>CM024611.1:66366978-66959199 GCA_014182575.1 Eucalyptus decipiens
GTGGTGCCGCCGTTCCAAATTGCTTTGCTTGCTGCTGCTATCATCACCCCCTGATCTTCAAAGCCATAACAAGCAGAGGCTGCATTATCTCAACACAGAAAAAAACACCTTCTCCCATCAGTACAGTAGATACTGTTAAGAGCAGATGCAAACACAACGAAATGCCTTACGCTTGTAAGGTGAAGTGTAAACGGTAGCGATCCCATATCTCTGAGCGGAGGTTCTGAAGAGCAAGATAGTGAACCGTAAGAATGTCATGAGAGACAAAACCAGGTCTGTGGCTCGTGGTGCCATTGGCTTTATTGGTTGACTGTGTCCCACTTGGGATCTCAAAGGCTTCTTTTGTGACGATCCTAAATTCTTAATTTAATACGTGACGTGTTTTCAAATTTTTAATTTATTCGATATGATTGTTAAATTTCAGCTCTATAAAAAGTTCATACTCAATTTAATCCTTAAATTGTATGAACATATTCTATTAATTCGAATTCAATGATAATATTGAATATTTTTATATAGTTCAAGGACTAAGAGATGTGCCTTGAATACAAAGTGATAAATGTCCTTATATGTCGACAATACAAAGTGATAAATGCTGTTCTAGCATTGCAACAAGAGAGAGATGTGCCTTGAATGCACTCAAGAAATTACTATGACTTAATTTAAGTATAGATATACATAAAAAGAAAAAAACGGCCGCTAGTGTATGAACACAATGTATGAACAAGGACCACGGGCTATATGTTGATGCTGAGAGGCAGATTGTTAGGACTTGCTGTGTTAGTGAAATGCTTCTCGCGTCATATCAATAGTTCTCTGAAACAAGATGGGCCGGCAAACATCCGCAATCTTCGCCACCACCGTCCTGCCTCCGATGCATTGATTCGGATCACCTGACTTCGTCACGCCGACACAAGTGACTTGATCGTATTGGCCATAAGCTCCACCGTCGTCCCAAAGTTCTTCACTCACTCTCGCCATCATCATATATCTACAGCAAGTAGTGGCTGCTGTATTCGAATCGAACCGCATGCATGAGATGCGCAGACTGACTCACATCATTCGACATGCTATCGACAAGATTAAAAGAACAAGTAGAAGCAAACAGATGCATAGAAAGGTTGAAGGCACCAATTCCGCTGCTCTAAGCGATGGCTGTAATATAAAGCAAATAAAATTCAAAATGGGATTTTGAGTTATGTTAACAAGTGTCCACTAAATGCTGTCTCGAGACACTTGTTAATAGTACTTCATAAAGAAATATTCAATTTGCAAAGAATTTGCTTACAAGCCAACAAATCAGGTGCATTAAGTTAATTAAGAACGTCACGTTGTAAACCAAGATAAAGGCTTCGTTTGGAATTGGCTTTGCAAAGGGTCTTTGGGCTTTCAAGAATCTAGCGAAGCCGACAACATGAGAGCAATTGCGTTTCGGGGAAATTGTAGCATCGCATTCATGACTTTCACAAAAAGGCCATGACAGAGGAAAGTCAAGATTGGTATTAATGCCATGATTGCTCTCGAAGAGATGGACAGATCTCGGTAATTTCATTATGGAGCAGGATTTAAATAAGTATTGATACAGGATAGATAAGACTTTGATTAAGTATAAACTACTAAAATTGGTGACTTTTAGGTGGGAAAGTTACTAACTCTTAGAATTTAGTGAATGTAGAGATCCAAAATCTTCCTAAACTATGATCATGATTTTTTGCTTGTTAGATGAACTAATTCAAAGCTAAAGTTAATAGGTAAAAGGAAGTAATACGCTCGTCCAACAATCCGATTTAGCCCGATTGATCTGAAGAGTTAAATAGACAAGGGTTAAGAAATAATTTCCTTTTAAGGCTCAACTCACCGATACCAAGAAAAAAATTAATCATGGGTTGATCTAGGAAGAGATTTTTAGGTTTGGTATAGCAAGCTGAGTCCGCTTGTTGATTGTTTTTAGACAATAATAAACTTCTTGTTTTCTTTTTTAGGTAAATAAATTGTAAACAAAAAAAATAACGTCTAAAATTTATTGTCTCTACTTCACCACCTAACAAAGCATGAATCAACTCTCTAGGACTCGACCCAAAAAAAAAAAAAAACTCTTGGAGGCTGTGAATAAAACATAGTGTCGAAGTGTGTCTTTATTTCAAGATTGACAAGCCAATTGGCAACATAATTTCCTTTTCGCAATGTCATTTTTTTTATTTTAAAATTTGAATTAAACTAGTAGTTAATCAAAGAATACATGATTTTCTAAAAGTTATCTTAGTAATTTTGTCTTTTCTATGCTCACACTTAAAATGAGAGCTTAACATTCTTCTAATGTCTTTCAACAAAGCAGACCTAATATCATTCATCGTGGTCTCTTTTAAAAAAAGTAGATGTATAATGAGACGTAAAAGCATTAGCTATCACATCAAAGGATTCAATTGAAAAGCATCAAAATTACTAGGTTGAGGAAGCAAACCTATATAAGGGTATGATGAATCCCCCAAGAGCAAGTAAGTTTGAGATAAATTTAATGTCACAATAAAAGATAGCAAATTTTAAAATGAATGGTCGTGATCACTGGATTTAATAATTAATCTCAATAAATACGTCATTATCATTACCCAAGGGTAGTACTAAGATATAATAAGGGTGTGACTTTATGTAGAGAAGTTGTCTTTTGCATAAAAATAATTGCAATGGAAAAGCTTATTGCAAGTGGGCTGGAGGAAATATCTTGTTTTCCCTGAACAAACATGTCACTCTCTGTCCCAATCAATCATCATATCATTTTCCAATCAAAAACATTTTCCTTGGAAAGAGCACTGAAATTTCGTTTAGACCGGCGTTTCGGGGAAGAAGCAAGATCCCTCTTTGCTACCCTTGAGTTGACTAAAAATGCATATCCATGTACATATCCAAGTCTCTGTCATTGTTTACTGATGCAATCGATTGGATTATTAACATTGTCCGAAGAGCAAGCTTTACCAACACAAGTATTTAAAAAAATGAAAGAGAGCGATTGACTTAGAGCGTAGAACACTTGAGTATTAAAACTTGACATGAAGAGACACTTAAAGTGTCAAAAATTAGGAAAGTAACACTTAACTGCCAACTGTGAGAAAATCCGACCAAAATGCCGACGTAACGATTTTCCGGCGAGGTAAATACAAAACGACGTCATTTTGTATGCTGATATGGCTAGACAAATGCAAAAAGACGTCGTTTTCGTTTTGTCTCTGATGTGATAAATAATTAATATAAAAAATAATTAAATTTAATTTAAAACTAAATTTATTTAAAATACTTATTTTTTTTTTAAAAAAAAAGGGAAGAGAGGAGGCATGTAGTTGAAGGTTGAGCCCTCATTGCCGCCGGGGCTCGAAAACCCCTGCTGACCCTCCCCCATCTTCGCCAGCCCTATCTAGTGATAGTGTGGGCTTAGCTCTGAGCTGCCTTCTTCTTTCCTCCTCATTTCATTATTATTTAATTATTTATATAATTTAATTTAATTAATTTTTATACTAAAATTCAAATCGTGCAAAAAACGTTGTTTTTGTGTTTTTTTGCTAAGTTAGCTTTCCGGCAAGCTACATAGACGAGAAAAATAATAAAAAATTGTCACATAAGATTTTCGACAGAATTCGCCGAAAATGATACTTAAGTATCACTATTCTAACTTTTGCCACTTAAGTGTTCATCCATGCTAAGTTTTGATACTTGAGGTATATTTCTTCCAATTAAAACTTAAGTAAAGTTTATGTGAATCTAAAAATAACAAAAAGAAGACTATGTCAATTCAAGAGAGGCCGATGTTTAGGTGGAGAAGCGACTTTCCTCGGAACTCACCTTCAATGGAAAAAAGCTTTGTAAACGTTTTGGCAACAAATCATTCAAGTCAAATTCATTTTCAAAATAACTATGCATTGCCTAAAGCATTGCGAATGTCGTAATTTTGCTTTTGTTTTATCGTGACTGAAGGGACATGTCGCAATAGTCCAACTATGGTGCTGTGAGAAATTTCGTCTAGCTTTCCTTGGTGGTATAAGTATCAAATCTGGTGCTCGGAGGCCTATATTCGCCGCTAGGCCATGGTAGTCCAAGATTAGTCAGTAGGGGTGATCGGGTCCAGGTGGGTAGATTCCAACCCTGGACCCTGTACCCGAACCTATTATAACCGGTTCTTCTTTTTTGGATTCTGTATCCGATCCTATTTGCATTGGACCCTGTACCCGATCCACCATGTTTTTCCGGTTCGGTTACAGGGTTAACCCTATTTATATTGGAACCTAATTTGCAACCTCCCATCTATACGACTTCGAATTTTATTTTAATACGTGATAAAACAACATAATTCTTCTAATTTATATTGAAATATTAAGTGTAATTAATAAATAAATATCTATCTCATTTCGTATGTATTAATCAAATTTTAGGTGGTTCACTCGAAATTAAGTCGCGATAATTCAGCGACTCCACTGGATTTTTTTTTTTTTTTTCGTTCCTTGATCACTCGGTAAAAATGGGGGCTTTCTTCGTTCCTTGGAAAAAAGAAACAAAAAAAAAAAAATGAGGAGAAAAAGCTTGAGAGTCAAGGTCAATGTCAGGAGGCAGAGGAGACGAGGGCAGCGTAGAGAGGGACGTGAGGGAGACGTGACAAGCCAGCAGGGTAAAAAGAAAAAAGAAGAAACAAAACAGTGTACTGCTCATCTTCTTCACGGGCTCCCTCCGCACGCCATAGCCGCCGACTGCTGCGCCTGCGTCGCCGCGGCCGCACCACCGTGCCACCGCCGGAGCCCCCTCACCCGCGAGCTCGCACCGCCACTCGTCGCCCCTGCTGTGGCCGCGACGACCCGACACCTCTGACCGCCCGAAGCTCCGTCGCCGTCGCCCTTGCCCCTGTGAAGCCGCCACTGCACCAGCACCGCCGCTTGGCTCCTCGCGACACCAGCAACCAGTGAAGCCGCAAGGTCGACAAGAAGGCATACAATCCGGTTCTCAAACCGATTGATGAACCGGTCCGGTCGATCCGGTTCCCGGGTGGATAATCCCTCGGAACCGGTTCCCGACCCTGTTTTTCGGGTGGGCCGGTCCGGGAACCGGGTTTACCCGGTCCGGTTGCACACCCCTGCTAGTCAGTCTTGTTTTGCTTATATGTTCAAACCAAACCAGCGTAATTTAGATTAACCAGTTTCAGAGAGAGAGAGAGAGAGAGACGTGCACACAGTACAGAGCTATGGATTCTTCTTGCAGAATTGAGTTCGACGTGATAGTGATCGGTGGAGGCGTCATGGGCAGCTCCACGGCTTACCAAACTGCCAAAAGAGGTCAGAAGACACTCTTACTCGAGCAGTTCGACTTCCTGCACCACCGTGGCTCTTCGCACGGCGAGTCTCGCGGGATGCGCGCGACATACAAGAAGGACTACTACACCAAGATGGCCGTGGAGTCCTCGAAACTGTGGAGAGAGGCCGAGTCAGAGGCGGGCTACAGCGTCTACACTGACACCGGCCATCTTGACATGGGGCCAGGGGGGAGTGCTAGCCTCAAAGCAGTCATAGCGAACTGTGATAAGAACTCATTCCCTTATCAGATTCTAGACCATGGCCAATTCGCTGACAAATTCTCCGGAAAGCTCAGCATACCAGAGGATTGGATTGCGGTGTATACTGAGCTTGGCGGTGTCATTAAGCCGACAAAAGCGGTGTCCATGTTCCAAGCGCTCGCATTTCAAAAGGGAGCTGTGCTGAGGGACGACATGGAAGTGAAGGAAATTAGGAGAGATGAAGTGAAAGGAGGCATAGTGGTCTGTACCACCAGGGGCGACAGGTTCTGGAGCAGGAAATGTGTGGTCACTGCTGGGGCTTGGACCAGGAAGCTGGTTCGTTCAATCGCTGGGCTTGAATTGCCGATTCAACCCGTGCACGCCATAGTGTGTTATTGGAAGATCAAGGAGGGTCACGAGGAGAAATATGCCATCGGAGGCGATTTCCCGACGTTCATCGGCTATGGAGATGTGCATGTATACGGGACGCCGTCCTTGGAATTCCCGGGGCTGATCAAGATCACACTGCACGACGGATGCCAGTGTGATCCCGATAGAAGGCAGTGGAGGCCCGAGCTGGACTTGGATTCCCTGAAAGAGTGGATCAAAGGGAGATTTCTGGGACTGGTGGATGGCTGCGCACCCGTGTCCATGCAGTCCTGTATGTACTCGATGACACCGGACGAGGATTATGTGATCGATTTCTTGGGAGGGGAGTTCGGGGAGGATGTGGTGATAGGTGGTGGGTTTTCGGGTCACGGATTCAAGATGGCCCCAGTGGTAGGGAAGATACTGGCGGACCTCGCACTCACTGGGCATGCAGATGGGGTGGAGCTCGAGCATTTTAGGATTGGAAGGTTTGAAGAGTATCCCAAGTGAAGAAGCAAAAGCCACTTCTCTATGCTCGACTAATAATCTGTGATTTGGTATTTGGTTTCTAATGATCTATTGTCTCAATCGTGTCCTATCGACATAAACAGCTGTATGTATCCGCGAGTTGTATGCGTACAGCATCTGTTATTGCTTTCTGCCTTTTCTTTTTCTTGCATGACCAATCACCTTCTCTGAGCCAAGTGGACTCAATTTCAGATACAATTGATGCTGGAAAATCGATCGTCGTGCTTCCTTTTACTCAGCTGAACAACTGTAACGACATTGTATTATTGTTGGCGCTGAAAGATCACGTATCTCAGTCCGATTTTCAGGTGAAAAGCGAAAGATCGTTGGTGACAGTGCCAATGGATGTTATGACTGGAACCAAGTACGAAAGGTTAAGATCGAATGCTTTTGAGCTTTTCCTGTTCGGACTGATAGTAAGTCATGTGGAGTATATGACCAGATTAACAAACATAGCTCGCTCAAGGAGAAGACAAGGCAAAAACATAATTTACTACATTTGCCAAAAGCATTGAAAATGTTAAAGAACTTCAAAAGGAGTTGAAGCTAAACTTCAGTGGGTTTTCCTTATTTGGGGAATGGTTCCATTTCCAGCAGAAGTTACTCCAGCACAGGATCTTAATCGAACTAGTTCAGCCTTTTGTCACGGCAATAATCGTATAATAGCCTCACAAATTACAGGGAACAAGGTCCACATACTTCTAATAATTTATGTTAATAGCTCCGGCATTTGGATCCGCTATAGATGCAGATGCTTCTTGTGACAAATCGATAGTTCCTTGGCATGCATTGGCAGTGCAGCGGTCCACAATCTGCATCACCGCCAAAGCACTTCCACGGCATGGCTTTGGGACGCCTAGGTTCATCCCACTTAGGCGCTTCCACGACTTGGTAGTGTTGGCCACAAGTGGTGCCGCCGTTCCAAATTGCTTTGCTTGCTGCTGCTATCATCACCCCCTGATCTTCAAAGCCATAACAAGCAGAGGCTGCATTATCTCAACACAGAAAAAAACACCTTCTCCCATCAGTACAGTACATACTGTTAACAGCAGAAACAAACACAACGAAATGCCTTACGAAGGTGAAGTGTAAAAGGTAGCAATCCCATATCTCTGAGCGGAGGCTCTGAAGAGCAAGATAGTGAACCATAAGAATGTCATGAGAGACAAAACCAGGTCTGTGGCTCGTGGTGCCATTGGCTTTATTGGTTGATATCGAGAATGTCTTAGCTGAAATGCAAAATTGAGCGGCTGAAAGACAATTGATTGTTACTTCCAGCGATGATCTCAAGTGATGAAGAGGGAGGGCTTATATATAAGTGAAAATTATGGAGCAAGTCGCATAGTTGACATGGATTGCGCTCATCATTGGAAATGATTACAATGTTGCATTTGCAAATAACAATGTAGATAGAGTTTTCCAATGACAGTGGGCCACGCAGGCCGTAAGGAGTTCACATTGAGGCATAATCTCTCTCAGATCCCTCAGCATAACAGAGCTTCATTTGCGCAATGCAATGTTTAACTATCAGATTAACTCACAATGAGGCTCTGTCGGAGCGCCGAAACTAATGAATTATGGAGTTCAAAACAACATCACGACGATTTTCTGATTTGGGATTTTCAAATGAACGATAACATAACAATTTGAACTAATCAAGTAACCAAAAATATCAGCTATGGGCGAGGAAAACGTTGAAACCATTTCACAACGTGGTGATTCAATTCCGGAACTGGAAAAAATCATGTGGTCTGGTAATTGCAGGCATGTTTTGGATTCTATTTTCATGGCTCTGGGACTAGTCTCTGTCCTATCTGAAGCCTCTCTTTGGCAAAGAGGAAAGATTTTCCTGATTTTAACTTGGGAAGAAGCCGTTTTGAGGCATTGTCCGTTGTCCCATTGGTACAACAATCAATCAGCAGAGACGACTTTCTGCATCAGAAGCCAAGATGCATGCTGCAGCAAAGTGGTGAACCTGACGAGCAACCGTCTGTTTCGATGGTTTTGTAGCATCACGTGAAATGAATTTCACCATATACCAGCAGATATATTACAAAGGGAAGTCCAAGTTGTGCCGTGCTCCTACAAACTCGTAGCACATTGCTCTCGGCCTCAACGATTGAGATGTGAAAACTTCTGCTCGCGCAGATCCTAGTTGAACCACTAAAAACTGGCCACCAGGTCCAGACCGTAAGGAATCCCAAGAGCCTAGACGCAGGATAAGCACGCCCGTCGCAGCAGTGACATCAAAATGCCTCGTGGAATATTAGTCCCGTCGCAGCTGATTGTAGGGGTGGTCAACGCTGTACTGGGAATGGATGAAACCCCGTGGAATATTAGGCCTTGGGCTGAAGAATATAAGGCTTTGCTGGCCCGATTGAGCTTTGTTCGCCTAGAGTTCTGTCCAAGAGTAGCAAATAACCCTGCTGATTGGGTGGCCAAGGCTAAAAGGAAAAATCAACTCCCTTCAAATTGGTTGCTCTATCCCCCGCAATCTTTGTTAGATATGTTATGTTTGGATGTAAACAAACTAGGTTTGAAATAATGAAATACTTGTCGACCAAAAAAAAAAAAAAAAAAGGACAAACGCCTCGAGTAGGTTCGACCTAGAATTCCATAAGAAAATAAATCCAATAAGCTAATCGGATCTTATCAAGACTTTCCATATCGAATCTTGAAAAGGAAGCATGTGCATCTTTAGGCCTTATTTATTCAATAGATATATTGTCTCTTCTCTACTCTTTTTCCGGGCTTTTTCTTCTTCTTTTTTGGTCGAGCTCGGCATATGCCGCCTGAGCGCTCAACTAGACCTAGCTAAATGCCTAGACTAAACACTGAATCCCTAACCCTACTCGTCTCGTGACCGGACTTGTTCCTATAACTCTGTCAATCACAATTCGGGCCATCCCCAGTAACAATTGAAGTTGGGTCTTTACCAATCGGGCTCGAACTCAAAACATAAACTTCATTTTTTTGCACAAGCACTTGACTTGACCTAGCTGGACGCCTAGAGTCTCCACCAAATGCTTGACCCTGCTTGTCTAGCGGCCAGACTTGGTCCTAAAACTCCGTAATTTACAATTCGGGCCATCCCCAACAACAATTCAAGCTGATTTTATCAATTGGGCTCAAACTCAAAATATAGTACCTTAGCACAAATACTTGACTAGACCTAGCTAGATGCTTAGTGTCATCACCGAATGCCTAACCCTACTTGTCTAGCCACCAGACGCCTTCAAAGCATCCAATCCAATCCTCTCTACGCCCGTCTTGGTCCTACAAGTTTTCAATCTACACAAGTTAGGCAATTCTTTGCAACAATTCAAGTCGTATCTTCACCAATGGAGCTCGAACTCAAGACATTATTTCAGAGTGTTTGCACATTCGCCATGTTTGAGTATATGAATGGAGTAGTAATGAAACGTTGTTGATGTAGGTTCTAGTGATGAAGATCGGTGCACCTCGAAAGATTATTAAGAGCATTCCACGTGTTTGGACAATCATCACTCTCAAAAGTTCAATTAGCTTGTGCAAACCAACTTGGAAACCATATTAAGCATATTATTTTTCTTCCTCTCACCTAGTCATGCCTTACATGTGAAGGCAGGCACATTTAGAAAAGCAAAAGCAAGATAACAAGAAGAAAAGAGAGCGTGGCAATTCAAACTCTTGTTATGACGAGTATATATACACTCTAAAACTATCTCAATCCATACATTAGCATAATTCATTGAATCAACAAGGACAAATGACCAACTTCTATCAATATGTACATAATGTTTTCTTATTGCAGTTGACACGCACAGCTACATGCACAGCTAAAAAAACCAAGTATGATGTACATATGTAGGAATCGTTTAGAGAACTATTTGTTACTAATGGCAAGGTTCTTAGTATCGGCACATCTATGGATACATGTTAGTCTTTCGCACTCCTGAAAACAAGAAACAAATATTTGATAAATCATATATAATCCCTGACTTTCACAAGTGTATGCAGCAATATCAATGGTGACATCTTTAACTAATATAGAGCCACCAAGAGCACTTGTCCACTCTTAATAACACGAAACGAAAGCACATCATGGAGATACCTTTCCATCCCATTTTGAAAAGGTTGTGTGAACACGGGACCTAGAGCCACAAAGATGGTGATGCTAGCTCATTACTCCACTATCTTGTTTAGAAATCTCGGAACCCCACTAATTGTCTCCCCGCATGATTCTCATGCCGATCTGAGCCCCTGGTTTTGTATGAGGATGAACGATATCGTCGACCTATTCAAGTTTTCTTTCTCTTTTCTTTGAGGAACGTGATGTGAACGTCTACAAAGTACAGAAACTTGACACGAAAATTCGAGGCTTTTTCCATTAGTCAAGAAAGGTGTCTAAGGATGATTGCACTCTGCGCATACATCAAAATGAAAACTGAAGAGTCGAGCCATGTCACATCTAGTGATACATTACGTACATCCTTTTCTTTAACTTGTTTTTTCTACACTGATTGGATCTCTTGCACTGTAATATTACCTATCAATATCAACCTAATCTTGATGAGCTTTACTTGGGAAAAGTGCCAAAAAAGTCCTAAACCTTTTGTCATTGTCTTGGTTTAGTCCTAAACCTTTTTGGTCTTGGGTTAGTCCTAAACCTTTTTAAGTGGTGCCGATTCAGTCCATTTGGCCGGCCGGAGCGCGTGGACGCCGGCCGGAGACAGGCTGGCCGGCGAACAATTTTTTAATATTTTTTTCGAATTTTTTAATATTTTTCGAATTTTTTTCGAATTTTTTTTCTTTTTTTTCTACTTTCTTCTTCCTGCGGCCGGCGCCGCGCCGGCCGCCGAGGCGAGGGCGGCGAGGTCGCCTCGCCGCCACCGGCGAGGCTCGCCCCCGCCGCCCACCGGCGGAGTCGGCGGGGGGCGAGGCTCGGCCGCCCGGCCGTGGCGAGGTCGAGCCTCGCCTCGCCTCGGGCGGGCGACGCAGCCTCGCCGTCGCCGGATCTGCGAGGCTCGACCTCGCCACGGGCCGGGCGAGGCCGAGCCTCGCCTCGGCTAGGCGACGGAGGCCTCGCCGCGCCGGGCGAGGCCGCCGTCGCCGGATCTGGCGAGGCTCGACCTCGCCACGGCCGGGCGAGGCCGAGCCTCGCCTCGGGCGGGCGACGGCGGCCTCGCCGTCGCCGCGGATCTGGCGAGGCTCGACCTCGCCACGGAGCGGGCGAGGCCGAGCCTCGCCTCGGCTAGGCGACGGAGGCCTCGCCGTCGGCCGGGCGAGGCCGCCATCGCCGATCCGGCGAGGCTCGCCTTCGCCGGGCCGGCGGGGCGAGCCTCGCCCGGCCGACGGCGAGGCCGCCGTCGCCACCCGAGGCGAGGCTCGGCCTCGCCCGGCCGTGGCGAGGTCGAGCCTCGCCGGATCCGGCGACGGCGGCCTCGCCCGGCGACGACGGCGAGGCCTCCGTCGCCTAGCCGAGGCGAGGCTCGGCCTCGCCCGGCCGTGGCGAGGTCGAGCCTCGCCCGATCCGGCGACCGCGGCCTCGCCGTCGCCGGGCGAGGCTCGCCTTCGCCAGCCGGCGGGGACGAGCCTCGCCCGGCCGACGGCGAGGCTGCTGTCGCCACCCGAGGCGAGGCGAGGCTCGACCTCGCCACGGGCCGGGCGGCCGAGCCTCGCCCCGCCGACTCCGCCAGCTGGCCGGCGGGGGCGAGCCTCGCCGTGGCCGGCGAGGCCGACCTCGCCGGCCCTCGCCTCGGCCGGCCGCCGGCGCCGCCGAGGAAGAAGAAAGTAGAAAAAAAAAAAAAAAAAATTCGAAAAAAATTCGAAAAATATTAAAAAATTCGAAAAAATATTAAAAAATTGTTCGCCGGCCACTGTCTCCGGCCAGGCGTCCACGTCAGCTCCGGCCGGCCAAATGGACTGAATCGGCACCACTTAAAAAGGTTTAGACTAACCCAAGACCAAAAAAAGCAGACTAGGACTAAATTAAACGACAAAAGGTTAGGACTTTTTCAAGACTTTTCCCAGCTTTACTTATATGTCTTTGTAGTCGGTAAGACAACTGAGGATCCTGTTAACGATCGAGAAAATGATCAACTTTGTGTCTTCTACTGAGCTGGAATGTTTCCAGGAAGTTTACGGCGATGGAAACCCGTGCAAGAAAAATGGTTTTCAAAATTTCAGTCGATCCTTCGAGGAAAGTGCAAAGTATTGACCGGCGGGCGATCAAACAAAGGCATATTCATTTACGGATTCCAAAAAGCACCAAAAACTGTGTTGCAGCCTGAACGAGTCACGTGGTTGACGCAGCTGTCAAATCGAGGGCTATTCATAAGGACAAACAATTATTGTCATTACGCATTTCTTAATGCCGGCCGCACCCCTTAAATCGAAGAGATTCGTCGTTTTTCCAAAGGAACGAGAGAGATTCCCGTGGTTGCGTTCTTGTCTGATTCTTAACCCCCCACGTGTCTTACGTAGATCAAACCTCTTTCGAAGGGTTTGAGATGTATTTCATTAGTCTCATGCGTGGATGATTACGTGAATGATTTCATTAAGCATGTTATTCTTTTTCATTTTTATGTTTTTCATAAATAGGGTAAAATCACATTAGTGGATGGGTCATCTTTATTCTCACACGCCACATTAAGTCAAATGATCATTATGACGGCGAATCCAATCTCAAACAGGATGATTGCTACAACAATTTATCACGGTTCAATTTCTTCCATATCCATGGGGGCTGAAAAGTGGGGCATTGTGGCATCGGATTGAAGTGTGATAAATGTGGAAGTATTTATACAACTGATTTATGAGACTAGTGGGTCAAAAAAATCATTACGACGGCGCATCCAATCGTAGACATGATGATTGCTAGAGCAATATATCACAGTCCAATTTCTTCTATACCCGTGGGAATTGAAAAGTGGGGCACTATAGCATCGGATCGAAGTGTGATAGATGCGGAAGGATTTATATGACTGATTTATGGGAGTGGTGGGTCAAAAGAATCATTACAACGGCGAATCCGATTGAAGACATGATGGTTGCCATGGCAATTTATCACAGTCCAATTTCTTCCACACCCATGGAGCTAAAAAGTGGGGCATTGTGGCATTAGATCGAAGTATGATAAATGCGGAAGGGTTTATATGACTGGTTTATGGAGGTGGTGGCTCAAAAGAATCAGTACAACAACCAATCCAATCCCAAACATGATGATAGCCATAGCGATTTGTCATGATCCAATTTCTCCCATGTTCATGGGGGCTGAATAGTAGGGCTTTGTTGCATCAAAGCAAAGTGCAATAAATGCGGAAAGATTTATACGACTAATTCACAGGTGTCAGGGAGTCTTTGTTAAGAATAAAGGAATGTAATGATCATTATCTTAGAGATTATCTTAGAGATTATCTTAGAAGATCTCTGAAGGTGAGATTGACACATACACAAATTGGGTGAGAGTTGATGCTTTTCTATTAATGATAACCAAAGCTGACCAAAATTAATTGTTGTGTTGAAGAGATTTGCACGTCCCAATTCGATTTAAATGCGTGCTACAATCAATTTTAAGGATGCAACTTGCTATACTGTACTTGGAAAGACCTACCGAGGGAAGGTTGGATTGGTGTTTAGGCTTGCCGGGAGCCGCATGACCCCGTTCTTGGCCACGAAACTTTTGGTCCATGACAGATTCCTATGACCACCCTGTGGGGCGATATTTTCTAGCGTTATTCATGGTCAATGATGAATACGTTACCAAGTACCTTTTTTTTTGGCAAATACCAACTAGATGTTGGGATAGCAAGAAATATCTTGAGAGTCGAGGGCGAGGGATCTCTTCATTGGTTATGCGCGATTCTCATCGCTCACCATCCCATCACATGAAACATGCACTAGTAGAGAACTTTTGTGAACCATGGGCAATTTCTGGTTCAACAACACTGCTGATTGTTGGACATAAGCATGTCCTTAAACTGCTTCTATTTTCGGAGTTAATCCTGACAGTAAAATGGAGAGAATTTTTGTGAACCATGGGCAATTTCTGGGTCAACGACACTGCTGATTGCAGACCACCCAGATTAGAACTCAAGAATGACTATTTAAAGCCATTGCTTATGCAAATCATCACGGGGGCGTGCAACTGCCGTCGCATCGTTATTCAATGTCGTTTGTTAACTCATCTTCCTAAGCTATAGTGCTTTGAAACTTGGCGGAGCATCTTCTAGAAGCCGTAGACGGCAGCGTAGCGGGATGTTGCGCCTATGAGAAATTTGTCAGAACCCTTCAGAAACCGGACTCCTCATATTTAAGAAAAAGCTGTGCCAGAACCCCTTAAAATCATGCCTTCGTTTTCATTTCACCTACCACCCCCAGCACTTTCTGCCTTGGCCATAATATGCAATAGAATAGAGGACGAGAATATTCGACTTCAACGGAAATCTTTAACATTTTAAGAAAAAGGGAGGTAAAGATTTTCTTAACCTATAAAGGAATATCTTGATCAATGGACATATATAGCTTACTATAGTATTATTTCAATAGCTTTACCTAAAGTATGTCTCGACAATGGAATTCTTTAGCATTTTATGAAAAAGGGAAGAGAAAAATCATAAAAATATGTCTGGACAAATATTATGGCTGCGTTGGTATGATTAAGGGCGAGATTCGAACAAAATTGCATACGGAAGAAAATAAATCAAACGGCCGTGGTGGTGGGTCTGCGCTAGCGTTTACGTGGTTTACGTCGTCGTAAAAAAAAAAATCATAAAAATATGTCTGGACAAATATTACTGCAAGCGATTGAACAAAATATAGACGGAAGAAAATAAATCGAACCGAAAATTGGTTCACACTCAAATCACTCAAACACTTACACTTCACTCAAACACTTTCTCGATGTTTAAACCCCAATTACACCCAATACACCAATTTTTTTTAATGTAAATCACGAATAAGCTTTGCCACATGAGAAACATGAAGACCCGCTATCAAGCACCCACCGCCTACGGATGCCTTTCACAAACATAAAAAACCCACGACACTCAGAGTAAACGGCGCTTCAATACGTGGCTTCGCTCAACACGTACGTAGACTTCAGCGGCGTGTTCCTACGTAAAAGACTTCGGCGGCATCAAAACCCTTGAAGAAGAAGACCCGCATAATATTTGCTTTTATACATGTGTGCCCAAGGTCAAATTTTGACCTTGGGCCCCACCTCCTCCTTAGAGCTTCACGTGCAGCATACGTGGACTCCTTTCTCTGGATTCTTCGCGTGGAGAAGCTTCATGCGGCTTTCCTTTTCTATTTCGCACAGCAAAGAGGAAACTTTCCTCACCTTTTATTTTATTTTATATTTCTTTTTTTCTAGCAAATCGCATTTTGTAAATACTCAAACTCGAAACATAATTAACAATTACAAGCCCACCATTCCCCTTGGCCTATGTGGAGCGTTGAGCTCCATCCTTGGCTAGTGCCAATAAATTGTTGTCCCAGACATGTTTTCGAGTAAAAATAACTGGCAATGACACGTTGATTCCTCATGATATTGCAGCCCTCGTGGTGCTAGCATTGTATAAACTTAATATAAGGAGGAGGAAAGTGGAAGAAGGGAAAAAAGAAGAAGGGAAATAAAAATAAAAAAGAAAAAAAAAAGGACCCATAACAGATAATATGATAAAATCAATGTGGTATGGGGTCTTTAGTGGTATGGAAATTAATGAAAGAGAATAACTTTGGTTGGGCTTAGTGTTTACGGCACCTAATTTATGTCAGCTCATTCTAAATTTCTAATTCAACCATTAAATCACATGAGGCGCATCATTTAATGATTAAGATGAAATGGACTCAAATGTTATGGTTGTGGATGCATATAAGAACATTTCAATTTCTAGACCAATTCAAATTCAAACTTGACGCGTAGTCTCTCAGGAGTGCTTTCTTCTCAATCACGTGGTAGAGAGACAACGCAAAGGACAGTCAAATAACATGCCACTTGGAAGTAGTCCCCCTCGGCTATATTGCCCAAGAAATGCTCAAGTTGAAAGTCCTGACAGAGTTCTCGAGTATCAATGGAGAGAGTCAGCACTGGCGTTTCGTATCTCCTTTTTTTTTTTTTAAGATGAAAGTTCAACTTCTTGAATGAAGGTCGGGTTTGAGGATCTAGTCCATTCATTCATTACTGGTGAAGATCTTTCATTCAAACCATCATGGAATCGGATGAACATTAAAAGGAAATAATGCAAAGGGAGCTTCTACGATACTACTGTTGAATCGTATAAGATGCATCGCCGTAACTCATGACGAAAGGTGGTAAAAATTTCCTGATAGTACCCATGTTAGCGCACAGATGCGTGGTGAACTGCATCATCTAATGTACGATTGGAGAAAAATACACGAACTTCAGCTTCTGACAATTCTCGAGTGAAAAATAGTTAAGAGGCGTGGCCATTTTGAGTTGTTGAGGTGGCACTAATGCAATTCTGAGTCATCTTATGGCTACTTTTCTTACTTCCCACTGTATATCTAGTGCTACCCCATCCAGCTCTAGCCGAAAACCAACCACCAGACACTTGCCAAGTCTCTTCGCGCATACCCAAACACACACGGAGAGATGGGTTCAAGCACCAACGAGTTCGACGTGATAGTAATCGGTGGAGGCATCATGGGCAGCGCCACAGCTTACCAAACGGCCAAAAGAGGTTGCAAGACACTCTTACTCGAGCAATTCGACCTCTTGCACCACCTCGGCTCTTCACATGGCGAGTCTCGCACCTTACGCGGAACTTACCCCGAGGATTACTACACCGACATGGTCCTTGAGGCTTCCGAGCTATGGAGAGAGGCCGAGTCAGAGGCCGGATACAAAGTCTACACCAGCACGCCCCAACTCGATATGGGACCAGCTAATGATGCTAGTCTCAAGGCTGTCATAGCAAGCTGTCAAAAGAATTCCTTCTCGTTTCAGATACTCGACCACGATGAAGTCGCCAATAAGTTCTCCGGCAGGCTCAGCATACCGGAGGATTGGATCGCGGTGCTTACCGAGCTCGGGGGTGTCATTAAGCCCACTAAGGCAGTGTCCATGTTCCAAGCGCTGGCATTTCGAAGGGGCGCAGTGTTGAAGGACAACATGGAGGTGAAAGACATTAAGAGAGATGAAGTCAGAGGAGGCATGGTGGTTTACACAGCCACGGGCGACAAGTTTTGGGGTAGGAAATGTGTGGTCACCGCCGGGGCTTGGACAAAAAAGTTGGTCCATTCGGTCACTGGCCACGAATTGCCAATACAACCCCTGGAAACTGCGGTTTGGTATTGGAGAATCAAGGAGGGGCACGAGGAGAAGTTCGCCATTAAAGGTGATTTCCCAACATTCGCGAGTTATGGCCGGCCTTACATATACGGGACCCCATCCCTGGAGTTCCCGGGTCTGATCAAGATTGCGGTGCACGGCGGATGCCTGTGCGACCCGGACAAAAGGCCATGGATGCCCGGAAAGGACCTAGATTCATTAAAAGAATGGATTGAAGGAAGGTTCCTAGGATTGCTGGATTGTAGCACACCTGCGGCCACACAATCCTGCATGTATTCAATGACACCAGACGAGGATTTTGTGTTGGATTTCTTGGGCGGGGAGTTCGGGGAAGATGTAGTGATAGGTGGTGGGTTTTCTGGTCACGGATTCAAGATGTCCCCGGTTATAGGGAGGATACTGGCAGACCTTGTACTCACGGGGAGTGCGGATGGAGTGGAGCTCAAGCATTTCAGAATAGGAAGATTTGACGAGAATCCAAAAGGGAATGTAAAAGAATTTGCAGATCAGGTTGGTTTCATTGAAAGTCCCTACTGAGTGAACACTTTCCGGCGCTGTCCTGGTGAGATAGGTATGCTGATTCGTGTCCTTTGGCTTAGATGTTTTTTTTCTACGCACATTTGTACAAGGAACTTCGTTCTGATTTCATTTGCTCTTCGATTGGCAGAAGAATAAGTTGTGTGTCAATTTACTAGCAATTCATGCTCCATTATGTGTGATCTATTATGTGTTTTGAACAGAAAAGAAAAATCTCTTCTGCATGCTTTGTTCTTTTGAAGAGAGGAATCATTTGAGCTGTCAGTAATCTTTCACATTACACCCATCATGTACAAAGAAAATGACGGTCTAGCTTATTAGACACGCATTAGCATACCTCCGCCGGACAACGCTCAGAAAGGACACAATTATTGTGCTTATCCAGTAGGGACTTTCGTTGAAACCAACCTGATCTGCAAAGTCAACCACCAAAGAAGACTTGGCTTCCAACTAAGTCAATGGCTCATGCAAGTCAAGCATCTCACACATATCTTCATCACTGATGTATGATTGTATGAAAGAATAAGTCGATATTGAGATATGCACGCAGATGTGCCGAAATGGCGGAGCACATTGCACTTACGGTGATTGAAAATTGAGGTGAATGACCGCCTGCTGCACCGCCTCTTGAAATTAACCTCATTCTTCTGCTTTTTTTAAGAGTCATATACGCTCCTGCTCCTCACAAGTGCTGAATCAAAGCCCAGTTTCTGGCATCAACAGGTAGTACGAAATTCACGTGTCAATCACATATCTTGACATTAGTAACAACCACGCAATAAATAAAAGGGTAGATGCAAATCCATAGAAGCAATAAATAAAAGCTTAGCACCTAGATAATCAGTCAGAAATCTAAGCCCAACTTCTAATTCCATCGCTGATCTATGGATATTTGCTCCAGTTTCCCTTCTTTATCACTTCAGCTTGTTTTTACAATTCATAGCCAGAAGAATTAAAATTCAGGATATAAACAACCTTGAGTCTTTGAATGCAGCAACTACAGCTTGTTACTCCAAGCTGCAAGCTGTCTCATATTACTTGGGATGTTTACTCAACTCTGCCCCTAAACTCCTTTCGACCATCTTCAATAGCTTTAGGTTTCCATAAAGCAAATTCCTTGCAGCGTAATCAAAAGATTGCTTATCACAACCAGACAATTCTTCCAACGGAGAATATGCTAATGAGTTATGGACCCAAAAAAAACAAACAACCTTAATCAGCATAATTCAAAGGATATTCCCGAAGTTTAGTATCCAAAATATCTCCTCTTATTTTCTTTTTATTAAAAAACAGGTTTAAGCTCCATTATGCAACAAAACCATTCAAAAGTTTCCAAATTGTTTCAACCATCAGATTCCTGCATGGCCACCATGAAGTAACATTTGAGGGCTTACTGCAAAATCAAAATTTGCACGTGAAGCCGCCATACTCTTCATAACTGATTGATAAAAGCATAAGCATCAGGAGAAGAATCAAACCCTTTCAGTATGGAAGCCCGTTATAAAGAACTAACTACGACGACTTCTGGATGGAGGACTCTCCCTGATTTGAACTCTGCATTTTAACTATGACAAAAGACTAAAGCACGTGCAGAATAAATGAACTGACAGCATCAAGCCATAACTAGCAGTCAACAGTTAGACCTCCTCCAAGAACGCTCAGATGTCAACACCAAGGTTAACTATGTTCTGGATTGTTGTGCCCTACTATATAATTCCACAATAAGAATGCAGGATGTACTTGTGTAATGTCTTTCTTCAGGGTAGGTTTCTACAGATTGTGAGTTTGAATGTGTAGAATAACTTAATGCTTTTCAAGAGCATATCCACTTGAAATATGCTAGATGCATGAGGCAAGAGTAAAAGACTGTCATCCTGCCATATGCGACACAGACTCTCTTCGACACAGAGTAACAAATGCAGTCATAACTCAAGTAATGCAGCACATGTTGCATCCCCGCACTTTGAGATGTTGGCGTTCATTTAGGCATTAGACCGCAATCACAGGATCATGACCGACGTCCTTGTCCGACTACAACATGCCTACATCTTTTGATTTTGAGCGCTGCCCGCTTCTAGCAGTGCCTTCGATGGAGTGATGAATAGATTGTGTTTTAGTGTTGTGTCGCCGCCCAAACTAAACCAGGCATCATTTCAACAGGCAATCGAATCCACACTCAGAGACCTGAGAAAAGGGTACGGACCACCAGCAAACGTCATCATCCCTAGAACATGTCCAGTTCAATTTCCCGCTACTAGGTGAGGAATTTGCAGTGTCAAACCGAACAGCAGACCAAAACTGAGGCAAACGAACCCACCTATTATTTTCCATTAACATACTAATATTAACAAGATTAACTCGAACAACCCGCCTGGAAAATCATCTATCCGGTCAAGAAAACTCTACAGCACAGGGGTTTTGTCTGCCCCGACCAGCGAGAAAGCTAGAGGGAGGTGAGAGGCTGCTTCCTGTCTGGTGCAGTCTCTCCAACTTGAAGATGAACAAGCACGTTAACTGAGACAATTTCATCTTTTGGCATGCCGCGGACCGATCGCTGAGGACCCACTGAGGCGCGAAACAGAGCACGTTAACCGAACGGAAACGCCAGTCGACGTTTGTACCTTCGATCCCAGTCGGTCGGTCCGAAGTTGTCTTCACTCTCACGTGCTGACTTGCAGTTTCAGTTCCAACCAACGAATCACGATGCTGGAGATGAAGCTGTCTCACTTCTCGAAACAAAAGAGGCCGAGGGCGAAGACCCGAAGAGGCGGCGCTTGCGCATTATTAGCCTTGGGCCAGGCCTCAAAACCCAAATTCGATTTCATCTAGTGGACATATAATGGGCTGTGACTTTATACTGATTGCCTCTCAAATTTAATGATCTTGGAACCCTTCTTATCGCCCATATCGTTGAGGTGGGATTGAAGTTGGTTCGCTTTTTTTGGTCACATATTATGATTTATCACACTAAAATATGGGATAATCGCGGTCTAATGGAGCTTAATCTCCAGCGAATTAACTCTCTCAATATTCCCCTAAATTGATAGAACCCCGAATGAAGTGAATTGCCGCGTTAATTTCCTCTATAAGAAAGTTAATCCGATAGCTAGCGTTCCAATAGCCAAGCGCACCCAACCATTTGCGTTCGCCGATTTGTGCTCCAATCTGGACGAGGGTTTCTTTTTCTTCGGGTAACTATATATGATCAACATCGCTGGTGTGAAGAAAATTTTCATAAAAGGCCTTATTTTGCCATATATTTAATGGTTCTGAGTGGGACCTCTCATATCAATGGTAAATAAGGCTATTTATGGAAAAAAAAATTGTGTGTTGATTGCGTGTGCTATAATTTTCCTTTCTTTCTCCTTGATTTTGCTAGTTTTCAAACAAGGATTAAACTTGTGCACAAACAAAACATAAAGTGAAATATATATGGTTAGTAGTGATTGGTTCACAGTTCCAAGATGAAATCGAGAATCGGGACTAGACTGGAAACTTGATACTATATGTAATGGAGAAATTAAAAAAAAAAAAAAAGGTGGTTACATTTATTTTTTTAAGAAATAATGATAAAAGGTATATATAGTCAATCTAGTTTGATTTGGACCAACAGTATGGGAAACTAGATCAAACTGGCCAGTTCAGTCTGCTGGTTAGGATAGTTCCCAATTTGGGTATTCTATTTTGTACACTCCGTTCAAATAGTGGGGAGGTTTAAAACTTCTCGAAGGGCTGCAGCTCCAAAAAGAGATACCGAAAAATGTTGACTAGTTGTTTTTAGACTGAAAGAAGTCTACTTTGGAAAGGGGGAGAGTTAAGGAAGATTGAAAGACCAGCTACAAATGATATAATTCATGATTGGAGGACATGCCCGTCTTTATAGTACATGAAAGCTAGCATCGTAAATTGTCCTGTTAGGAACTCCATTAACAGAGGATCGATATCTTCTTCTTCTTTTTTTTTGTATAGAATAAGGAAAAGGATCAATCATCACTATTTTCGAGGCGGTCAAAAAGAGAAAAGTTACCACTATCCCCCAAGTGGTCGATTAGCTGGCCACTTTCAACCCAACAAAAATATTGTTTGCCTTTACCATAGTTAGGAATGATCAATTTCATAATTTTAAAATGGGTAGACTTTGTCGAGGTCATTTTTCAGTTTTTAAATCTTGAAATCCATGCTTTGCCGATCCGGTCTGATTCCAAGGTTTAGTCGAAAATCGCCCAATTCCTCTTTATTTTTTATGGCTCAAAAGATAAACATTAGTAAAATATTCTCTTATTTACCATCGAGATAAATAATAATTACAGTAAAGTGGAGATGCAGAGACGTTGATAACAAGAATACAAGATATTAAGTAAAGCTAAATAGGGAGAAATGGAATTTTTCAGTGCCATTCCCGATTCGATCCGGCTTTCATCCGGAACCGAGATGAAATTCCTCCTCCCCAAGCGCGCATATTAAAGCACTGATGATGTAAGATTCCGCATGCACGAGGACCCAAAACGCTACATTATCTTCTCCAAAGCTGCCAAACATGTGACATGACCTTTTGTCCTCGCCCCAAAAATAAAAAAATCGCCATACTCGCTGTCTTTTTCAATAATTTTAGTGAACGAAAATCGACCCCAAGTTCCAAGAGTGCGTGCCACAGCTCCATTCCACAAGCCTTTTCTTGGTCAACCGTGTTTTGCTCTTAATTAAAGTTCCATCGGACTACCAAAATTCCTAATAAAAGTGATGATGATAAGGTGGCCGAATGATTTTGAGAATTTGGGTCGTATCTTCTTCTCCCTCCCCCCTTATCTTTCAGGGTATTTTTTAAGAGGAGCGATGGAATCAAATCTCTGCCCAAATCTCCTCCCGAGCAATAAACTACTCCGCGTATAGACCATCAAACAAAAGTCAACTAATATGACAAATTGTTAATGACGAGGTTTTCATGATTTGGGCAAGACAAAGGAGTGTATTTGTTAACCTAGAGCTATGTCTTTTCGTGTGAACTAAGGATTTTGGCCATTATTGAATTGAGATACTTGCCAATTTAGATATTGATTTTTGAGATATGACCGAGTAGAATAATGGAGATCGGCCATCTTCTCTTTCGTTTGTTCTTTAGTATTTTCTCTCTTTCGGGGGTGTGTGCAAGTGGTCAACCTCGAGATAGCAGTCGGTGCATGTTTTACATATGGATTTGATGCGTTTTAGGTGGAATCTTTACCGAGCATTATTCTATTGCTTTGTACCAATTGCTTCGTACCTAAAGATGTGGATTTTTTTTTCGGTGCTGGTATATTTCAATCAATTTTGATAAGTCTTAGAAATTTGAGGAAGACCATGGTTGGGGACTTTATTTTCAAGTAATTTATCGGTAATTTATCAACACTTTTGTATAATTACCAACTTCTTTTATAGTTGGCAATTGAACATGTTTATACTAATTTACCAACTTTCATTTGCATATTTCGAATTTACTAACTTTTACATGAATTACCAAATCTAAATTAGAGTGACTTACCAATTTTTATCATATTAGATTACCAACTATTTTTGAGTTACCAATTCTCGTTTAATTTACTTACCAACGTGGAATTGTTTTTCTATCTTATTAACTTTCTAGTGGAATTAGTAACTTTTACTTTTTCTTATTAGTATTCCCTTTTATTAACTAATTACTTTTAAAGATTATCAATCTAAATCAGTGAAACTCTCAAATTTTTCTCCCATCAAATTACCACCTTTTTGGTTCTCAATTTTATTTGAGTTACTTATGGACGTTGATTCGATTTACAAGCTTTTATTTGACAAGACACAAAAGTTGGTAGATGAAAAGAAAAATTATTTTTCATTGGAAATAAGAGAGTCTTGTAAATAAATAAATAAATATATATATATAGTTAATGATAACGCAAAACTGTTGGTTACTTAATTGAAGAAAGGTTAGTAATCACTATAATTGAGGCTGGTAAATTCTAAAAACAGTTACTAAATTTTACGAGTCTAAAAGTAAGGCAAATAAAACTGATAAGTCTATAGAAAATTCGGTGAATTTAAATAGGTAATGTTCATAAGCAATTCAAATGATAGTTGGTGCCACAAAATCAATTAGTAACTTAATTGGAGAAAAGTTCGTAAGTCCCTCAATGAAGGTTGGTGTTTTCATTTAGGAGTTGAATAGAAAAGTTTAGGGAAAAAAGAAAAACATATAAGCATCATATAGACAACTAAATAAGACTTTGTAATTCAAAAATAGCTGGTAACCTATTGTAAAAAAAAAAAAAAAAAAAAAAAAGCTTGTAAATCACACAAATAAGAATTGGTAATTCATATCAAAATTGATCAAATTTAAGGGAATTGTAAAGATAGATAAAAATAGGTAAATACTATTAGAAGATAACTTGAATTAGAGTTGGTAATAAAAAATTAGTTGATAATTTAATTGGAAAGAAGTTAGTAAGTTATGCAAATAATTTTTGGTAAATCATACAACAACTAGTAAATGTAAGGGAGAAATGACCTAAAAAGTCATAAATCTAATGTATGACTATCAGTGGAATCCTAAATTTTTCAATTTGGTCAATAAGTTTGACCTAAAAGAAATTGCCAACGTAGCATACAGTCATTGCTAGTAATCCTCATGGTATAGCTAGCTATCTGACATGGACAATTTCAGACAAAACAATATTTTTTTTCTCTTTTTTTCTTTCCTTAGTACTGTTCATCTTCATCAACTTCAGATGACCAATGTTTCTAGATGTAGATGTAATTATTAAATATGCTTGAGCAAGATCAAACATTGTTTAATTATCGTATTTAAAATAGCATTTTCATCTTCATCTTTTTCGGATGAACACTACCTTTATGTTTTCAAATCTAAGCATTATCTTCATATTCTTCTGGCACATTTAAACGATAAAGCTTCACTTGCAATCACAATTGCATATGTAGAAGAGGAGTTGTCAAGCTTGCTTGCTGAAATTTGAAAGCTTGACCGTAATACTCCTAGATTAACTTACTCGAAATATTATCCATTTTAGTCATCTCACATTGAGTATCACGGTTTTGTTCTTAGGCTTTATCCCTTGTCTTTGGTAGTAAGTCAATGCCAATTTTATATATATGCTCTGCCCTTATTTGGTGTGCAATTTGATTTATTCATGCCCCATTCACCTTTCTAGAACTGTGCCAGGAGTTTGCATGGTTCATCACCGCATCACACACCTTTTGGAAGGAGTACTGCTATAATATCATGTTGTGCAACCTTAGATTATGTTGTTTACTTTGACCCGTCTCATATCGAACCTCACAATTGCTTGGCATATAAGTAGGCATTTTTTCAAGAGATCAATGCTCTCACCTGATGGAGTGATAAAATATTTTTAAAATTTTAAACCACACTGCATCTAACCATTTAAGTCTTTGGAATAATTGGTAGTTGTCTCACAATCTTACATGATATCACACCTTCATCTAGCCTATGCATGAGGGGAGTATTAGAACTTAATATGAAAGCTTAAACTTAGGAGAGTATTGTACTATTTAAATAATAAATCACTCAATAGCATAAAGAGAGCAACCTGAGACTTGAAACACCCCCGCCTTTGTATAAAAGCTTAAGCTTAGGGGAGTATTTCACTCATTAGCACAGAGAGAATAATTTGAGAATTGAAACACCCCACCTTCATACAAAATCTCAAATTTTTAGAACAATTAACAGTGGTGCTAGTAATCTTATTTTACAACTAAAAGGAAAAAATCTTTACATTTGTAATAAGTGTGATTGGTTCTAGTCAGATCCAGTTCTCAAAAATCGAAACTAGGGATCAGACCAGTTGGTCTTAGGATTGAGAATCGAATCGCACCATCGGTTTAGTCTACTCCAATGGAACCAGTTACTTATTTTACCCATTACTTAAAATCGGATTGAAATAATGTTTCGGGAATTGAATTGCCTAAACACCAATTTCACTTAGAAATCATGAACTGGATCGACACTCTGGAGAACCGGACTAAACCGGCTAGTTTGGTCAAATTCAGATAGTTCCCGATTCGAGCGATTCATTTTGGACATTCCTAATTTGTATGGAAGTCTTACTAGTTTGAGAAAGGTAGGAATCCACTTAACACAGTCTCCCCGCTAAAACGCGTTTCAAAGCAAAGAAGAAAGACCGCCACGCGTCCAGAGACCAGTTCAACGTGCATGCTCTCATCTCAGTGAGCCTTGTGTTGGTGAAATCCCACAAGTCGCCAAGAGAGCGTTTCCCCCATTATATCACAAAACGGACGCGCGACCTTTTACCAAGTCCTTGAGGAAATGAAACGGCATCGAGACCCGGAACGACCGAGTCAAACCGTTGATTCCTTCGCATCGCCCTCTGAATGTGGTTCCAGTCCTAGTCCACCACTCTGGATCAAACCCATCGAGAGCGTCGGACCACACGGTCTTCAGCTCGAAAGCTCGTGCGTTGGCTGTCGAAGTTTTTGAATTCGCAGCCCCGGTCGACACGTTAAAAGCATGAGAGACCAGCTTCTGTCTTTCTTCGTTTTATTTTTTGTACGGAGCGGACATTTTCCTTGTTCTTGCCATACCAAAGATAATATGCTCTAAGTAAAACAGATGTCACGAATCCATTTAACACCCCCCCACAAAAAAAAAAAAAAAAAAAAAAAGAGAGAGAGATATGCGAAATGACGAATTGGGCGCTTGACTCTCTTCCTCTCTTCTGATCAATCAAGCATCTCGCCAGCGAACGCCTTGAGTCGGGACTCGGGAGAAACCCGAGAGCGACTTGAAAGAGTCTAATCGCACGTGCTACATGGAAGCAGAAAAAGGACTATTCATCAATTTTTTTTTTTTTTAGGGGGGGTGTGGGGACCTCCTCTTCTTGTTCACTTGAGAAGGGTTAGGAATCTAAACAGCCATTCATCCCTTGTGGGACAGATAAATCAGTTCCTTTCCTCACATGCTTTTTTCAATTTCTTTGTTTATTCCAACAAGAAATCTTCCATTTCAATAAAACAATCTCAACACAATTTTTATGCTTGTCATGAATCCCATGGTTTACTTTTAAACCTTTTAATCAACATTGGTCGTTTCCAACAATTGAAATTGTCTGCGACCCTCGACAAATGTAGTGGGCTGTTAAATTGCGTCCCTTATTTTTATGTGCTGGTTTGAAGCATACATTTTTACTTTTCTCTCATAGATTTAAAGAAGAAATCATAAGTAAAATATCTTTTTCGAGAGCCACATATGCTGGTGTACCCACTGCTTATTTAACATGTAAAGGATGCTGAGATTTGCACAAAGTCTCGAACAAAGCAGTTTAAAATTGCACTTCGGGCCAAACAACTCTCTTTCTATAAAGTTGGCCCGTTGGGTCATATTTTTAACAATTTCAATTATTAATAAAAAATATTACATTGAATACTTTGATATAATTTAATTATTAAATTGAATATATACCAAAAGTTCAAGGACTAAATTGAACGTATTAAAAGTTTATGGATGACATTACACATTGAACAAAAGTTCAATCATTTATGTCATTTTCCGTATTTTTAACAAGAGTACTTGAGTTTGCTTTGCATAATTTTGTGCGATAGACTTGTACAAACCAAATGTTAAAAAAGATTCTAAGTTCATTAATATAATTGTTAATAAATCCCGTCTAAATTGCTCTTTTCTTTCATAATACTTTCTATCGGGCTTTTCTAAAATCAACAAATATATAGGAGTATATAATTTTTTTCTCACCATGTAATAACTGTAGCTTGTGTCATCACTAAAGGCTCTTTTACATGAGCGATATGCTTCCTGCCGCTAAGTTAATCTTAATTTTGTAATAGCAATAACAATGGATAATTACAAAGTTAAGAAGAATAGAAAATACATGTTTCGTGATTCTTTCCCCTCTAATTTGGTATGAAAGACAATTTTAGTATGCCATTAAATATCTTCCAAAATCAGGGCTGCAAACGGACAAACTTTAAATTAATGAGTGCCACTGCCATGTTCATTTAAAATAATTAGTCAGAAATCACTAACGTAAAACGCTAGTAATGCCATGAGATTTTTTTTCCTTTTTGTTTTCCTTCTATGATGTCCAAGAAGGGTCACCAACCAAAAAAAAAAAAAAAAAAAAAAAAAAAAAAAAGAAGGGTCCCTCATCGATTACAGGCGAGAGCTAGCAACCCTCAACGGCCAATGGGCGAGGGTCCCAGTCCTCACCGATACTGGGCAACGGTCGCAACCATTGCCTAGATGACCACTCGATGACAACTTGCAACCCTCACCTATAGCCAATACGGATTTGCGACCCTCACTAGGTCTAGGTGAGGGTCATTCACCGATTGTGACCAGCAACACCTAGACCTTGTTTGTGATTGACAAGAGCTAGTTGACCCTTGTGGGGCTTTAAAGAAAAAAAAAATAGAGAAGAAAAATAAAATAAAGAATTATAATACATTTAGATTTTAATATAAATTATGAAAGTTGTTAATGTTAGTACATGCCATACCACATAAGATGACTCACGTTCATGTTAGCGATTTTCAATTAAAATTGATTATAATAATTAAAATAACAAACCATCAAAATGTTTGAGATTAAATTGGCTAAATTAAAAAAAATTAGGAATGAATTGTTATAATTGCAATAGATTTAAAACTTTTTTTTTTTTTTTTTTGTGAGTTCTTCAAATATGATAAATAAATCAATAGCTTTACAAGGATAACAATCTTTGAGCAATTATTAGAATAACAACATATTATAAGCCCCAAATTTTTGGAGGAGTTGATCCTATAATGATTTTAATTATTTGTTTTTTTAAATAAAAATAAGTTGTTATTCTCACAATTGATTAAAAACGGTTATATAAGCATTTTTTATTAATTAAGATGATGCATTGATTTTTCACTAGTTGGCAAAATATCTAATCATTGACGTAAGAGGAGACGTTATTATGAAGATTAAAAAATAAATGGTATGTCGATATTTCTAGCACTAAAAGCTTAACATTCCAAATGCCAATCAAGGCACTCCTTTCCATGGAAAAACAAATCATTAAGCTAAAGCCGAGTTGTATCCACTTAATTCCATGGCTAAAGGTATCACGGAAAAGGTAGAATAGCGCCAAAGCATCATAATCGTATGCTCATCGTATACGTCGACAACAGCCAAGGCTGTCATTGCTTGTCCGGGCGTATTTCGAGATAAACAAAACTTTATATTAAAAAAAAAAAGTAAATGCATAGTCAACCCCTCTCTCCGCCTCCCTCGGGAGCATATCAGCCCTCGGATCGACCGAGACCGATCCAACGGTCGGAGGGAGGGCCAGCGGGGAATCCATTGAGAAGTGGGTCAACAGTTGCAAGCTTTTAAAAAAGGAAACTCCATGTGATGCCCTCCCGGAAGTCAGCTTTCGATTGGAGTACGTGTCTACTGTCGCATAGTCAGCAATGTTCCTTAAAATAATTCTCGGGTTCGCGTTCACTGGCGATGAATTCTGACGTCTCCCCTTAATTTATCTCGTTTCTTTTTATAATGTTTCTGCTGGAAGTGGAATCAATTATTTTTTTAATTTAATTTGGCGAGGTGGGGTTTCTAGAACGGATGTGTTTCTAAGGAAATGGATGCTTTGAATACAAGTTCCACTGCCGGGGAGGAGGATGACGTGCTGGCTGGGGCAGTGCTCATTTGCAAAAAGTCAACCAGGGGGAAGTCAACGACCTTGGGATCATGGCGATTCATAGAAATGGTTTGGAGCACCTAACGGAGGGATGAATTTTCGCATTTTTAATATTTCCACTAGCGAAAGCGAGTGTTTCGAATGTCAAATCTTAGTTTATAGAGATGATGGAGGGAATGACTCTCAGCTGAAGTAAGCAAACAAACCATTCGTAATTATGGGGATCGTCTTGCCTTTCGAGTAAATGTCTTTTTACATCCGCAAGAATGTTCGTGTGATTTAATGACTCAAATGCATAGCGTGAGAAAGGCATTCCAGGGGCGCTCCGAGCACGCTGGTCTTGGGGTTTCAAGTAAATGTCTTTTTATGTCCACAAGAATGCGTGTGTGATTTGATGACTCAGATGCATGGCTTTGGAAAGGTATTTCAAGCACATCCCAAACGTGCCGGACTTGGGTTTCGATTTTGTTTAGAATAGACACATTGATGGCGATATCATAAAAGAAATTTATGCTCTTTTTTCATAACAAATGGTGTACGCCAAACTTTAGGAATGTAATCTAAGTTGGGCGCCTTTTATTTATATATTTTATCTCAAGGTAATGCATCAAAACCCTCATGTAACTTCATTGGTTGAAATGATTGAGGAACACTAATGTGCATTCGTCATTTGAACGGCCTTTTTTAAATTTTGATTACTTCATTTTTCACTTCGATTTTTATGCATTAGAATTAATATTTATAACATCGCTCTTTATGAAAAATGATTAGATGACAGTTTTGATTTATTATGAAAATAATAATCCATTTTTGGATTATAAAAATCAAATGATAAATAATTATAAATTATTACATTATTCACTTTTTCAATAATTTATGACTTATAATATATTGTTATTTTCTTAATAACTTAAAAATTTTTATTATATTAATAAAGCCCTACTTATGTAATAATGGAGTGACCGAAAATATCCACAGATAATTTGCAAAATAGGGAAATGAGCAACCGAATATATGGAATTGCGGGTCATGACAGGAGGAACCAAAATGTGACATCGGGTTCCATTTTGCATCTCTCTTTTTTTGGCCAAGATGTGGACCGGTCAACCAACCCCCAAAATTTATCCTAATATTCCACTCTCCTCGAAAATTCAAAGAGCGAGAACTCCACAGTTTTGACTTTGACCAGCTTTTCCCCCAACCCTCCGAGCTGTTCCACTTCCTCAACCCCCGGGGCCCGCCAATTTTCTTTTACCTCGTTACTGGCACTGCGCACCCCCCACGTCATCCCTCCAGAAATCTCATGGTCCATCTCGACCGTCCATCAGAGTAACCTCCTTTGACCACGCTGTTTTTCTCCTTGAGCCGTTACCGGGTAAACCGGTCACTCGTTCCCCCTATATCAACCCCCGTTGCCTCAGTCTCTTCTCTGCCATTCCTCTCCCCTTCATCCACACAAATTTTTTCCGGTGTCCTCCATGAAAGCTTGAGATCGAGAGAGCTCGCCACCGTCGTCCGCCGCCGCAGAACCCATCTCACCCCTCCTCCTCCCCGGCCGCCTCCTCTCTCTCGGGCCGTCCGATGGCGATCGAGCTGCATCTTGGCTTCTCCAAGATGGAGGATCACACGGCGATACAGGAGGCCGCGTCGCAGGGGCTGAAGACCATGGAGCACCTGATCGGCGTCCTCTCCCACCAGAACCTCCACCACCCCGGCGCCGTCGACTGCACCGACCTCACCGACCGGACCGTCTCCAAGTTCAGGAAGGTCATCTCCCTCCTGGACCGCACCGGCCACGCCCGCTTCCGGCGGGCCCCGCTCCCCTCCTCCTCCTCTTCCTCCTCCAAGTCTGCCCCCGTCGCTTCCCCTGTCCCCCCGGCGGTTCAGTCTCGGAGCCAGCCTCTAGCGCCGACGCCCATCCAGGCCCAGACGAGCTCGCAGCCGTCTCCGGCCAGCTTCCTCCACGCGCAGCCCAAGCAGAGCTTGACCCTCGACTTCACCCGGCCGAGCATCCTGGGCCCCAACTCCAAAGGCGTTTCGAGATCGAGTTCGCGAAGGACAGCTTCAGCGTGTCGTCCAACTCTTCCTTCATGTCGTCGGCGATCACCGGCGACGGAAGCGTTTCGAACGGGAAGCTGGGGACGTCGATGTTCATAGCTCCGGCGTCCGGCCCGGCTTCGTCCGCCGGAAAGCCACCGATCTCGAGCGTGCCGTACAAGAAGCGGTGCCACGAGCACGACCCCTCCGATAACATCTCCGGCAAGCACTCCGGCTCCGGCAGCGGCAAGTGCCACTGCTCGAAAAGAAGGTACGAGGCGGTTCTAATCCCAATTAAGCCCCGAGTTCTGCGTTAGCTGGCCGATTTCTAAGCCCTTATTAAGTTAATAACACGAGTCGAAACCGATCTGGTTGAAAACGGGCAATTGGGTATGCCTGCAAACTATTCATCTCGCACGCTCATCTGAGGAAGATGATGCCGATTCGTCCGAGTTGACCCGGTTCAATGAATGCACTGTTCATGGTTTCTAGAGGGTCAACGAGGCGACTTGGGGGAGGAACAGTTGGCCATTAATGGAGCTGGTCGCCTTACCCCTCACACAGCCCAGCCCAGCCAGCACGCGTGACAAGGACAAATAACATTAAATTTTTAAAAAAACCGTCGAAGTTTTTTCCACCAGTCGGTGCAGTTTTAGTCAAATTTGGGCATCCAAGGTTCACGCTTTGCCAAGCAGTAGAATTTGTCGCGTTGTGTAGTGGGCATTAATTATGCAACAGCGAGGGAAAAAGTGGAATTTGCTCCTGCAACCGCAGGTTTCTGCTTTGCTTTTTGTTTGTCCTTATCCGGATGATGAACGTGGCGATTCTTTTGTTCTCCACAGGAAAAACAGAGTGAAGAAGGTGACGAGAGTGCCGGCGATCAGCAACAAGATCGCGGACATCCCGGCCGACGAGTTCTCGTGGAGGAAGTACGGACAGAAGCCGATCAAAGGGTCTCCCTTCCCACGGTAACTCCTCCGTCCTCTGCCTGCCGTTGATTTTTGACCAATCGCACGGTCCCGGATTTTACGCAGCCATGTTTTTACCTATTTTGACTTTTTTTTTTTTTTTGTGCGGGTGCAGAGGTTACTACAAGTGCAGTACAATGAGAGGGTGCCCCGCGAGGAAACACGTGGAGAGGGCCCCCGACGATCCAACGATGCTGATCGTGACGTACGAGGGGGAGCATCGTCACTCCCAGACCGCGTCGCAGGAGATTGTGCCCGCCGGTGCGATGAACCTGGTATTCAAGTCAACCTGAGGGCGGCTGACAAGTCAAAGCCGGAGGAGATAGGGTTTTTTTACCTCAAATTTGAGCGGATGTAAATTTTGTTTTCCCCAACTTTGTATTAAAGAAACAGAAATTGGCACAACATTTTCAAACTTGACTAGCTAGCTGGGTTCCCCATATTTAATTTAATCTTAAATTCGTTTACTTTCAAGGGTCCGAGAGAGATTCGTCGTTGTCTGCCACTTCCGTGTTGATTTTTAATGCGGGATGATTAGGATGAGACAATGAGCGATAATCTCTAGGATGTTTAGTCAAAGGTGTGGTTAGTGGGGGAGCTTTAGTCTTGTATTATCAATAGAACATTTATAATGAAGGGCATTAATCTAATGCCATTAAACTAAGCTCATAATGGCATTCTATGTATATTGTATATATTGAAGTTGGGTAGCTGTCGACGTCACGAAACCGAGGAGGGAGTTGGAACCTTGGATCGGACTCTTTGCTCCAGCCAAGCAAAATTGGTAAAACCAATTTTGACAAACGGGGTCTACTTTGGAATGCACGATGGAAATTGGGGGAACTGACAATTCTAGTCTAACGTGGATTGCTGTCGCTTTCCTCCTCTGGCGTTTGTCTCGGGAGCGAGATGAAGCATGCGGTGGAAAAGCAATTCAGAGAGAGATGGAGGTGATGAGTTTGCGCGGCTCAGAGCATTAGGTTTCAGTAGCTCTAACGATAAGAGGGAGGGAAAAATAATGCACTTGAATCGCCACGTAGGTATATATAATCTAGTAGGATACAGAGAGTAACGTGCGATCTGACTAAATGAGATTAGAGAAGAAAAGCAAGACATGGGTTGGATCGGTGCGAACAGACAAAACCGAAAGCCATTGAGCCCTTTGACATGGTCACGATTGCAAACCAAAGGCACGAGCCGATGGTGGGTGTCATTCGGCCTGAATGATGGTCCGGAAATGAGAGAAATTGAGATGCAAGCGAATAATGGGGTTCTTAACTTGGGCAAAAACCAAGGTGAAGTATCTCTCCAGATCGAGCTACGTTATGTCGTCTGCTCCATATCTTCCGATCCAGGAAAAGTCTTAAAGATCCAAAGATCGCGATTCCACGTGGTAACCCTATCAGTTTCGATGGATCCGTGATGGATATCACTAGAAACAGTTCCCAACCTGTGATCCCCCTTTCGGGTTCTTAAGAGGATTAGAAAAGAGGAAGAGGAGATTTGCGTCAGACAGAGTTTTCTTTAAGGGTTCCGTTGATCAATCCCGATCGTGTGGGGGCTTCTTCTCCTCTTGCCGACATACCTACACGACCGGATGGGATTTGACAAATAGCTGGAACACAACTTCTATCGCCCAACAGCCACATGGCTGTCGAGAAATGTATAAACAAAAAGGATGAAAGGAGGGTTTTGGGTTGCACACGTCTCTCACTGAATGCCCTGCTTTCGTTACTTTCTTCTGTTTTTATTCACAATTCATTTATTTCTTTTCTCGTCATCTTTTATGTAGAACAACTATGGTGTGTTAGTTTGAGTAAAAAAGGTTTTTGTAAAATGGTTTCTTGAATTTTTACGAGTTTGGTTTACCATAGATTATTAGTCAATGGAAACCATTTCGATCAATAAAAATATACATATCTAAAATAAGGAAAATGAATTCTTTAACTTGAAACAGGAGAAAATAATTTGTTCAAAATGATTTCTTGAAAAACATTTTCCTTTCTCATGGATATTTTTTCTGAAACAAATGCATCATTTAGTTGCTTTTATCAACAAAATTGTAAACTTACACTTTATATGGTTCTTTTTTTCTATGCTTATTTTCATCTTCGTTTTGAAATGTTCACTTGTCTTCTCCTTAAAATAGAGTTTTCTGAAAGAAAACTGTTTGCTGCTGTTTCATAATTTCATAATCCTTGTCGTTTTTGGGATTCTCTTTAAGCACGTCTCCTTAAGTTTATTGCATAAAATAATTTGCATGCTGCTTCGCTTTGGATCAAACCAAAAAATTACTACCACAAGCAAAATTATACTTAAAAATTGAAATGTATTGTAAGGATTTCAAAGTGACTTTATATATTAACAATTGTTAATTTCTTAAAATTTTGAAGTGTTTGTACAAAATAAAAATGCAATCTCATGCTAATTCGCACTTAGAAAGTTATATAACGCATTAATTTATAACTTAATCAATAGAAAAGTAGTTACATAAGTTATCAAGAGAATATTGACCCTTCCTCACAAATATATCGGCCATCTGAATCTAGATCTAGGTCTTCGTGCAATAACGCAAGTAACTTTCGTGTCAACCTAGATCTAGGTCTACATGCCTTTATACAATTAACTTTCGTGTCAACCTAAGCGATCCGGTGACTTTCTTTCAAAACCCAAGATTACGTTTCTGATCAACTTAGGTATTGCCCATGTTTACCTTTTACTTCTCCTCTATTCTTCCTTTTATTTTCTTTCATTTTCCCCCAGCGAACCTCTCTTATAAAACAAGCGAGTTATATTAATAAAACAAGCCGTGGAATCATTGACAAAAGACTTCGCGGAACAATTGCCCCAAACAACAAACCAGATAACAACTGAACACCACACTTGGCCTACCATTCTCCACCTCCTACAAGTTTCTCTACATTGATCCTGGAATGGAATTGCAAGTTCGCAAGCTACCAATTCTGCACAATACCTCACCCTGAGTTCTAGGAAAAATGGAACTGGTAGAAACCATGAGATCTTCCACATGCAGTTGCTCATTCCTCGCAAGCAAAATATGATGAATGGCAGCACACCAGGCAAGTCTTAAAGACTTCACTAGCAATAGCTCTTCCTTTTTGAGTGGCACAAACTCAAGGCAACTCATCATCCGTGCTCTGCAGCGCTTTATTTAGTCCACATATACTGTCAATCATTCTCTTTACCTCCTATGAGATTGCCCAATTAACAAATAAATGGTTCCTAGATTCAGTGAATGAACCAGAAAGGAGAGAGGCATCGGCCAAACCAGGATTTACACTTCTTTAATCTTTCCCTAGTTGGAAGTTTGTTCAGGATGGTCAACCAACTGATGAAACTGTGGTTGGGGATGTTAGAATAAAACCAAAACATCTTGAGTCAAAGAAACTTTTCCAGCTGAGTTTCAAATCTTACTCCATAAACTATGTTTAGTGAATTGCCCTGAAGAAGCAGTCCATAGGATCTTATCTGCCTGCTCTATATTAGGAGTAACAACTCCACAAGATGCAGCTTGAATTTGAATCAATGCTTCTGATCTAGCATCCGACCGATGCCATGGGCCATTCTCTATTACATCAGCCACCTTAGCATCAAGAGGGAGGCCAATATCATAAACCACTTGAAAGGAAAATATATCCACCAAAGATCCCAATGGATGCTAGGGATCTATTATTAAAATTTTCCTGCCGTCCCCAATAACATACTGAACTAAGGGCTTGAATTCACTCCTCAACTTTAGAAGTTTCTGCAGAATTTAAGAAAAGTTAGAAGAAGAAGTTAACTGCCGAAAAAATTGCTGCTTTATCAAATGAGTCCTGAACTAAGCTATCCACCAAGAGCCAGAGTTAACAAGCAAAAGCCAAATAAGCGTCACGATTGCAGTCTTGTTCCACTGGTAGACTAGCTTTAAACCCAAATCACCTTCTTTTCTTTTTAGCCGCATCTATCCATTTAAGCCTTTACTCCCTTGGCCTTGCCATCGGGACTAGTCCACAAGAAGGCATCACATCAACTCCCTATCTTCTTTATAGCCTACTTCGACAAAATAAAAACACCGCACCAGCATGAAATAACATGATAAAGCACAGAGCTGATAAGCTGAAGTCTGCTAGCAAAAGACAGGATGTCTGGCACTTCTATTCCTCACCTTACTAACATTCTCTCTGTCAGATTCGGAGGCTTGCGGCCTTTCTCAGAAAGTTCCCTAGGTACTATTTGAAGTCCACATACTCTACAGGCAAACTTCCCATCTTAAATCCACAAAGCTGAGTCATTTCAGCAACTCGAGGACCAATATATAATCTGTAAAATTCCTATGTTTCCATCAATTGATTTAGAGTAATTTACTTATTTTGTCCGCGGCATCTCGTGGGAGCCAATTAGTATAAATTTGTTTTGAGTCTAGGTGAGCTGATGGTCGACTGACCCCCTGGGTATAAAACACTCCTAAAAGATTACCAATTCATCCCTTGGAAGTGGGGCGATCGACCGGTCTAGTTGCCCACATAGCATAATCATGGATTCGGATCCGTAAGACTTTTAATGCGAGTCATAAAATGCGTTCGCTAACAAATTAAGGAGAAATAGAAAATAATTAACAACAAAGGGGGAGAAAAGTCAGAGAGATTTGTCAATCGCAAGTACTTAAATTAGTTTCAAGACAAGAAAGAAGCGTGCTATCTCCCTCCGATAATCAACGTGGTGTCCAAATCTACCTGACGCGCTGAAAAGTCAATAATCAAAGTCAGAAAAATACCAACTCCGGAAGCTTAAAGCTCGTAAAATCCTAAATCTAAAAGGGTTCTCCCATAAATGACAAACAAGTGTCACAATTCATGAATCCCCTCATACTCAGTGACATTTGTGAGTGGAGCATAGAGTTATTGAGTGAAAAGTGAGGATACAAAAATGATGAACACAATTAGTCTATGAGAGTTGCATCAATAGAAGTGTAAATGGTTCGGTCCAGTTCGGTTTTTTTGGAAAACCAAACCGAACCGAACCAATAAGGAAATTTATTAAATTAAACCGAAATTCGATCTACAACGAAACTAAACTGAATTGAAATCCTTGTTCGGTTTATACTTTTGCTTTTCTTTTTGTTTTCTTTTCTCTACATGCATCCTTTTCAATAATTTTTTTTTAAATCGATTTTTTAGTTTTTTTAATTCTTTTTCTTTTTCTTCTTCTTCATTGGCCGATCACCGGCATGGTGGCGGCCGACGACCGACCAGAGGCGAGTTGGAGCCTCACTTGGTCAGGTGAGGTCGAGCTTGCCTAATGTCGGCGAACTCGAGCCTGCTAGATCTAATGAGCTGGGCAAGGTTTGAGCCTCGTTGGAGGTCACCAAAGCCTTGCTGATGTCTAGTGACCTTCGTGAGGCTCAAGCCTCACCTAGGTGGCCGGATCTAGCGATGCTTGAACTTGCCGGCGTCAAGTGAGCTTGGCCTCACCATAGGCCAGCGAGGCTTGACTTCATTAGAATCAGGTGAGCTGGAGCCTCGTCAACATGTGGCGAGTCTCTAGCTTGCCTTTGGCCTGTCGTCAACCACCGCCGCGGTTAACGACTAGCCAACGAAGAAGAAGAAGAAAAAAAGAAAAAAAAAAATCACAACAATGATTTTTTAAAAAATAAAATGATTTTTATTTTAAATTTTATCGGTTTGGTTGGGTTAACCAAATTGATAAAAGTCAAATAAGTTAAAAAGTTTCATTTTTTAATGAAAATTGAGCTAAATACGAATCGAATCAAACCGAAAAAACCAAACTTTTCGGTTCGATTTTTGTTCGGCTCTTGACACCCCTATGCATCAAGACGGTTGGTTTAGGAATTTTAGGATACAAAGATTATATTATGTAGGAGTTTTGAAAGTAGGGTTGGCCTTCTCGTGCACAAATTGGTTATGAACCGATACTGCTTTTTTGATAAGGCCATGGCAGGCCGAAATCAGTTATAGAGCTTAAATAATCTATTGTCTTGCTTGATAGACCAATGCTCAAGTTATGCCGGGCATGATATGACCCCGTATTAGGAAGCTGTTCGTCATATTGCTATCTAGAACAATAATTGTACAAAGACTGGCTTGGAAGTGGGGCGATCGACCGGTCTAGTTGCCAACATAGCACAGTCATGGATTTCGATCCGTAAGACTTTTAATGAGAGTCATAAAATGCGTTCGCTAACAAATTAAGGAGAAACAGAAAATAATTAACAACACAGGGGGAGAAAAGTCAGAGAGATTTGTCAGTCACATGTACTTAAATTAGTTTCAAGACAAGAAAGAAGCGTGCTATCTCCCTCCGATAACCAACGTGGTTTTTAAATCTACCTGACGCGCTGAAAAGTCAATAATCAAAGTCAGAAAAATACCAACTCCGGACTCGTAAAATCCTAAATCTAAAAGGGTTCTCCTAGAAATGACAGATAAGTGTCACAATTCATGAATCCTCCTACACCCGTGACATTTGTGAGTGGAGCATAGAGTTATTGAATGAAAAGTGAGAATACAGAAAGGATGAACGCAATTAGTCTATGAGAGTGGCATTAATAGGAATGTAAATGGTTCGATCTAGTTTAGTTTTTTTGGAAAATCAAACCGAATTGAACCGATAAAAAAATTTATTAAATTAAACCAAAATTCGATCTAAACCGAAACCAAATTGAACCAAAATCCTAGTTTGGTTCAGTTCGATTTTTACTTTTGTTTTTCATTTTGGTTTTTTCCCCTACATGCATCCTTTTCAATAATTTTATTTTATTTTTAAAAATCGATTTTTTAGTTATTTTTTTTCTTCTTCTTCTTCATTGGCTTGTCACCGGTCACGATGGCGGTTGATGGTGGCGGTTGACAACTAGCCATAAGTGAGTTGGAGCCTCACTTGATCGGGTGAGGTCGAGCTTGCCTAACATCGGTGAGCTCGAGCTCGCTAGATAGAGTGAGCTGAGCAAGGTTTGAGCCTTGCCAAAGGTGGTCGGAGCCTTGCCGATGTCTAGCAACCTCCAACAAGGCTCAAGCCTCGCCTAGGTGGCCAGATTTGGTGGTGCTCGAGCTTGCCGATGTTGGGTGAGCTCGGCCTCACCATAGGCTAGCGAGGCTCAACTTCGTTAGAATTGAGCGAGCTTGAGCCTTGTCAGCATGTGGCGAGGCTCCAGCTTGCCTTTGGTCGATCACTGGCCGCCCCTACAACCAATAATTGGCCAACGAAGAAGAAGAAGAAAAAGAAAAAAAAAAAAAAAAAGAAAGAAAAAATCATAATTTTTTTTATAAATAAGATGAATTTTTTTTTAGATTTTATCGGTTTGGTTTAGTTAACCAAATTGATAAAAATCAAATAAGTTAAAAGTTTCGATTTTTAATGAAAATTGAGTTAAATGAGAATCGAATTGAACCGAAAAAACCGAACTTTTTGATTCGATTTTTTGTTTGGCTCTTGACACTCCTAGGCATCAAGGCAGTTGGTGTTAGGAGTTTTAGGATACAAAGATTATATTATGTAGGAGTTTTGGAGGTGGAGGTGGAGGTGGAGTTGGCCTTCCGTACACAAATTGATTAGGAATCAATATTGCTATCCTAATGAGACCATGGTAGGCTGAAATTGGTTGTAGAGCTTAAATAATCTATTGTTTTGCTCAATGGACCAATGCTCAAGTTATGCTGGGCATGATATGATCTCGTATTAGGAACCTGTTTGTCGTATTGCTATCTAGAATAATAATTGAATAAAGGCTGGCTTGATGAATTCTGCTCACTAGACACTGCACCGATTATTCCATGACCAAGGAACTATCAACCCGTGACACAAGGCTCTTAGCCCATGATCCAATCTCCCCATTCTCATTGCAAGTGAAAATGAAGGAAACACAATGTATGTATGCATGGGTAGCGATCATTTCGTTGTTACAAGGAAATGGTGGTGGCTTTGGTGAAGATCATCTTCGAGTATGGCGCAGGACAACTTAGAGAGGAATGATGTTCCTTGCCTTTTTGCTTTGGAGGAGTTGAAGAGAAGAGAGGGTTTGGGTCATTGGGTTTCTTGGCCTGTTTGGAAGAAAGAATCTCGACGAGGAGGAATGATGAGGTGCTTTAGCTACAGTTGCACCCCATCCCAAGTCCAAGGCCCATCTAAAAACCTTCAGTTCAAAGCTGCATCATGGCCCAAAAATGGAAGGCCGAATTCACTTCCAAGGGGTGGTCGAGCCGAGAGATGGCATCCCCAGCCGTCGCTCTTCTTTCTCCCTGTCGTTTCAGCTTCCTCCCCACGCCTCGCCGTATCGGATTCGCCGTCGCCACCGGGAGTCGACTCCGTCGTTGCTCCATGAGTCAGGCGCCGTCGGATTCCGTCTCCGCCGCCGAGGATGTGATGGTGCAGTACGTGGTGCTCAGGAGGGACCTCATCGACGCGTGGCCGCTGGGGAGCGTGGTGACCCAGGGCTGCCATGCCTCCGTCGCCGCCATCTGGTCTCACCGGGATGACCCCGTCACTCTGCAGTACTGCAGCCCCGATAATCTTGATTCCATGCACAAGGTCTTCAATCTCTCCTCTCCCTTCACCTTTCGTGTTTTCCGTAATGATTCACTCCGTCTTCGCACAAAAAATGCGACTTATTGATTGATGGGTGATCATGAGTTTCGAGAATGAATGCAAAGCTGACGACTTTTCAGGAATCAAAGGCAATAATCGATCCCAAGTTTGTATTTTGTTTAGTCCCCATGCCTGAATTTAACCAACGAGAATTCTTTTCTTCTTATCATCGTGACTACACGGACCAATGTAATGCTGATCTTCCCAGCTGTGATGATGCCGATTGGATTTATTTGTCTTACTAGATGGGAGCTGTCCTGTTCGAGGAATTGCGTGTTCTGCTTTTTCGTCGTTTGTTTTTGAAGCTCGATCTATTGTTGCCTGTCGAGTTAGGTGTTACTGATGACGGGAAGAAGCACCAACTGCTTGATGAAACGCTTCTCCGCTATGCCCGTTCTCACTTTTAGCTGCCACCTAGTTGTCTTATAGGATTCTGCAATACAAGGAATGGCATTCAAGCAAAATATCCTTTGCGCTCCTTCAATTATTTTCCCCTAAGTTGTGTAATTGCTTTTACTTGTAGGTAACTCTTGAGGTGAAGGGAGAACCCCAGATCTTGAATTTGGCAGAGAAGCTCAAAGCTGGTGACATTGCGCATAAGCTTTGGATAGAACAACCTGAGAACATCCCTACCTGCCTTGCCACAAAGCCTTACCCCAAATCTGTTATATCTTCGTACTTTAAGAAGTTGAAGCTTTGCAAGTGAGTGGGAGTTACATTTTCTCAAAGCCTGACAGATTCTTTCTTGTTCCCCTTATTAAGCAAATTTTTTGGGGACATAAAGGCATTGCTGTAGAGGACCGCTGGTAATCTTGTTACTTGTCCCCCTTAAGATTAGTGTTTGAACTTTAGCTGGGATATGTAGGCATTGATCTGATAACTACGTGCCAAAGATTTGTAACTTGTAACTTCTTGTCTGCGTCATGGTGGGATGTTTATATCCCTTCCCTTGTATCATGCAATTTATTACCAGAAAAACTGTCATATTCGTTCGCTCTGTCTATTTGTGCTGCTACAAGCTGGCTACTTCTACCTTGGAGATCTATAGTCCTCATGGTTTTCGGTTGTTAAATGCCCAAGAGACCTGGAGCACCTGCCGCAGGTGTGCCTCCTCATCTTCTTGGTTCTAGACCAACTGAGCGGAAAGCACAACCTGCATTGTCTTTGCTTTATAGACGGTACATTGGTGTGTTCTAGCTTTCTCAACATCACCCTTCCATAATCATCAGGTGACACACCAACACCGAGCGCAATGCACATCATACCCCTAGAGCACATCATTTCCCTCTGCTTGCATTTGTAGTTATGTTTTGCCTCTATGGATGCCGATAGCCAGATTTTCTGATGAGCCATGAGGACAGTACGAAAGCACAACAGCTGAACGTTGATTTGATGATTACTAATAATACATGTGTTGGAAAGTTGTCGGCAGAGAACCAGGATCTTACTATTGTAGCTCTTCCTTGTATTTGAAGGATTTCAGGACAGATCTGTGCATGAATTTATTTTATCTACTATTGTTGCTCCATACATTCAAGCAGTCGGCGGAGAACACACATACACATCGAGTCAGTCATCTTCTCTTTTGTTTGCTTGTGGGATTCTGGGGCTTGTGCTTCAATAGGAGGAAGAGCCGTGTGCATTGCTCTACTTCTATAAAAACTAGAAAAGAAGTAGAAAAACAAAGAGGAGGAATCCACCTGGCTTTAAATTATTGATCACAGAGTAGCGACACGCAACATAATATAATTTAAACCAACTTTATTCATTTTAGAATCATCTTGGGTTCAGGCGTAGAGCACCTGACAATTACAAGGAGACAGATCCTGAAAAGCTTCGGGAGCAGCCAGCACTCGCCACTCCACCCAAAACCCGCCGTCCTCGCCGACCCGAACCCGGCCGACCCCCACGTGGAGCCCGCTCCCCACCACGTAGATCACCCCTTCCAGTGCCTCCTCTTTCTCCTCCACGGCGCTCGCAGCGAAAGGCTTGTGCACCTTCTCGCAGGGGAACGTATCCCCTCCCACGTACCTCCACGTGTCCTCCTCCGGGTCGTACACCTTCAGCTGGTGGTCCCCGTGCTCCGATATCACGAATAGCCGCTCTCCGACCACCACGCTCAGCCCCGTCCACCCGTCCCTCATCCCCACCCCATCTCCCGCCACCTGTCCCCCTCCGCGTCGTACGCCGACCCCTCGGCGTGAACATGAACGGCCACGTCCACCCCTCCGTCACGTACATCCTCCCCGCCACCACCGCCGAGTCGTACCTCACCATCCCCTTCCCCACCATCCCCGCCGCCTCCCGCCACGCGTCCTCCCTCGGGTCGTAGCACTCCACGGCCGCCGTCGAGCTGGACAGGTCAGGGCCGCTCCCGCCGGCCACCACGATCCTCCCCCCGCCACCGCCGCCGCCGCCGCCCTCGCCGACGACCCGGCCGCGAAGAACGCCCGCGGGTTCCGCATCGGGGGCAGGGTGGCCCACTGGTTGGTGGAGGCCTGGTAGACGACGGCGGTCCGCATGGGGGACTCGGTGTCGGAGCGCATGCCGCCGAGGACGAACAGCTTGCCCTGGCGGGGCATGGCGGCGCAGGCGAAGGCGGGCGGGCAGGCGGACTTGGGGCAGGGCATGGGGGGCAGGACGAACCAGCGACCGGAACGGGGGTCGAGGGCTTGCCACTGGATCCTGGAGGTGGTCTTGTGGAAGGCGAAGACGAAGAGGAAAGGGAGAGAGAGGGAGAGGGACGTCCTGGAGAGGAGGAAGCCGGGGTCTCGGAGGACTCTGTTCCAGGAAGAGGACACGGAGCGGGCCAGAGCCTGATATGGGTAGGGTAGGTGAACGAGGCAGAGCTCCGCTACGTCGTCGGGGAGCCCCGGGATGAGAGCCTTGGGATCTGGGGAATTCGCAGCCGGTTGATGGGGCGTCGGGATCGGCATTCTCCAAGACGAAAGCAGAGAGGGCGGATGAGAATGATGAGCCGAGCCGAGCAGGCGGCGATGGATTTTATATAGCTCGGGGTGCGGGTAAAAGTAGTCAAAAAGGCGTGGGAATTGTTTAATGTGGGTTTGGGGTTGTGGGGTTGTGGGGTATGTGAATCTAGAAACCGGAATTTTGGGGGAAGAGGGGAACGGATTGATTTGATTTGCTGGAGAAAAGAAGGAGAGCAGAGCAGGTTGCGATCCGAGGAATTCGAGGAGCCGCCGAGTAAAGCGACGATGCGAAGCCACAAAGACTCGCGCAGAAGACACCAAACAAAGACAACCCCACGCCGTACCCAGAAAAGCAGAAGGGAGGCGATAGGAACTAGGAAGAGATCTGATCTTTGAGGGAGTGCGTGGGGGATGGAAAGGTTAATTCGATCTGGAGACGCACTTGCTTTTCCTCCTTTAATAATTGAAAGTAGGAGGAGGAGGAGGGGAGGGGGAGGGCCCCTCCATTGGGGCTCTTGGTGTTGTCTTTTCAGGGATGGGGGACGGACCAACGACAGCAAAAACACTAGTCAATCAAGGGCGTAATTTCAATCACGCACTGGGACCCACCATGTGAAAAATTATCAATCGGACATCAATAAGCCCCCCCAATGTCAAGTCGTTGAGTAATTTGTGGTCATTTCGATTCCAGTTATCAAATATTCTTTGTAGGGACAAAAACCTCATACGGAGGGGCAATTTTTGTGACCATGGTGATTGTTGAAACATGGGCCTCAGATGAAACGCCGCAGGCCGTCCCTTGTCGGAATGAAAGGTTTATCTTTTCTGTTCCGGGACAATGGGATCATGCGGGTTATCAATCGGGCTCTAGTGTGATCGAGTAGATTGTTGTGTAAAGCTTTGTAGGAAATTCAAAGGGCAAACCTATTGTAATTAAACCTATCAAACGATTGGGTCGAATCAGGTTTGAGTTACAAAATGTTCAAATTCAAATAGATCCATTTAATTCGGTTTTGATCCATTTTTATGTAATATAAATCTAGCGGTACACACTCGATTTGATCCTTGTTGTTTAAACAATTCCATACTTAACCTAATCTACAAAAATTTATATCTTGACGAGGAGAGAATGCGGTGCAAGCAAGCGAGAGCGAATGAAGAGATATTCATGAATATGACAAAAGTAGGTTGAATTTAAATAAATTATAAACTTGTTTATGGTTTAACAAGTCTTTTGGTGATGGATATTCACACGTGGATGATCACCGACAACCTCATAAGCAGTTTGGTTTGGTATCTCCCCCAAAGAGATATACCCAAAAGTTAGTTGTACTTCCCCGAAGAATTTTGCGTCTTTGTTGAGAACGTGTGCGTGGTTGATCTATCAACCACGGTCAAATAGTAAGGGTCATTTTCTGATAAACTTCATTAAGTTTCAGCTTCATACAAGTCTGTCCTAACATGGCGTGGTATGCAAATGCACGATGACGAGATTTACCGGCCTTCTAAGGCCAAGTAAATGAGATTCAAACCTACTTGGACATGCAGCTCAGCTCCTGCCGTCTGTCTAGCTTAACTAATACATCAAGACTTAGCCCCCTAGGAAAAGACCTCGACTCACGTGCGTTTCTGACAAAACCAGGAGCGCAGCATCAATCTCGTTCGTGAGGTTGACAGCTCCATTGGAGCACATAAAGCAGGTGAATGACAATGATAATCTCTGGTCAAGTTCGAATGCATCACACTTCATGGGTATATGAAATGTTTTGGTTTTTTGGACGGTTTTTCGCCTTTTTATTTTTTGAAAGTTAACTAATGCGACCGGCCCGTACTCGCAGTATCGTCTGGCGTTGTTTCACTTAGACTTCAAGGCAATTGCTGCCTAGCTTTTCAAGTCCGAATGCTGTTACTGCTGCCGACACGCAACCAAGTAAAAAAAAGGGAGTCTTGTTGGGCAATTCTCGTTTCGTGTGAAGTGATCTCTCGGCCCTGTAAATTTACCTAAATGACACCTGCCCCTTCCCTACGATTCATTCTCTTCTTTCGCTGCATAAATTTTGATTCATTTCAAGGGCCAATTGAATAGCAAAAGCTTTATTTGAAGGACATATAATGGACACATCGTCATCATCCAAGTGGTGGGAGTGCAGTGAAGAAGATAAGGGACATGCTTATTCGCAGATGGCGAAGAATAACCAATTCAGTTGTTACTGGTGCTCATAAAAGGCGTTGGTGGCGGCGTAGCTGTACTGTACTTGGCTTGCAGCACCCCACCGAAGAGGCAGATGGTAATGAGAGTAGTTCAGAATCAGATGGAGCACTAGAACGTCTTACAATGTTATGTTTCCGTAATGACGGTATCGGTCAGTAAATGATGCATATGAATATGATTGCGAAGGGGATGATATCAATGGGAGGGCGGAGAATTTTATCACGAATTTCCGGCGTCGACTTCAGATGAAAAGGCAAGTTTCTTTGGAGCTACAGTCGGAACGGAATTTTTTGTTGTTGAGTTGGAAAGACATGACTGGTTATGCTCCTCTTTAATTATACGGTTTCAGCATATTTAAAGAGGTGTTTGCACCTAGAGTATCAAAACTTGACATAAGAGATAAGTGTCAAAAGTTCAAAAAGATGCACTTAAATGTCAAAATCAGAAAAAAAAAAAAAAATCATTTAAGTGTTAATGGTGAGAAATTTTAGCCAAAATATCAATGTGCTACTTTTCCAACGAGAAAAGATACTGACATGGTTAGATAAGCTGAAACAACCTTGTTTTGCCTTAGACTTGAATATTCATATAAATATTAATTAAATTAAATTTAAAACTATAAAAAAAAAAAAGAGATTGCATAACTCTTCAATAAGGGTCATGGCACTCTCTCAGATCCGGCTAATGTCACCAACCGTCACCTAGCTAGGCCAAGGGTAGCCCCTAGCCAAGTGGTTGCCCTAGTGGGCAACGGCCCTTGGCTCGACTAGGCGAGGGCTAGCGACCCTTGTCGAATCCGAGTGAGGGCTTGCAAGTCCTCATCGCTGGTTGGTCAACGTTGTCGGCCTTTGGCTAGAGCCAGACAAGGCTGACAAACCCGGCCGACCTTTCCCCCACCATCGCCGGAAGGGCCGATGACAATGGGGAGGCGGCAATGAGAGCTTGCACATAGTTCTCAATGAAGCTTATGCAATCTTCTAATTTCTTTTTTTTTTTAGTTTTAAATTTAATTAAATTAATATTTATATAAAAATTCAAATAAGAAGCAAAATAACGTCATTTTGGCTCTTTTTTGCTACTCAACTTTCTAATGAGTCACGTAGGATGATTAAAAAAATATCATGTAGGATTTCCGGGATCCTTCATTGAAGTTGGCATTGAAATGTCCCAATTTTCAAAAGAAGTAGCACTTATATGTACCTTGTGTAATTTTTGGCACTTAAATATCATTTTGTGTCGAGTTTTGGTAGTTGCACTGTACTTCTACCCATATTCTACACTTAATGTTCTGACAATCTGCATCAGGTTTCGAGTTCAAATCATCTCGTGGAGAGGCCATAATGAAGCTACTATAGTTGCGTTGATGTATGTATTGAGGAATATTCATGTCAAAGAAGCTGTTGATAGTGAAATGCATCTCCTAGACTTTTATGGCGTAAAAACGCTTTCATTTTCTTCAAGAATTAGGAAAATCTTCATTCCATAATGCGCTATTACGGGAGAAACGACATCAGCCTGCGCTCACCAACAGTGTCAAATTGTTAATAAGGTCAAATCAAATTCACTGAAGTCTGCATCCATAGCCCAACTGACTTATTTGCCTAAGGGCCAAGGCTGTGTTAATGATCAATTGACTCCAAAAGATTGATCTAAACATAAAACTAGGACGCACATGTTTTCTGCTTTCGCCACCATTTCCGAAACTTCTTTCTTTCAAAGGAATCATAACAAGGAAGCAAGATGACTACAGATGAAGAAAAAACTCACTGTTGCTGACAATTCGGCCTTGCGTCACTTGTTCATTTGTTTACAGTTTTCTTTTTTCAGTTATCTCAGGTTCTATACCATTAAGATGCTCTCAGCTGCCGCTCATTCTTTTCCATAAACTTCTTCTCATCCTAAGTCCCATCAAAAGTTAAGGGGGAAAAAAAATAAAAAAAACACAAAAGCTTCACTTTGAAGGGGGAGGAAAAACATATAGGCCAGAAGAAGGCCCTTGAAGAATGAAGTGAATGAGGCAAAAATCAGTAACACTAACGGATGTTTGTTGTAGGAATATCCAAATCCATGTTCACTGGTTTTGAATGAGACGGCGGACTTCACTTCCTGGGCGTGCACGGCTGTACTGAAGACTTGCAGACTAGAACCTGAGCAGTTCAGAATCAGATCGAGCACTCGAGTAGAAACTTACAAATATGTGAGCTTTCTATTATACTGATTGCGCTGGCGGCTCTGACATACAGGGTGGGGCAGATATTTTATCGCAAAATTTTGAGGTCGACTTGGCATGGAAAGAAAGGATTCTTTGGAGCGGTTTTCAGTACCCTCCAAGGAATCACATTTAGCGGGCTCTCCTTTTTAATTTCAACCTTTCAATATTTTAACCACGTCCAGCCCGGCATGCTAATGCATAAGCACACACGCTGGGGTGTTTGTTTGTGTCTCGTAACTTTTGATGAGTAGTTAAAAGAAAGGTTGTCGTTGTCAATTAAATGTGACGGTACCATAGAATAATAGTAAAGGGATCTCGTAAGTGGGTAAGGTGGAAATGCACCGTTTTGATTAATAATATATCATAGAGAAATTCTCTGGAGGGATATTCGGGCTACCCCCACCAAAAACTATTGTTCCCAGTAAAAGACAACGCATTCACATGTCTTGTCAGCAGCAGCTCAACACCTATATTCTAACAAAAATGAAGAAAAGAGCTTAACCCGTACCAAAACTTTAGTCATCAAAGAGCAATGCTCTAGGTCGAGTGCATAAACGGAAATTTCTCCAGATGTTTGTCTACATGAGTGATAGGAGTATGCTTTGGAAGTCATAATATCCCCTCATCACGGGGAATGAGACGACTAAGCGTGGCCTCAAAATGATTATGTTTGTCAGGATTTGAAGCCAAGACTGAGCTTTTTCATGGTGCACTATGGTGTTTTGGTTTGAGCGTCTGAATTGACCGGAGAGCAGCTTAACTAGTGGTCGATGGCACTTGTTAACAAACAAAAAAGCTAGACGGATGTAAAGCGCCAAAAGAAGGTCATCCCATTGTACACAGCAGTTTTGACGTTTCCACAACGCGTGGATTACTAAGCTTGCTTCTTTGTCCAGTTCCAACTGAGACATCAGAGGTGAAAAAAAAACTTAGCTGCTGCTGTTCACTGTGCCTTGCTTGTCCCCGTGGAGAAATTTCTCATTCCGAGTCAACAGATCAGTAGACTTTTGGACCTACAAAATCAGACTCATGTAGATTTGATGCTCTAAACCTGAGAGAAAACGCTTGACTCGATGAAGAAAAAATTTAAGAGCGGATTAAAATGGTTGGGGCTAACAAGGCCCTTGAGAAAGGTCACTCTTACTGGTGTTTGCAACAATGAAAGGCGTTGGCGGTTTTGGTCTAATAAGAACAGTCAATCTCCACTGCACTGCTTGATTCAAGATCTAAAAGCAAAGAAGAAGGAGAAGGAGATGGAGAAGAAGAAAAAGATACATCAGCAGCAGAAGAAGAATTCATTTCCAGAGCTCGAAGGTGATGACGTGATGGCCATTATTCCCACAATCAGCACAATTGAAGTGATTGTGGAATGCTGTGTTTTCCTCATCTCAGTGTTGTAACAGAGCCTGTTCTTCACTTTGAAATTGTTCTTGTGAATAACTACATTATTTATCTCCACCTCGTCCAAAGAAACAATGTCATTCCATGACATGCGAGTGAAGTTTTATCTTGATTTTCCACACTTACACATCATAGGCATTTGCTCTTCTAATTCTAATTTTCATTTGACTTGTCTTTAAGAATCTCCAGATGCAACGGTGTTACGGTGCATTCAGCTCCTTATTTCCACCCTTTTTTCTGATATGCGTGATATGATTTCAGTAGACATGAGGACATGCCCTACACGAGACTTTCTGCATCTTCTGTAGTGGGAGGACTTTATGGTGGTTCCACGCCATTCTCTTTTTTTTTAGATAGATAGTCAGAGAGTTCTCAAGTCTTGATAACGGTGAACAATTCTGTCAATTTTTATGATCTATCCAAGAATTGTTTGAATCCACCCCAATCGAGTATGTATACAATTATGGCACACATCCACGACAAACCAAAGATCAACAGAACCATGCAGGAAACATTTGGAGCTTCAACTTAACAATATCAATAGAAGTGGAAAGTAATAAACATAGTATAAGATTACCAGAGGATAAGTCTCTCCAATGTTTCATTTTGCAGATCATATAAAAATACTCCGCCATAATTGGTGACGGACATTTGCATTTGGATGATCACCAGCAACCACATGCTCATGAGCATGTGGTTGCTCACACTTAATTTTAATCGTAACACTGTCATGATCTTGCTAGTCAGTTTCCCTTTTTGCTTCTTTTTGCATGGATGATAAGGTTTCAACAGGGAGTGGGGGCTTTAGCATGTCGGAGCCTTTGTGCACTGGTTGTAGTTGTGTACAATTTTTTGCAATTCACGCAGTCGATGGATATATCATCTCAGACGTATCTCCCCCAAAGAGATCTACTTGAAAATACGTTGTACTGCTTTGAATAATTTGGTATCTTATTGAAAAAACAGATTTTAATTGGGATTGCAGACTTTTAATATATATCGAAATAAGAAAAGAATAGTATTTGGTTGCTCTATCAACCGGGTCATATAGAAGGATTCTTTCCGATAAGTTTCAACTTCAAACAAGTCCAAAAAAAGAAAAAAAAAGTCTGTCCTAAAAAGAAGTGGCATGCGAATATAAAAGGCCAAGTAAATGAGATTCGAACTTGGTCGGATATGCAGCTCAGCTTACCCTGATTGTCTGGCTTAACCAAGACATCAAGACTTAGCTCCCAAGGAAGAGGCCTCAAGGCAAGTGCATGTATAACAAAACCAGGAGCGGGACGTCAATGTCATTCGTGAGATTGACAGCTCAATTTGAGCATATAAAGCAGCTGGATAATAATAGTAATAATAATAATCTGGTCAAGTTTGAATGCATCATTTCATTGGTATACCAAATGGTAAAGTTCTTTGGCAGTTTCTTTTTAATGAATTAACTAGTGGGCCCGAACTTGTAGCATTCGTGGCTTGTCCAGAATTTCACTGGGACGGCAAGGCAATTGCCACCACACGGGTATCGCTGGAAAGTCTAAACGCTGTTGCTGTTGCTGATACGCAACCAAGTAAAAAAGCGAGTGTCTTGTTGGGCAATTTTCGTTTCCTGTGAAGTGATCTCCAAGCCATATAAAGGCCCACATGACACCTGCTCTCCCCTAGTATTCATTATCTTATTTCGCTGCATAAACTTTGATTCATTTCAAGGGGCCTATCAAATTGCAAAACCTTTACTTGAAAGAGGAAGGAACATATATGATGGGCACATCATCATCATCCAAGTGGTGGGTGCTACGAAGGAACTTGACGAGTGCAGTGAAGACGATAAAGGACATGCTAATTCGCAGATGGCGAAGAATAACCGCTTCAGTTGTTAGCGATGCCCATAAAAGGCGATGGCTGTGGCGTCGTCGTACTTCACTGGGCTTGCGACACCCCATTAAAAGGGCAAATCGAAATGAGAGTAGTTCAGAATCAGATGGAGCACGAGAACGTGTGACAATGGTATCTTTCCCTTGTGATGGTATCGGTCACAATGATGCATATGGAAATGATTGCGAAGAGGATGATGTTGATGGGAAGGCGGAGAATTTCATTGCAAATTTCCGGCGTCGACTTCAGAGGGGAAGGCAGGTTTCTTTGGAGCAACATTACTCACGACGGAAAAGTTTCTCTTAAGTTGAAAAGACAGGATTGGTTGTGCTCCTCTTTAATTTTATGGCTTCTGCATATTCGAATCTTGATGTTTTTGACAATCAACATTGAGACTAATTTACATTTTTTCCTTCTTTTGAGTTTTGTGTCTGAAGCATCCTGATAGAGAGCCCATAGTTAAGCTACTATAAGTCATCGATGAATGTAGTGAATGTAGTGAATGAAGATAAAGAGGCCTATTCATATCAAAGAAGGTATTGGTAGTGACACGTTAAATGCAGATCTCCTAGATTTTTACAGCGTTGGATACACTTCCATTTTCTTCAAGAATTATGAAGATCGTCATTGCATTAAAAATGCTACTATAAGAAAAACGACATCACACTGCGCTCAGCAACAGTGTCAAATCGTTAATAAGGTTCAATCAAATTTATTGAAGTCTGCATCCAAAGCTCAATTGACTTATTTGCCAAAGGGCCAAGGTTATATAGGGAATCAAGAGAAACCGAAAGATTGATCAAAACATGAAACTTCGACACATGTTTATTTTTTTTCTTTTTGCCAACTCCACTACCATTTCCAAAACTTCTTTCTTTCGAATGAATCATAACAAGGAAGCAAGATAACTAGAGACGAAGAAAAACACTCAATATCGCTGATGATTTGACCTTGTGTCGCCTGCTTATTTGTTTTTAATTTTATTCTTTGAGAAAATAATCAAAAAGTTTTAAACTCATTGTAATTATACCAATTCAATTCAATTTTTTTTTTTGTCCAATTGAGTTCTAAATTTTTGAAATTATGCCAATTCGATTCATTCGACCAAAATTGACCAACTGGTGCTTGGCAACATTTTTTAATAATAATTTTAATTTTTGAATTATTTTATTAACTTTTATCTTTTTTTTTTTTTTCTTTTCTTTTTCTCTCCTTCCTCCTCCCTCCTTCTTCCTTTGGCTCCGATGACCGGGGCTAGTTGGTCACTAGAGCCACTGGCAAGGTAAGCCCTCGCCAGCCCTCGCCGGTTCTAGTGAGGACTCGCCTCGCCAGACCTAGCGACGACAAAGGCGAGCTCGCCTAGCCAGTTTGGTGACCGGTGAGTTCCCCCCTCTGGTAAGTTGTTGGAACCAAAGGAAGGAAGAGGGAGGAGGGAAAAAAAGAGGAAAAAAAGATAAATAAAATATATTATTGAAAAAATTGTCTTTGGTGGGCCAGTCAACACCGATTAGCTAATTTTGACCGGAGGGATTGAACTGGCATAATTTCATATATTTTTTTTTTTTTTTTTTTTTTTTGGAGGAACCGCTTTTGGTCGACAGCCCCACGTAAACCCCTGGTGTCGCTAGCGGGAAACCACCACCACGCTTAAGTCACCACACGGCGCTTGACCCCCCCGCTCGGGAGGCTTCGAACCTTGGCCTCCTCGGTGGAGGACAAAGGATCTACCATCCACGCTGCAACGGCCGGTGGTGCACAATTTCAAAATGTTTATGACTCAATTAACTTAAAAAATAAATTTAGGATTAAATTGATACAATTGCAATTGGTTTAGAACTTTTTTAGTAATTTTCCCTTTATTCTTCAGTAATCTCAGGTGCTGTACCCGCCCCATGAATAAACACACGATTAAGATGCTCTCAGCTGCCACTCATTCTTTTCCATAAATTTCGGTTCATTCTTTGGCCCATCAAAAGCAAAGCAAAAAGAACGAAGAATGAATGAATGCTTTTCATAGGCATATCCAAATTCATGCCTTACTGGTTTTAAAAAGAGAGCGAGCTTCACTTCACCGGGCTTGCGAGGCTGTACTGAAGACTGCAGACTGGAACCTGAGAAGTTCAGAATCAAGCACTTGAATGAACGACTTACAAATATGTTAGCTTTCTATTATACTGATTGCCCCAGCGATGAATATGAAGATGATGATGGTGGTGGTTATGTGATTTCCATGGGAGGGCTGAGACTAAAATTCCGGGGTCGACTTAGCATGGAAAGATATGCTTCTTTGGGGCTATTTCACGTCCAGAATTGTATTTAGCACGGTCTCTTTATCAATTCAACCCTTGCGATGTTTTAACCATGATCTGCCCGAAGTGCTAATCAATAAGCAGACTACCTGGGGGTGTTTCTGAGTGTGTGTGTGTGTCTTCATTTTAGATGAGAAGTTTAAGAAAGGTTGTCATTGTCAATCAAATGCGAGGATACCACGGAATAATAGTAAAAGGGGCTCATGAGTTGATACGGCGGAAATGCGTCATGTTTGATTGATAACGTATCATAGAGAAATTCTCTCCAAGGGATATTCAGGGCATCTCCTATCAAAAACTATCGTTCACAATAAAAAATAGTGCATACTATTTGTCTGTTAGCAGCTTAAACACCTATATTCTAACACAGAAAAGGAAAAGAAAACAACAAAGCTTGACCAATGTCAAAACTCTAGTCATCAAGAGCAATGCTCCAAGTCAAGTGCATTCCTCGAAACTTCTCTAAATGGATGTCCACATGAGTGATAGAGATATGCTTCAGAAGTCATAATCTCCCCTTGTACACCGTAGTCGAATAATTGTCAGGGATTGAGACCCTTGAGCATGGCCCCAAAAAGAGTGGCTTTGTCATGATTCAAAACTATTACCACGCTTTTTGAGGTGCCGTATGGTGCTTTGGTTTAATCATCTCAACTGGTGCTCTATGGCACTATTAATGTACATTGAAGGATGAAAAGTGCCAAAAGAAGGTTCATCCCATAGTCCACAGCATTATTAATGTATCCACCAGGCGTGGATTCATCAGCTGCTTCGTTGTCCAGTTCCAACTGAGACATCAGAGATGAACATCTATTAGCTGGTGCTGTTAGTATTTCCTAACGCATTCCCACTTGACTTCATTGGGGGATTTCTAATTGCAAGTCAAGGGATCAGTTGATTTCTGGCCCTATAAAATTGACTTTATGCAGATTCGATGCTCTAAACCTACGAGAAAACACTTCACTCAATGATGAAAAGTTTTATGGGCAGATCAAAATGGTTGGAACTAAAAATCCACTTGAGGAGGGTCACCTTTACTGGTGCTCGCACCGGTGTATGGGGTAGGTGGTCTTGGTCTACCAAGAACAGTCGTACTCCACTGCACCGTCAGATTCAAGATCTAAAGGCAAAGAAGAAGGAGAAGAAGGAGAAGGAGAAGAAGGAGGAGGAGGAGCAGAAGAAGAAGGGGAAGAAGAAGAAGAAGAAGAAGAAGAAGCAGCAGCAGAAGAAGAATTCTTTTCCAATGCACGAAGGTGGTGACATAATGGGCATCATTCACATAATCAGCATAATTAAATTGATTATAGAATGTTGCATTTCCCTCGCTCCATTGTTCTTATAGATCCTGTTCTTCACCCATTCAAAGAAGCAATATCATATCATGACATGAGAATGAAATTCCATCTCAACTCTTCACACTTGCACTTCCCAGGCATTAGCCCTTCTAATTTACACTTAAATTGTCTTCGAGAGTCCCTGGATGCGATGGTGTTGCGGTGCACTCAGCTGCTTTCTTCCCACCCTTATTCTGATATGCAGGATTTTATTTCAGTAGGCATGAGGACACGCTACACGAGACTTTCTACAATTTCTGTAGAGCAAGGACTTCGTCTTGCTTTCAAGCCATCCCCTTTTCTCTGGATAGAGAGTCAAAGACTTCTCAAATCTCTATAACAATGAACTATTACCAGGCTACACTCAATGTCACTTATATGATATATCTAAGAAATGTTGGAATATCCCAATTGAGCTCAACTATGGCATATATCCACGACAAAACCAAGATCAACAGAACCATGCAGAAGTCATCTGGAGCTTCAACATTAAAGTATCAACAGAAATGAAAAGTAGTGGACATAGTAAACAATTTACTGAAGGATAACTCTCTCTGATGTTAACTTTGCAGATCATGAATATAATCGGCCATGATTGGTGATGGACATTCGCATGCAGATGATCACCAGCGACCTCATGAGCATGTGCTCGCTCGTTCTTAATTCTTATCTCATACTGTCAAGTTCTTGCCAGTCAGTTCCCTATTTTGACTTCTTTTTGTATGGATGAGAAGGTTCAACTTAGAGGATGGCAGTACGGGGACTGGAGGCATTAGCATGTTGGGGCCTTTCCGCACTGGTTGTATTTGTGTAGTAATTGTCTAAATCACACAATGGACGGATATTTCATCTCAGGCACATTTCTTCTCCTAAAGAGATCTACCCAAAAATATGTTGTACTGCCCCGAATAATTTAGTGTTTTTTTTTTTTTTTTTTTTTCATTTATGGCTTTTCAATTGAGAATGCAAAAAGAGTATTTGGTTGATCTATCAACCAGGTCAAATAGAAGGGTTTCTTTTTCTTTCTTTTTCTGATTAACGTCTATAAGTTTCAACTTCATATAAGTCTGTCCTAAAAAGAAGTGGTATGCGAATATACGATGATGAGATTCACCAGCCGCGTTCAAGGCCAAGTAAATGAGATTCGAACGAACTTGGACATGCAGCTCAGTTCACACTGTGTGGCTTAACCAATACATCAGGAGTCGAGACTTAGCTCCCAAGGAAGAGGCCTCAAGTCACATGCGTTTCAAACATAACCAGAAGCGTGACGTCAATGTCATTCGTGAGATTGGACGTCATGGGCCTGAACTAGTAGCATTCGTGGTTTTTTCTAGAACTTCGCTGCGACTTTCGAGGCAATTGCCACTACAGTCGGTTGTTGCTTTCTGACACGCAACCAAGTAAAAGCGGCGAGTGTCTTGTCGGGCAATTCTCGTTTCGTGTGAGAGTTATCTTCAAGCCCTATAAATACCCTTATTGTGACGCCTGCTATCCCATACAATTCATTCTTTCGCTGCATAAACTTCGACTCACGCCCAGGGCCTATTGAAAGGAAAAGCTATACTTGAAGGAGGAAGGAACGTATAACAATGGGCACATCATCATACAAGTGGTGGGTTCTACGAAGGAACTTGAAGAGGGCAGTCAAGAAGATAAAGGACATGCTGATCCGCAGATGGCGAAGAATGACCAATTCAGTTGCTAGTGGTGCTCATAGAAGGCGTTGGTTGCGGCGTAGTCGAACTTCACCAGGCAGGCGACACCACAATGAAGAGGCAGATTGGAAAGAGAGTAGTTCAGAATCAAATGGAGCACTAGAACGTGCAAAGATGGTATCTTTCCATTGCGATGGCAGCGGTCACAGCAACCCATATGAATGTGATTGCGAAGAGGATGATATCGATGGGAGGGCAGAGAATTTCATTGCGAATTTCCGGCGTCGACTTCAGATGGAAAGGCAGGTTTCTTTGGAGCTACGCTACTCACAACGGTATAGTTTCTACTAAGTTGAAGATACGGGATTGGTTGTGCTCCTATTTAATTTTATGTTCTCTGTATATTCGAGTCAGAATGTTTTTGACGATCAACATTGAGACTGATTTATATTTTTTTTCCTTCTTTTGAGCTCTGAGTTTGAATTATTCTGGTAATGAGCCCATAGTTAAGCTTCTATAAGTTATGTCGATAAATGTAGTGAATGAAGAAGATGCGTATTCGCAACAAAAAAGCGTTGATAGTGACATATTAAAGGCATATCTCCTAGACTTTTACAGCATCAGGTACGCTTTCATTTTCTTGAAGAATTTAAGAAAATCATCATCCGATGTTAAGGACATGGCGCTGTGCTTAACGGAAATGTCAGATTGTTAATAAGGTTGAATCAAATCCATTGTAATCTACATTCAAAGCCCGACCAACATTATTTGCCTAAGGGTCAACTATCTATTTAAATGAAGAGACTTCAAAGATTCATCTACACATGAAACTTGACAAATATGTAATTTTTCCCTTTTTCGCCAACTCTATTACCATTTCCAAGACTTCTCTCTTTCAAAAAAATCAGAACAAGTAAGCAAGATAACTACATATACAGGAAAAAAAAAAAAAAGGGCTTTGCGTGTTCCCACCACAGAATACGTGGCGCTACCATTACACACGCACGCATGCGTACACACACATATTTATATAATCGTCACATATAAGTTGAAGACTTCTGCATTTTGCGGATTTAAAAGTTTGCACATTCAAATTATATCAAGGTAAAATAATATCGTAAAATAATAAAACGCATAAAAGCTTTGTAGGAATTTTTAGGCACCGCATTGATGTGGACAAATACGTAGATGGATGAATTTTTCCTAAACACGAATATAATTTTATGTCAAATTTCAAGGTCTACTTAGTTCATGAAACCTTGTCTGTATGATATGTGACCCTCAAAAATCAAATACAATATAAGGTTCTTATTTGCGTATGGATACGTGCAATTAGCACAAATTCTATAAAAATGATCTGCACCTAACAGTCACTATTAACATTTGAGTTTTATTTACTTTAAAGTAATAAGATTTTATGTGGGGATTTAGTATGCCTGAGGACCTTCTGTTTTTTTGTTTGGGATTTCTAATGCATGTCCAAAATGAAAATGCGATTTGACACGAAATTACGTGCATAGAATAAAAGAGACTGCGAGGTTAGTTTCAACTTGCATTACTTGGGATGTGTGATCAACACAGATGAAGAAGTACTATGTAATATATAAAACTGAATAATATGAAAATATCAAATCGTTATTTTTAGGTGAAATCATTTACGTATGCAGGCCCGGTCTACGATTTTTCCAAACGTATATCAACTACGAGTAATGCATTCGAATGTAGATTATCATGAGATAAAACTAAAGATATTAAAATTATTCACTTAATCTAGAAATTCACGATTAATATTGAAACGGGTATTATTTTATTTTTTATATGAATTTTCATTTAATATCACATTGATTTATTGTTACAATCATATAAATATACAAATACTAAAATGATATGTCTTTACGAAGAAATTAAAATTAGGATTATTTTGATGAAATGTTTAAGAGACATATATACTTGATCAAATATATTATGATTATTTTAAAGACAAATAAAGAAGTGTGAGTTCAATGGACGCCCCCGCCCAACCCTGCCCAATGGCCAAATCCACTGGGCCAATGGGACAGATTTAGGGTCAAATGCTTAAAATCCTGTCTGAGTCTGCCTAATGCCCAATTCCACTTTGGGGTCTCAAGTTCCGAGTATATACATTTGGCCTTTAAGAGTTTTTTTTTTTTAATCTAAAAAGGGTGAAAGAGCAAAAGTTGTCTGTCTGAATTGACATAATATGTTGATTTGATCTATCAAATTGAAACTACATTCATGCATGTGCAATGTATAATAATGCTGGATCTTAATTCGGTGATTGGACAATAAATTATATTCAGCAAAGGGGCGAAAGAGATAGATTCATCAATATTTTGGAATTTTGGAGGTTGAATTTGACATCAATAACACGATATATTAGAATATCATGTTATTGTCAAGCCCAACAAGTTATTTGATTCATTTAGCTAATCCATAAATGAGAAATATATATATAATTATCTTGTATTTTTTTAAAAATTATACGAGATTTTGTATTTGGTAATCGATTTTATGAGTATATCGAAAGGGTCACACATATATTTTTCTTCTTGACAGCCCATGATTGGCGGGTCCAAATGTCAAACTTGCATGTTCTAGTCCACCACGATTGGCTCTATTAGTAAAATTAAAAATCTGAGCGTTGCGTGGGGTGCATGGCAGAGAAAGGAAGCCTCTAAAAAAAATTAATTAAAGCTAGAGCATGTGAAGTTCGCCTCTAAAAAAAATTAATTAAAGCTAGAGCATGTGAAGTTCGCTGAAAACCGTGCTCTAACTGAGGTTTAGCGTATAACTATGTACCATGAAAAGTGGAACTAATAGCACATTCTGAAATTTCAAGTCTGCCTATTGCGATAAAAGAAATATAGCTATTTAAATTCACTTGATATTAGCATTGAAGTACTTTCAGTTATAGTGTGTTTATTTTCCATATTTTATTGGACAAGAACAAAGCAAGATAATTTACGTATATATTGATTTGATTACAATGAAAGATGAATGGTTGTGAAGAAATTAGATAGAAAGATATGCTTGCACGAAAAAAAGAAACTTGTATGAGTCAATAAAAAAAATGAGCTAATTATGTAAAGTAAGTTAATGTTAATCAATGATTTGATGATGAAAATGAAATAATTTAATAAGTAAAAAATAATTCCATCGAGAAAAATCAATTCTGCCAAAGTAAGAGCCTATTGACAAAATAACATTAGAATTTATAACTTCATATTTAGGTTAATGGCATCTTTAGTAGGGGTTTGGCAAATAAAATGTATGCATGATATCTTCTCGCACCCCACAATAATGAAATGCATATCAAATGAGATGGAGATAATCGGTACTAATTGTATCATGTGACAATAGTATCATAGAATTCAAATTTCTTGCCCTAAATTTGATTTTCATATAATAAATAAATTTAGAATGATAAAATAAATCATTTAAAATTGAAGTTCATTAAGTAATATCCTAAAAAGATTAAAAAAAAAAAAAAAAAAAAAAGACATTAGTTGGCTGATTTTGAAATATAAAAGAACCAAAATACATTTTGAAGCTTAAAAGAAAAGTGGAAAAACGAAAGGTATTCGTTTTGGAGAAAAGGTAATTGTGTATTTTTGAAAAGCAAAACCAAAGAGAGGAAGAAAACACTAGTGCTGCCATGGAGAGCTTCAACCTTCCAAAACGAGAGCCACGCCTACGGATCTAGGGCACAGCCGGTCCATCACCGCGAGCCTCAATGGTGAGGTCGATATCCCGACTGCCATGGATGAGTCCTCGAAACGGCCAACGGCCGCCATCTCAGAAAACAAGAAATGAAAGGAAAGGCACGGTGGCTGGGCTCAACCGGTTCAAAACTAAAAGATTTGATTTCCATGTCGCATAACGCATGTATCGCTGTAATCTTTTGTTAAATTGCAATGCAGCCGTTTTAAAAGCTTAAACTATTTAGCCCGAAGCATAATTTAATTTGAATACTTTAATACTTCTCTTTGTGAGTAGGCCAGACTTTACGCCAAGCCTAAAATATGAGAATATATAACGCGGGAGGTCTGAGATGTTTGAATTCAGAACCTCTAACTTTGATATCATGTGAAATGTTGTGGAATCCATTTGACTATTCTAATAATATGAGCTATAGAAGGAAGAGATGGTTGAAATTAGATACTTTAGCAATCAGCGTTAATGTAATGCAACAGTAAAGCAACTATAGAATGAGCCAAATCCACCAAGGAAGAGATGGTTGAAATTAGATACTTTAGCAATCTTCACCACCACCACCCAGAGGTGGACCAGCAGAGGTCTTGCTCCCCGTTCTGTCTTCTTTTGAGTCATCCGAAATGATCGTCGTGTCTTCGTTTGAAAATTTAAAGAAAGCCAGAATAAACCAGGATATCAGAGGACGGATAGGACGAAGGCAGGGTTGAAGGAAGACAGAGACTACTAATAAACAAACCACCGGCGAAATTAAAACAGCTGTGGTGATGAAGATGAAAATATGTCCCAAATCTAATATCTCGCTGGCAAGCCAAGGGAGTTTGCCAACGGTCAAGGTGACACCAATTAAGAAAGCGGAAGACATTGCCAGGAGTGAACATGCTAGTAGCATATATGCAATCAGGCACCCGAATATTGATAAGTTGGTCAGGTATGCATATATGAAGCAAACGACTGAGATCATTGAGCAAAACATCGCGATGGTGTTGTAAATCACGAAGTGCTGGAACATTCGATTGTCCAGCATCGTAGCCATGCCCCTGTCATCTTTGGATGCCATGTCTGAGCTATTCAATCCTCCAGGAATTGCAAAACCAGCTGCGAAAGTCACAGTGGTCACAAGCGTTGCCACCAACAACAAGGTATTGATATTTTCCCTCATTGGGCTAATCTTTACCACACTTGCTAAGGTTTCCCCTGCTTTGTCTCGAGCTTCCGGCTTAAGTATGAGTAGATCTGGTCTCTTAGCTGACACGCTTAATAACAGAATGCGTGTCCAACACTGAGATCGGAATAATAAATAAAAGGAAAGAGAGAACAAATTGTTAGCGAATCGATAACAAGAAAGAACTCTAGAGTACTCATTCAAAGGGAAACTTTAACTTCTAAAGATGCAGGGTCTGCTCAGTTTGAAGAATTAACACTAGAGTAACAAGTTCACTTCAAATGAGAAAAGAGGCACAAATGAAATGTATATGGTTCACCTTTGTCATAGGTTGACTTACTGATAATGTAATGAGATTATGCCATGTTTAGAGGAGTCAAAATTGCCGCCTTGGCTTCTGGCCTTTTAAGAAAAAAAGATTGCAACATCGACAACCCCTGATCTTATCTATAAGCTCAATTAATCGAGACATATAGCAATTCATCTCAGCATTTACCAGAGATATTCACTTGCTTCTAGCCGCGGACGTGTTCATGGGCAAAATTTAAGTACTTCCTATTAAGGCTAAATTAGAGACTTGTGCAATATTAATCCTAGAGGAGTCTTGGCTATCCTAGAAAATTGATTGATACTTTAACAATCCCGTTGACTACAAGACTAACGATTTGAACACGAGATCTGCGCTTAACTAAGATATAAGTCTATGGAAATTCCCGGTAAGATATTTGAACACGAGATCTGCGCTTAACTAAGATATAAGTCTATGGAAATTCCCGGTAAGTTGATAAATAAAATAGTGACTGTTCATGTTACCTACCGGCCGAAACCCTTGTCGTAGGTGATCTGGAGCACTGTCGACAACAGACAAGTTTTCGTGGTTGAGAAGGGAGGGTTTCATTCTTTTATCCACCACAAGATGAAGCAAAGCGGCAGGTTGTAAATACTTCGCTGCCAAGTGTGAAGGTGTATTTCCATCATGATCTCTTTCATTTATCATCTCCCCCAGATCAGGATGTCTGAGTGTATATCTCACTACATTTTCTCTCCCGTATTTTGCTGCTACGTGAAGAATGGTTTGTCCTTGCCCATTTACCCACTGTGACACAGGATATAGCTTCTTGATTAGTGCAACATGACCCCTCTTGCTCGCAATATGAATGGGAAGATCTCCATTGTTGTCCTGTTCTTGAGCCATATATTTGGTTTCTAGTTGTAAGAGTTTGAATACTTGGGGCACATTCCATAAAGCTGCTAAATGGAATACATTACCACCTCCAGAGTCTCTCATTGCGAAAAGCATCATGTTCATTTCGAGTATCTTGCCGAGTGACTCTGGAATCATGAGCTCCAAATTAGGGACCACCATCCGCATAAACATTTGAACTAGTTGGGGCTTGGTACTGAAACTGGTGATAATTTCGATTGAATAGTCAAGGCTTTGAAAGGTCTACCTAACCCATTTTTGGTTTGAAAAATAATGGCTCTTTGAGCTATGAATCTCGAATTATTATAACTTTTTATTTCTCTAATATGATGGAACACAATCTATGAGACTTTAGATAAATTTGGAAAGGACCCCGTTTACGTATTTTGGAGAGACTTTAGATAAATTTCAGACCATTTTCATCCAAAGAAATGCAACATCGAGATGTACTAACATTTTACTGTAAAAATCTTACTAAATGACATGGCAAATTTTATGGCATTTCCATGTTATGAAGTATTTATAGAGTCCGCAAACATAATGAGTAGAAAAGAAAGAAAGAAAAGGAAACGACGTTTAAGTAGCTAGGGGATCAAGGAAAGGAGAATGGATCTATTTCTATTATGTTCGTTAAATTTTGGCAAGTATAAAGCAAATGTGACCTTCATAAAGGTGGACACCTATAAAGCTTAATTAAGATATTGCGTATTTACCAAAACTTTTGAGCAAAAAATAAGTAAAATTTATTTTAGAGTTGCGTGGGATCCGATTGACCCAACTCAGAATATGTGGTGCCATTATTACACACACACATGTATATAATCATCACATATAAGTCGAAGATCTATGAGTTTTTGCCGATTTAAAAGTTTGCACATTCAAATTATATCAAGGTAAAATAATATCAGAAAATAAGATAAAAGGCATAATAGCTTTGTATGAACTTTTAGGCACCGCATTGATGTGGACAAATGCAAAGATGGATGCATTTTTCCTAAACAGGAATATAATTTTATGTCGAATTTCAACGTCTACCTAGTTCATGATTCTTTGTACTTTCACAATCTTGATCATGCGAAAATCTCATTCTCAAAAATCAAATACACATAGAAGGTTCTTATTTGTGTACGGAACGTGCAAGAAGTGCAAATTCTATAGAAATAATCTGCACCTAATGATTCACTATTAACATCTGAGATTATTTACTGTAGTCGTAAGATTTTATGTGGGGATTTTAGTACACTTGAGGACCTTCTGTATTTTCTTTTTTGGGATTTCTAATGCAAGTCCAAAATGAAAGTGCAATTGGACACAAAATTACGTGCATAGAGTAAAAGAGACTGCAAGATTAGTTTCAACTTGCATTACTTGGGATGTGTTATCAACATAGCTGAAGAAACTCTATATACTATATCAATCTGAATAATCTAAAACTGTCTAATTATTAGTATTAGGTGAAAGCATGTATTTATGCATACGTTGATTTATGGATTAATTGATAATTCGAATGGGCACAGGGCTTGTCACCCCGAGGAGCCTTGCCCTAACCGAGTAAATTTTCTCGGACTGGGCAAAAAGATGCAGGGCAGAATTTATGCAGCCCCGGTCTCCGATTTTTACAAAACGTATATAAAGTACAAGTAATGCATTAGAAAGTATAGTTTCATGAGACATAACCAAAGATATTAAAAATCATTCCCTTAATCTACAAATCCATGATTAAATTGAAACATGCATTGACATAATAGTCTTTCAAAGTAATAGAATGTTGTGACTCACAAACTTTTGAAGGAATGGACTCACAAGAATTTATAATTACCAATTATTTATTTATTTGTGATTCAAAATATATTATTATCTTCATAATAAATTAAAGCCTGTCATCCAATCATTTTTGTTATTTTATTACCTATTAGAATTTTTATTTAACATCACATTGATTCATTATTACAATTATATAACTATACAAAAACTAAAATGATATATCTTTATGAAAATATAAAAATAGGATAATTATGATGAAATTTTCAATAGACATATATACTCGATCAAATTATGATTATTTTAAAGATAAATAAAGAAGTGTCGGTTCGACGGACACTCCGCATAACCCCGCCCTCTCCTCAATTCCATGGGGAAATGGGACAGATTTAGGGCAAATGCTCGAATTCCTAGAGTCTGGAATGTATTTGAGTAGATCTATTATCTTCTAATGGGAGATAATTTGTTTATTAAGAGAAGGATATGGCTAGTTGCAACTTCTTCATGGGTACCCCACTACTTTAATAAGCAAGGTGTGGAAGTTTATGTGAACACCCGCAACAGAATTGGGTAAGCACGAAGAGTGGTTGCACAGATTTGAAACGAGTTTGGTCCACATATAATTAGACATTTCCTGTGGATTTAAGTACGTACCATATTGTTCATGTGCAACGGCACCATGAACGGGCGGCAAGCCTTCTATCCTCGACGGGTCAAGCGGGAGTGAAAATAAAACCTGAAATATCTCGGGTTTGGGGGTTTCAAGGGCCAAGTAGAGGGGAGATTTCTGATCCTCATTCTTCAAGTACACGGGCTCCCGATCTTCCCCCAACAAATGCCTCACCAGGTGAACGTCACGTGTAAGCACGGCCTCGTGCAAAGCGGTGTTTCCATGATTGTTCTTCATCCTCAGGAGGAGCTTGTCCTCGACATTCGGGAGGTCTTTTACCCGGCCAATCAACATATCTATCAATTCAATTGCCTTGGCCTTAGTGGCGATGTGGAGGGGGGTATTTCCCCAATCATCTTGGGTGGCTACGAAATGGTCATGCACATTATCAAGCAGGAGCCTTAGGATGTCGCCCTTGCCGGCGCGTACTGCAATGTGGAGTAGTGAACCCCTTGGAAGCCCCTGAAAAGTGAAAGTGGCGGACGGATCTGTTTGATCGGCAAGCTTTTCAATCTCAGAAATGAACTTTTCCACATCATAGCGTTTGATAACATCCACCAGTCCGCTAGCAGCTGCATACAAATCTGCTGGTTCCTGTCGCGCTGCGGTTCTTGCAGCCGCCAGAGCATTTTTTATCCTCTCCCGTCGAGTCCTCCAGGTTTCTTCCCCTATAGATAGCTTTACGTCCATCTAGCCTAAGCTACGCAGGTAATGGAGTTATTGCTGGGAGCAAGAGTTGTGTAAGGAGACGCTATATCAATTTAAATATTAAGTAAAGCATTTAAACTTTCATAATATTTAATAGGGGGCCACAAAATTTTATATGGATCTGAACATAAAATTTAGGGTTCAAAAATTGTTGCACGAGACGGCAGATACAAATGATTCACTGAGAACTTAAGTGCAAGAAATTAATAAGATGCCATGGTTTTACTCGGTTGTTCAACCAGATGTACCTATTCTCCGTAGAGAGCTTTAAACAAACAAAAGACTATAAGTGCTCGCATAAAAAATCCTCAAAAAAATGAATGCAGGGGTAAATTAGAGGTTCTCCCTCAGAAAGTCTCTTTGAGATAGAGGGAGCTGCCTGGCAAATGCTGATGGCAAATGCCACCGGATTGAGCTCAGAGATAGTGGTGGCGCGACGATGAACACAAGTTACATCTCATATGCAACTCTCCGCATTCCAACACCCACTTTATCTCCTAAAAACAGAAATTGAGGCATCATAGGTAAACTAAAGTGATGAGCAAAATGTGGCCCTTGAAAGAATGCTGCATTGGCTAATCAGTCGGCACACGTTTCCCCTCAACAACTCTAGAATCTTGCAAACTAGTGGCGGAGGTCGGAGATTTTCTCAGTGGAGGCAACAAGAAAATGAAGATCATTTTATTCACGGCCCTGAAGGTTGATATCCACCGCAGTTATGTTATCAATCTCTTGAAATTTATATTTTGCTCACCCAATCTAATGTTATGTGGTTTCGGTCCACAACTTCTATTTCTGTCAATATCGATCCGAAATTTTTCCATGGGATTGCTTAACTTGATATTATAGCTACATAATTGACAAGCCAAAAATGTCATGTGAGGATATTATTGAAGTTTAAATCATGTGCAATAAGAGTAACTTAAATTCAAATAAATGTGAGAGAACTAAAATTCCCAATAGTTCTAGTCATTGCCATTGGGCATGATGTAATTGTTTCACGAAATAATTTTGTGATCAACATAGATAGTCCAAAAGTCATCCAAAAAGGTTGTTAAATTTGGCAATGTAAATGCATGTTAGAGACCATCATAACGTGATGTAAAAGTTCATGGATAGAAATTGAAAATAAGTTTATTACTATTGAAACATGTAACAATCTAAATGTTTATATGTTAGATCCTTTTGCTTTGTAACTGAAGCATATCAATTCTTAATCAAATCAATTCTTAATCAAAGGCCCAAATGATAGCAATAAAATAGGATATTCAAAGATTATTTATACCAAAAATGATGGACTAATGCTCTGGAGATTGTCGAAATGATGTGATCAAAACCTGCAATAAAAGAAGTTCAGATTGACACCCCAGATTGAAGCTAGGTTTTGCACATGTTTCTGCAGATATTTTGTCGAGAATTTTTTACAGAGGACTAGATGGATATAAGAACCACAAGTGAATTTGAACATGATTGAGAGATTTTTGAGTTCGTCTCTTTTGTAGGCTTGCGATATCCATTTTAGTATTGTTCCTGAGAGTTAGCAAGAATGACAAATTGATTTATAAATATATGAGAGAAGTGGTTATATGTGCTAAGAGTGAAGACATTTGTCTAGGTGAGAGATGAAGTGTATAATGGACTCTTTGTGAACACCCGAAGGTGTGATTTCAAATTCGGGGAGAGATTCTACTCTGTTTTGCGTAAAATGTGTGAAAACGACTATCTAGTGTACAGCGAGGTTGCTGTTGAAGGAAGTCAAGTTCTGCGATGACAGCAAGTTCTACACTGTGTATGTACTTTTGCCATAACAAAAGGAATTCAACCTTTCTGGGCTGCTAGCTGGAAAGAGGAGTGGACAAACTCAATACCAACCTTTATAAATCTCGTTTGCAATTTATTTTTCTCTAAACTTTTTAATTTCCACAGTTTATAAAAGCTAATTTATATTGAAGTAGAAGCATAAGTTTTTATTGGGATTAATTATATAAAATTAGTATATAATTTCTTGCAAAACCATCACCTCCCTCTTAATTGCATATCTGGGCCTCACAAATTTCTTTAAATGTCTTTAGAATTGGACTAGTTGAGAAAATATGATCTTGGTGAAAAAAGGTAGTAATTATAATAATGACATTTCAACACCCAACCATTCATAATTACTACATTTACATGAAGGCTCTTAGTTTAGTATGGAGGCCATCCAACACAGGCTGCTAAAAGACAATTGAGCCACTAGCATCCACTAGCATACTTCATAAGCCATCCACAAATGTTATATTGAAATCTCTCGTAAAGAATTTACTCAAAAATCTCACAAAGAGAATATCCTAACATATCAACCAAAAACCAGTAGAGTTAATATGGACGCTAGTGTTGCCACCACTAGGTGCGTGTTTAGCAGGTCCTTTATTTCATCCTGTTTCTTTGGGCCGGAAGATTGGTCGCTGCGTTGCCTCTCATGGGCGATGTCGGTGCAAAGTGCAAACTAAAATTAGGAGGGTCAGCCAGTGGGGGTGTGGAGGCAAAAAGGGCCGGGAAGAAGGGATACTTTGAGCTAAGTAGAGAGAATTTTAGTCCCGATGCAGTAGGAAACAAAACTTATTGTATCGATATGCTAGGAGCATCATTGAATAGAGTGAACCAATAAAGAAAGAATATAATGAAAAGTTTGTGATCCAGCATCAAGATTGAAGACCATTATATTGCCAAAGGAAATATTAAACAATTAGCAAAAGAAAAAGGAAAGGAAATATTAATCAATTTGAAAAATACATACCCTCCAATACCAACACTTCGTATGCCAATGATCTATAGGCTATATTGAAAGCAGTGAACTCATTCGTGCCATGAAAGATGAACCAAAGCGGCCATTTTATAATACATTAAAGGGCTAAACTTGTTGTTCAATGAATCCTCGCACATAATTCCTTACTTGCTTCATGTCTCTTTAATTGATTCCGTTCCTTGCCAACCATAGAAGCAAAGAGGTATAGAGATTCTCAAAAAGTCCTTTTGTATCCAGCTTTGGGAATTATGCGTACCCTCATCCTTCGTCCCAATTGCCATCAGATACCAAAGTTTAGTAATTATGGACATATTATTCCATGTCAAAATTTATCTATCACTAGAACATCACTTGGCCTCGTCATGTGCATTGAAAGACCATTTTTTTTTTTTGCAGGTCAATGGCCCCCACTCACAATAAAATATGTTAGGCATCAATTACATAACCGAAATGTGCATTTTTGTTAGATGCTGCATTTAAATTTTGAATTTTTTTTCTTTTATATTGGCTTGTTAAAAAAATATACTTTTGTGTAAGAACACAAATCATCTCCTCTCCAGTCACATCATGAATGAAAATAAGCAAACGTTTCCTTTCCATATGGGCTCGTGTAGCTAGCCATATGGCATCATCCAATTGGCGGGCGGTAACTGCTGATGATATCCATGGGGGAGCGCAGAGACTTTTATCGCAAAACTTTCGGGGTTGACGTGGCATGGAAAAATAGGCTTTCTTTGGGGCTAATTTACATACCTTCAGACAAATCCTAATTAGCATGCTCCGTCTTTTAATAGAACCTTGCAATGCTTTAACCATGAATTTGCCCGAAATGCTAATCAATAAGCATACTACTCGAGGGTATTTCTGTGTGTGTGTTTTAACTTTAGATGAGAAGTTAAAAAAAAAAGGCTGTCATTGTCAATCAAATACATTTATACCATTGAATGATAGCAAAAGGAGCTCTTGGGTCGGGACCGTAGTGTTCGAACCAATTTTAGTTTTGCGGAAGCTCGTGTGTAAAACACAACAAGAAAGGAGATGAATGAAAGAGACTAACAACAACAGAGGACAAGGAAGTGCTTACTATATAGTCGGGTGCATTACAAAGCAAAGGAAAGCTTTTCTCTACATGTGAGAAAAGATCACTCAAAAACATTCATGACTATTGTGTATATATGATTATTCCAACTGTATTTAGTATCATACATGGAACGATCACAGGGCAGATCATCATTCTTAGATCCATTTTTCAGATAAGCATAAGTCCGATAACTTAAAAAAAGAACTTTCTCATTCACTCTGGTACTGTAGTAGGTATTTATCTTATTCACTTTGTTGATTTACTACGTGATGATTTTATTGAAAAAGATCGAAGCTGCGGTATTTATCTTATTCAAGATTGGGTATACTCTGTCGTCTTCAATGTCAATGGGGATTGCCGACTTCAACTTGTCTTCGTGCAAGCTGTACTCTTCTTGCCATCAATGATGAAGTCGATGAAGGGAAGTAGGATCTCCACCGTAGCTCTTTTTCTTGATTAACGTGTGGCTTCTTGAAGAATAATTTTCTTTGGTGGTTTGCAAACCGCCACACTCCTAGCTTTCATACACTCTACCAAAAAGTTAATGAAATTAAAATCAAATATTCATTTTCTTTAAAAAAATTAACTTTACTATTTTCTAACAGTCTCCCTTAAAATTGATTTTGAAAATCAACAACACTAAGCATTGTCTTCAATTTCTCGAACAAATCCATCTTCAATGGTTTTGTCAAGATATCTGTAATCTAATCTTCAGATCGATAGAAATCAAAATCGGTTTCACCGTCTTTAACCAGCTCACGAATATAGTGATATTTGATGTCGATATGTTTGCTCTTGCCATGAAAAACATGATTCTTGACTAATACAATTGCTGACTTGTTAGCACACATCAATTTAGTAGGACCTTTCTATTCATACATCAATTCAAAACGCATCCTATGAAGCCATATCACTTGACACGTCACTAAAGCTACTACTATGGATTCTGCTTCAACTGCGGAGAGTGCAATAACTTGTTGTTTTTTGGGGACCATGAAATTATTCCTAATCCAATCACTATTTGTATGCCTTACTAAATTGAAACTCTCAGTGTAAGAATATAAAATTCCATGATCATGAGTTCCACGGACTTACCGTAGAATTCTTTTTGATGCCTGCAAATGTGATTGGTATGGTTTCTCCATGAACCGACTAATAATTCCCACGCCATAAGTAATATCTGGCCTAGTGGAAGCCAAATATCTTAAACTACCGACAAAAACACTTTTAAATTAAGTGGGAATTACCAATTCCTTCTTTCTTCAATTCCAACCATTTTGCTACAAGAGTTCAAATTGATTTGAGCGATTCCATATTGAGTCGTTTCAAAATATCATTAGCATATTTCTGCTATGAGACATACATGCTTCATTTGTCTGCTTCACTTCAAGGCCTGGAAAAAAGGACAGAAAAAAGGACAGTAATCCCAAATCTGTCATCTTTTGAACTAGCTAGTCATGACCTCCTTGAATTCAGCAAACATCTTCTCACAACATCTTAAATATCAAGTCATTAACATAAAGGCAAATGATTATAATATCGCCGTTAGTATTTGACTTGATGTATAATGTATACTCACAAGGCACTTTTAAAAGCCATGATCCAATAGGTAAGTGTCAATCCTTGTATACCAAGCTCAAGATGCCTATTTTAGTCCATACAGGGCAATATTGGAAAGAAAAAAAAAAACTCATTAAACCTTGTATCAGCATTCCACAGCATTCCAAATGCTGGCATTTGGCCAAGGACATCTCCAAATGCTGAACTAAACACCTAAAAAATTTTCCAAGGGGCTTTTGGGGCTGAAAGCCCCTTGGGAATGCTGAACCAAACGAGGCCACAATGCTTTCTTCAATTTATAAACTTGATTTTCACACCCTTTCTTCTCATAACCTTGTGGTTGCTCCACATATACTTCATCATCGAGGAAACCATTAAGAAATGTTAATTTCACATCCATTTGATGAATCTTCAATAGACCATCTAAATGGTATCCATTCAAGCCATTGATGCAAATATTTCAAAATAATCAATACCTAGCTTTTGCTTGTAGTCTTTCACAACTAGTTTGGCCTTATAATGACCCACCTGACCGCTGGGTTTGTACTTTGTCTTGTACATCCACTTGACACCAATGGGCTTCTTACCATCTGGTAAAGAAGTTAGTACTCATGTGTCATTCTTTTCAATAGAGTGGATTTCTTCATCCATTGCTTGGATCCACTTCTCATCTATAGTTGCATCATCATAGGATATGGGGTCACATTCTGCAAATAAATAAAATTTTACTATTGTTTCATTAGTGATTTTGTCATTGTCATTATCATCATCTCTTATGACCACATAATTATTGAATTTTACTAGCATCTTCCATGGTCTTTGTGAATGTCGAATCAACGGTTTTGCAGTCGTTGCTGGTGAAGAGGATGAACTACCAAGCGAAAGTGATGGATGTTCAATTGAAGATTTTCCTGTCCCCTCCCCACCAATGGTTCACCTTCAATAGGGATACCTTTCTGGTCAATCTTTTGGTTCCAGTCTTAGGCTTCATCTTCAAAAAATTGGACATCTCTACTGATAATTACCTTATCTATGATTGGATTATACAACCTATAACCCTTAGTCACAATACTATAGCCGATGAATATGCACTTCTAGTTTTTGCCATCCAACTTTTTCCTCTGTTCGTCTAGTATATGGGGATATGCCACGCACCCAATTATACATAGGAATGAATTATCTGGCTTGTTGCTGCTCCAAGCCTCTTCTGGGGTTCTTCCAAGAACACTCCTTGTTGGACATCTATTTAGCACAAACAACCACTTTTGCCCAAAACTTCTTTGGTAACGCTTTAGCCTTTAGCATATTTCTTGCCATTTCAAAAATTATTCTATTCTTTCTTTTTGCTATACCATTTTGCTGAAGAGTATAGTTAGCAGTCAACCAACATTTCACTCCAAGAATTTTACATTAGTTTTCAAATTCATTAGAAGTAAATTCTCCATCTGACCTCAATGTCTTTAAATTAAAGCCACTATGTTTTTCAACATAGACTTTGAATTCTTTAAATTTGCCAAAAGCTTCAAATTTTCATCTAAAAAAATATAACCATGTTTTCTGGTAAAATCATCAACAAAAATTACGGTGTACCTTTTTTGTCCAACTGATTTCACCTCAACAGGGCCACAAATGTCTGTATATACCAACCCAATAGGTTGCTTGGCTCTTCTAGCTTTTTCAACTAGAAAAGATTCTCGATGTTGTTTTCTGATGAGACATCCTTCACATGAGTGATTAGGACTGGCGATCAAAGGCATGCCTATCACCATCTTTTTTTGGACCAGTAATTTTAGTCCACGAAAATTTAAATGACCGAACCAAAGATGCCATAGCCACTTGCTTTCTTTTGTCATCGCTTGGAAACTCAACAATGTCTTCGTCTGAAGGGATAGAGGAAGCATCCGGTTCTTCATCATCTACATCGTAGTGATCAACTTATTGTTTATACCTCTAATTGTGCAAACTCCATTTTCAATGTTACCTTTGTGGCCTTTTTCGGAAAGTTGCCCAACACTCAGCAAATTCTAGAAAAGTCCCAGCACAAAGTAAACGTCTGCAATAATAACATTAGTCCCATCTTTTGATTTGATATCAATGTCACCTTTGCCCATCATGGGAATTTTTGATTTATTCCTGAAGTTGACTTCACCACGAACCATCTTATCCGTCTTATCAAACTGCGAGAATAGCTCCTTTCGGCCACACATGTTATTATTGCACCCAGTACCAAGGTACCAAATTTTTGAGTCCATGGTACTCAAGCCATCCGTTTTGCATGCTAATACCATGTTTTCATTTGCAACAACGGCATGTACATGTTCTGGCTACTCGTGCCCCATGTTTGCTCAGCATTCGGATTTGTAATGTCTGAATTTGTTACACTTAAAACACTTGACTTTTGATTTGTCACATGTTTGATATCTTCCAGTGGAATTCGGATTTTCACCTCTACCTCAGGCACCTCCACGACCTCAGCCACCATGACGACCTCCTTGATTTGAGTGAGTGACCTAATTCTGCAGTGCTTGCTCAAGATTTGAAACGATAGACTTCTGATTCATTCTTTGCTCATGCGAGCATAATGAACCCATTAACCACTCCAACATCTTGGTTGATATATCTTGGCCATTTTCGATCTCTACAACAACGTAGTCAAACCTTTCAGTCAAAGATCTCAAGATTTTTTCTAAAACTCATACATCCTAGAGTTATCGACCCTCGGTTAGTTAATGATGGTTTGTATACGATCAAAGTAAGCCAAGATAGCTTCAGAGTCATTCATGCATGTAAAGACTCAAAATCTCCTCGAAGTGTTTGAAGCCACACCCGCTGACATGATCATCGTCTTTGTAGGATTTTTGCAATATATCCCATGCTGCTTTCACGGTCTCCACGCTCAACATTTTTTGAAATATTGATTCCTCTACCGCTTGGAAGATCACATACAATACTTTATGATCTTCCTTTCGGGACTCCTCCAACAATTCTTTCTCCTCCTTTCTGAAAGCATTAAATTCTTTAGCATAAGCCAATTCGGTGTAGCCATTCTCCACCAGGTTCCACAAATCTTTAGATTTGAAAAGAACCTTCCTCTAAACAAACCAATTATTGAAATTCTTTTCGTTCAACTTTTGAAGTTTTAACTGAACGGAAATGGTGAATGCCATTGCTAGCTCTGATATCAATTGTTGAGAACAAAGGATAAATGACATTTGAAGGATTTGTTGAGGAGAGAATGCAAACACACCAAAGAGAGAATATAATATTCAAAATGCTTTGCGAAGGCTTAATATGGAGTATACACCACACTCTTACAAACTTAACAATACAAGCTTTGCTAAGTTTAACTCTCTTTCTCTCTATTTCTCTCTCTATGCTTCTAAAGCTCTCTCTCTCTACGTCTAAGTTCTACCAAGTGAACATATATATAAAAGAAAAACAATTGCCAAGTGAAGTCGGCAAGAAAGGTCCAGCTGGTGCAAGCACAAATCTCTAAGCCAGACTTGTAACCAGCCCGCACTTGATCACTCCTCTCTGCCGGTTTGCAGAGCTCAGTTGATGGAGGCGGTTAAAGGAGCAGAAGCTCTAGAGCAACTTGAAAACTCAAAAATTGAGGGGGTGACGCGTGTGCTTCAAAACCAAAGAGTTAAGGAAATAAGGGCTTGTTTGTTAAAAACAAATTCTGTTTTCCGGAATAAAAATTTTTATTCTTTTGTTTCGAGAAATGGAAAAAGAATAAAAATGCGTTTAATAAAACTTTTGTTCCTGGGAACAATTTTTTTTTTTTTTAGGAATAGATTTGGAATAGAAACAAAAAGTAGAAAAAAGTAGTTTCTTGTTCTCGAAAACAATTTCTAGAATCAATTTTTCTCTCTCTCTTTTTTTCTTCTCTTTTCTCCTTCTCTTCTCTTCTCTTCTTCTTCTTCTTCTTCTTCTTCTTCCTTTTGCCGGTTGCCGGCCTTGGCCATGGCCGCCATCGACAACCGGCTAGACGAGGGCCAACGACCTTGTTGGAGAGTCGCTACTCGCTAGCCCTCAGAGACACCGAGCCACGGCGAGGAGGCCAAGGCTCGCCGAACCTCACCCCGGCTCCGGCGAGGCTCCGGCGAGAATGCTAGACCGTGGCTAGCAACCAGCCAAAGAGAAAAAGAAAATGAAAAAATAAGAAAAGAATTAAAAAATTAAAAGAAATTAAAAAAATTAAGAATTTTACCAAACGTATTTCTATCCTAGAATTAGAAATTTTGGTAAGTTATCAAACGCATTCTTTTACTCAGAAATTGTTCCCAATAATAGAAACATAAAAAATTATTTCTCATTAAAAATTGTTCTCTAGAACAGAGTGATTGCCAAAACGCACCCTAAATCACCACCTTTATCTTGTATTCTCTGATCAATCCTTTTGCACAAACATGCTTGCCGATTTCATGTGAGGACAAAGTTAGCCGTAACTTCATCCAACGACCTGTTCAATATTATCTCTTTCAACCAAAAGTCAATTTCCTGTTAAAAAAAAAAAACCAAAAGTCAATTTTACTTATTTTCTAACAAGTAGAAATGCGTTTTATAATGAAATGAGTGGATATATTATAGAGAAATTCCCTTGAAGGAATATTCAGCGTATCTCCTATAAATAAATAAATAAATAAAAAACTATCATTCATATTAACGGATGTTGAGAATGCAGCACTGCAAATGCTTAAAAGGAAGCAGCAAGAAGAAATTCAGAAACGAAAGTCAACTGGAACAGAGGAAACAGAGGATTGGCGCGAAGAAGGAGTAGTGTAAAGCTACGTCGTTTACTTCAGCAAAGTTATTTCTTGTATATATTTGCTTGAGCTCTATTTTTCTGTTATGTGTGTGTGCTGAGCTGTCATTCAAGGAGTGGTTGGTTTAGAGCTAGAAGTTTTGCCTATAAAAAGCTTGTAAAAAACAGAGCGGATGGTAATCGAGCTCCCGGATGAAAAGATTAGTGAAAGAAAGAAGAAGATGAGCTCGACGAAAGCTCTCTTCTCATTCAGCTTCATCCACTTGCTTCTGTATTCAGTTTTCTTCATGGTATCAGAGCGATTCTCTGAGAGCTCGATGATCGCGACAAGCAACCGGAAGAAAATTCGACGGTGACGTTCGCGGCCTTCATCAGAAGCAAGGATCGTCTCCGTGGTGACTAAGATGTCGTCTTCGTGGAGGATCAAGATGGCATAGCTGCAGGCGAGCTCACCAAAGGACATCGTTTACGGTAGAAGAGGCGGTCTAGCGAGAGTTCGAGGGGACAAAGGAAGCGATCCTCTTCGGTTATAGTCTCTCAAAAGCAAGCGCCCTTCCTCCGGCGTGCTGAAAGTGTAGAGCCGCACGAGCTTCTTCATCCTGGGGTCTCTGATCTCAGCCGTGTTTTTCTGAGTGCTCGAAATACACATTGATTCATGGCTGCAAGAACTCCCAAATTTCCTTTTCCTATTCACGTAAACTTGAGCAATTTTGTCACGATTAAGCTCATCAAGATAATTTTCTTCTTTGGCAAGCTCAATTTCTCAGATTTCTTCGGAGTCAGGAGCTGTTTGGGTTTGTTAATGGTGAGATTTCTCCACCATCACAGAAGATACAAGTAGATGTCGTCGGTAAGATGGTTGAAGAACCAAACCCTGATTATGCAGATTGGATCAGAACCGATCAGCTCATCTCCTCGTGGATCAGTGGAGCGGTATCTGAGAATATCCTGGGGCTGATTATTGGATTGGAAACATCTTGTGAGGTATGGCAAACTTTGTTGAACCGATTTACACGAAGTCTCAGCTAGAGAATTCGAGCTAAGAGGGAAACTCCAAGCATGTCAAAAACGAAGTAGGCCATTATCTGAATACTTGAGAGAGTATAAACTGATTTGCGACCAGCTGAACGCAATAGGTAAGCCTTTGGATGAGATAACAAAGGTGTTCGGAGTCTTGGAAGGGTTAGGATCGGAGTATGAGAATTTTCGAACAACAATGTATTGTTTGAAACCTCAACCGGATTATGATGAAGTTATTTCGCAACTGGAGAGATTTGAAACAAGGTTGCAAAATTACTCCTCAAACCAATATAATCCAAACTTAGCCTATTATGGGCAGAGGAATGTTGAAGGGAATCAGAATATGGATAGTGAGATAGTTCAATCAAGTTTTGCCTTCGTAGGACAGAGAGGAAACAACAGGTTTTATGGAAATAGAGGTGGACTTAGTTATGGCAGGGGTGGTCGAAGTTTTAACAGTCGAGGTCGTGGTTATGGAAGAAATCAAAGTTATAGAGCCTATAGTTCAAACCACGAACAAGAGGTTCGGACTTATAAACCACAACTGAGTAATTTTGGCCAAGGATTTCGGCCTTATGCAGTGCTCCACAAAGATATCAAGAAGTTAAGTCATATCCTCCTCTTAACTCTTCACTTAAAAATAGTCAAGAGGAGAAAGCAACAGGAGGAGCAAGAGTGACGTGTCAAATCTGCAAACGACCAGGACACGATGCACTTCGGTGTTGGTATCGCTTTGATAATTCCTTCCAAGACCAAGACATTCCAACAGCTCTTGCAGCAGTACATCTCGAAGATCCGAAAGGGAGTTCATGGTACCCAGATACGAGTGCTTCGGCTCATATAGCTGCTAATCCGGGTATTGTTTACAACTCATCAAAGTATATTGGCTCGGATACAGTAATGATAGGCGATGGGTCCTGTCTCCCTATTACCTTCACTGGAAATGCTTTTTTACACACTGAATGTGATGTGTTACCCCTTAATGATGTGTTAGTGGTTCCAGAAATAAAGAAAAATTTGCTTTCGGTTTCTAAGCTAACCAATGACTATCCTTGCTCCTTTGTTTTTGACAAATATGGTGTTTATGTTAAGGACCATCAAACCAACACAACGATGCTGCTTGGAAGGAAAGTTGGGGGTCTCTATAAAGTGAACCAGCAAACCACCAAGGCCCTTTTCACTCAAAGACATAAAGCAGTTGCAGAAGAAGTGTGGCACCAGCGGCTAGCTCACACTAATTTTCAGACCTTAAAGTTTCTTAAGAATCAGAAGCTGATCCACTGCAATAAGACGACTCAAGCTATGTGTAGGAGTTGTCAAATAGTAAAAAGTACTAAGCTAGCTTTTCCATTATCTGAATCTGAAACAAATTTTCCTTTGGAAAGGATACATTGTGATGTTTGGGGACCATCTCCAGTGAGTTCAGTTCAAGGGTTCAGATACTATGTCCTCTTTATAGATAACTTTTCTCGTTATAGTTGGGTTTATCCAATGAGATTGAAGTCAGATTTCTATGATATCTTCATCCCGTTTCAGAAGTATGTGGAAAATCAGTTTGATCGAAAAATTAAAGTGTTTCAATGTGGTGGTGGGGGCGAATTTTCCAGCAATAAGTTTCAGAATCATTTAAGAGCCTGTGGAATCAAAAACCACATGTCATGTCCACATACGCCAGAACAAAATGGGATCTCAGAACGGAAGCATAGGCATGTGGTGGAACTTGGATTATCAATGTTGTTTCATGCAAGAGTCCCATTGATTTACTGGGTGGATGCCTTCTTGACTGCAACTTATATTATAAACCTGCTTCCTACTCAAAATTTACAGATGGAGTCTCCATACGAAGCTCTTCAAGCATAAACCAAGCTATGAACATTTACGTGTCTTTGGAAGTGCTTGCTATCCTTGTCTTAGATCATATACACAACACAAGTTTGATCCTCGCTCACTCACTTGTGTGTTTCTCGGCTACAGTGATAAACATAAAGGGTATAGGTGTCTTGTACCTTCAGATGGCAGAGTTTATATTAGCCGAAATGTCACCTTCGATGAGAGCTTCTTCCCTTTTGCTAAGAAGCTAAATGAGGTGTTTCCACATTATACTGCTTTGTACCAGAAATGGGTTGAAGAAGTTGAATTTCAAGATTCAACCAAAGCATAACGAGTGAGGAAGATTCCACAGACTAATGCAGGTTTTTTACAAGAACATGAGTTGCTTGAACACAAACAGATGCGTGCCACAAACACCACCACTGAGAAGTCACAAACACCATCAGATTCACATTCGCCACCTATAACAGATGCATCAGCTATCTTAGAGATAAGTGGAGATGGTGTACCTAGTCAACCAACTGCAATACCGGTTGACAACTACCAGAATCAAGACAGATAGGCTTTACAGCCCATTATATCAATTGGAACATCAACACACTCCATGCAAACCCGGTCCAAGTCAGGTATTGTGAAACCAAATCCTAAGTATGCTTGTCTGGCTGAATATCATGTACCTGCAGAACCAAAGACAATCAAATCTGCATTAGCTCATGAGGGGTGGCATAGAGCAATGATCGAAGAGATGAATGCACTTCATGAAAACCAAACCTGGACATTGGTTCCAAGAACTGATCATATGCATGTGATAGGGTGCAAGTGGGTTTTTAAAACTAAACTGGCGCTGGATGGAAGTCTTGACAAGTTGAAAGCAAGATTGGTAGCAAAGGGGTTCCACCAAGAGGAAGGAATTGATTTCCTTGAGACATTTAGTCCAGTCATCAAACAAGCAACAATTCGGATCGTTCTCTCGCAATGGTAAAGAGGTGGTCGATACATCAACTCGATGTCAAAAATGCCTTCTTGCACGGCACATTGAAAGAGACTGTCTATATGGCGCAACCCCCTGGGTTTGCCCATCCTACTTTGTCTGATCATGTCTGTCTACTCCAAAAGTCTCTTTACGGCCTACGACAAGCGCCACGCGCATGGTTTGAGAAGTTTAGTAATTTCCTACTTGAATCAGGTTTCTTTTGTAGCACTACGGATCCTTCACTCTTTGTGTTTCATAAGGGGCAAGACACAATTCTTCTCCTCCTCTATGTAGATGATATCCTGTTGACAGGTAATTCTAATCTTCTACTTACACAACTGATTACATCTCTAAGTTCAACGTTTCACATGAAGGACTTATGATGTATTCATTACTTTTTGGGTATTGAGGCAAAACACACACCTGAAGAACTCTTTCTTTGTCAGACAAAGTATGCTGTTGATCTTCTTGAGAGAGCAAACAGGAAGGAATGTAAACCCATATCAACACCATTGCCTCCGAAACTATCATATTCCTCTGATGATGAAGTCTATCTTGATCGACCACTTGAGTAGCGCAATGCTTAGTTGGGGGTCTCCGATTTGACAATAACAAGACCGATATTGCTTATGCTACCAATATGCTTTGTCAGAAAATGCAGAACCCTACAATTGGTGACTTTAACAGATTAAAACGAGTTCTTCGCTATGTTAAAGGAACTGTCAACTTGGGACTTTTCCTTCACTCCAACAGTTCCTTGAAGCTTTATGGGTTTTCGGATGCTGATTGGGCTGGTTGTGTTGAAACAAGGCGTTCTACAACTGGATTCTGTACTTATCTTGGGTCCAACATAATCTCCTGGTCAGCAAAGAAACAAACCACCGTATCTCGATCATCCACAGAAGCAGAGTATAGAGCGTTGGCTTCTACTACTGCTGAGCTCACATGGATAAGTTTTGTTCTTCGGGACATTGGCATCTCATTAGCTTCCCCTACGGTAATCTTCTGTGATAACCAATCAACAATCTCTCTTACAACTAATCCTGTACTACATGCCAGGACAAAACATATTGAAATTGATTTCCATTTTGTTCGCGAGAAAGTATCTCTTGGTTCTCTGAGTGTACGATATGTTCCCACCAACTACCAAATTGCTGATATTTGTACTAAAGCACTATCCAGACGGGACCACTGCATCATACGCACCAAACTAGGTCTAGGATTCAAACCCACACCCAGTTTGCGGGGGATGTTGAGATTGCAGCACTGCAAATGCTTAAAAGGAAGCAGCAAGAAGAAATTCATAAACGAAAGTCAACTGGAACAGAGGAAACAGAGGATTGGCGCGAAGAAGGAGTAGTGTAAAGCTACGTCATTTACTTCAGTAGAGTTATTTCTTGTACATATTTGCTTGAGCTCTATTTTTCTGTTATGTGTGTGTGCTGAGCTGTCATTCAAGGAGTGGTTGGTTTAGATCTAGAAGTTTTGCCTATAAAAGCTTGTAAAAACAGAACAGATGGTAATCGAGCTCCCAGATGAAAAAGATCAGTGAAAGAAAGAAGAAGATGAGCTCGACAGAAAGCTCTCTTCTCATTCAGCTTCATCCACTTGCTTCTGTATTCAGTTTTCTTCAACGGATTCATATGTCTGTTCAGCAGCTTAACACCTATATTCTAACGAAGAGAAAAGCTTAACCCATATCAAAATTTTAGTCATCAAGAACAATGCTCTAAATCAAGTGCATCCCCGGAAATTTCTCTAAATGTGTGTCGACATGAGTGATAGAGTACGCCTTGGAAGTCGTGATAATATCCCCCCGTTACCCCGAATCGAGTGATTTTCTGGGAACAAGACCCTTCAGAGTAGCCCACAAAAGAATATCCTTGTCATGATTCGGAATCATGACCACGCTTTCTGAGGTGGAGCATGTTGTTTTGGTTATAAACCATCTCAATTAATTCGACAACGATTGAACTATCATCGCGCGATGGCACTTGCCAACAAGCGGCAGCATAAGTTGAAATATAGCACGAAAAGAAAGTTCATCCCACTGTCCACAGCAGCGTTAACAATGGACCGCGACAGGGCTTCGCTTCCTAGGCTTTGTCTCTTTGTCCGGCTCCATAGAAGCCGGAACTGGAGGATAAAAAGTAGCGGCTGCTGTCACTATCTCCCAACACCTTTGCTTGTCTTCCCTGGGAAATTTCACTCGGAAGTTAGGGATCAGTAGATTGCTGGACCTATAAAATTAACTCTAAGAGTTGATGCTCTAACCTGACAGCAAACACTTCAGGCCGATGAAGAAACATTTTATGAGCGCATCAAAATGGCTGGGGCTAACAAGAGCTTAAGGAGGGTCACTCTTACTGGTAATAGCAACAATACAAGTCGTTGGCCGTTTTGCCATAATAAGAACGGTCGTGCTCCACTGCACCGCTGGATTCAACATCTAAAAGCGAAGAAGAAGCAAAAGAAGCTGCAGCAGAACTTGAAGAAAGTCATTTGAAAAGCTCCAAGGTAATAACATGACGACCATCCGTCAGATATTCAGCATAATTAAAGTGATCATGACATGCTGGGGTTTCCTTGATATATTGTCGCAATAAAGCCTGTTGTTCCTTTGAAATTATTCATGCAAATAATTACTTTGTTAATCTCTCATCATCCAACAAACCAAGACAGAAATTGATATTTTTAAATTAACTCATTCGAGGTATCATTCGCTTTGGCTCTTCTCACAGTCTTATCATTTAGAGTACACACTATCACTTTCCCAAAATAGGTCACCAATCCTAATAATTCTCTATCCTGGACACATTAATTTCGAAATGAAACTTGTCGTTATGTCAAAAGACCTCTTTTCACATATACATGTTGGCATGCTCTCCCTCTCTGTTTTTGCTCCATTCGTCCTCCTAAAAGCCTACCGGAAGCCGCTCCTTGTCGAAGGCCCTCACTAAGCCTCATTGAACTGGAATCAATTACCATCTCACCAACAAAATCATTTGAACTTTTCAGAGTTGTCTTTGACAGTATGGATGCCATCTCTGCTTCTCCAAATGCTTTTGATTTGTAGACAAAAGACTTTCGACAATATTTGCCCTTAGATAGTTCTCAAATCTTGATGACAATAAACCGTTAGTAGGCTACCCATTCTTAAAATCTATCCAAGAACTGTTGGAATGCCACATCAGCTCCATGAAAAAATAATAATAAAATCTACATCATCATTTTCCATTGGTCAAATTAGACAAAGTTAACAGAAAAACTTGATTACACTAATTTAATAAATTTTGGAACTTAATTGCACTTTTGTAAGTTTTATGATTCAATTGCACTTTCGTTTAGGAAGAAGTGTAGCTTTGCTAGTTAGGGCTAGCAATATATAAAAGGACATAGCTCAAAGGAGAAATTAGTACAATTCACCATCACCTTCGCATAGAAACTGAAGAAAAAAAATGTTGGATGACCCCCAAACCAAAAAAAAAAAAAAAAAAAAGAATCAACAGCTCGAGTTGCACCTTGCAAGTGAAGAGTGGACCTTTGTAAAGTCGAATAAGATAAGACTCTGGCCTCACAAGCTCTAAAAAATAACCCAATTATTTTGGCCTCAGACTAGTACTTACATCTGGCATCATTCTTTTAGTCTTCTTGGATCGCGTTTATCCCAGGACACTCCCTTGACCCAAGCTGACCAGGTGCTGCATCGCAACTTAAGAAGAGCATACTTAACCAACAGATTGCTCTTGCATGAGCATGTCTAGTGCACAGTCACTTCATTTGGTTGCGTCATCGCAAGACCCAAGATCTGTTTTTGACAGCATGCAGATCGCACTCCTCCAAAAACATTGTATACAGATAGGGAAAAAAGTAATATACAAAGACAGATCCAGCTGACAAATTGGCACACAGGAGATAAGAAGACTTGTCCAGTTTGACTTTCAACTTCAGTAGTATTGCCACGATTCAATCCATGAAGCACAGCACACCTCATTAATATGAGACTCGACATAATGCATCAGCAGTGGTGCATGTTTTAGGCTAACTTTGTGATGACATCATCACTTACATACAATAAAACGATGTTGTTAAGACAAGTTAATACCTGGTGGAGTATGTCTTAAGATGCAGATGCTAAAAATAGTTATGGCAAACAAACCTTCCGACACATCTCTAGAGGAATATCGGACCAGACATCACTGAGCTTGAGAATGCGAGCATTACCTTTAGAAACTATTTCATCAATTAGGAAATACTCTGTAGCATTTGCCATAGAGTTCAAATGCCTAACCTCATGAAAAAGTGGGGCATCAACAGTCAGCAATTAGTTTCTCCTCAGACTCCTGCTGAATTTACTCCTGCAGTTTCATTCTGCTCCATAAAACAAATTTAAAAAAGATAAAAGAAGGTAAAAACACAAGCTCACTTTAAAAGGAATGTGATTGTTTGTAAGAGAAGCTGGATAGCCTCAGACTATCTACCAAAAGTCACTGAATACTTCAAATAAACAGATGCAGACCTGATCAAGACACAGGAAAACCCATGTACTGTGTGAATATATATTTCTAGAAGCCTCAAGACAGAAAAGAAAAAAAAAAAAAACTTACCTGTCTTATCCAATTTAATCCACAGTAATAGATGCGGCAACTAAAATCAGACAGATATTGGGGTTACAATCTGTTTCTGTATATCTTTCCAGTGCCGATAAGAAGTACTCAAATCTGATGCACCAAAGAATGGAGATCAGCTGTTGCTCCTCCAGTCCTCTCAAACACTTCAGATGCAACACCACACTGGATTGATTTAAAAATTTCCAAGTTCTAGAAGTAGTTCCTATAGCAGATGCCATGAGCAGCATCATTGAGGTTTTCTCAAACACTTTGACAAAAATAAGACATGAATTGCCTTCTTAATTGATGAATGAAAGATTGAACAATTGATACATCTTGGTTAAGTATTCTTCTTTTCACAGAAGAACTATTAAAAGAAAAGGCAGTGAACAGATGCATTATTCTAAAGAAATAGAAGGAATTAAGACTCATGGATGATACAATTAAGTGCCAAGAAAAAATAAAGAGTCAGTAGAATGCTTCCACCATATATAATGCATGCACAAGCGTTGAATATCTAATGAATAATAACTCCAACAGTCCATTTGCACAACAGAGACTAACTTCACCTTCTCTCCCTCATGCTCATTTGATAAAACCCAGGATCTAATTCCAGGTCGCCAGATGTTTCACTACCTAATTTAGTTGGGACTTTGGACAAAAGTTCCTCAACTACATCACAACTCATGCTTGAACCTTTGCAAACAAAACCTTCAAAATGAAATGTGTCGGCTTTAGGGGACAAGCCTCTCTTATCTGTGAATGCACTTCTTTTCTTACTCCATGTGAAATTTGGAATGTCATATATGAAGCCACACTATTGTAGCTGTCTTCCACACAATTGCCTATGTGTCACGCGAATGACCCAAGCATTGTGGGCTCCTGATGCCAGCATACCTATCACGCTAGCTACCATCTTCTCAAGCCACTGTCCTACCAGACCAAGATGCACTCAAATTTTGCACATTACGCCATACCACAAGCGTTTTTCACAACTTAGATACTACTTTGTCTCAAGACATGCTTAACCCACATGGGCCCCAAGGCATCTCAAAAGAGTGTGTCAGCCTGCAGAAATGTCCAAGCTAATGATGGAGGCATATAATGACACCCAAGCTGGAACCAGGTGCAATCAAGAAAGATATTAACATAACAAGATTATATGTGGTCCTCTCTAATATTAAATTGTACAACATATGAAAAAATTCCAGGAAATTGTATTATCATTGTTGTACACCTTCAGCATGTTTTCAAGATGAAGCTCAACAGGCATTAATCTTTCAAAACTCAAAGGATTTCTCCTAATACCAATAATAATATAAGCAAAATATCTGAGGTTCTGCATCGTAATTCATATGAATGTTGTTAATCTACAGATCTAGAGAAGTTGAAAAGGCATCCATCTTTTCCAACATCCTTATCCAATTTCTGCAATTTATTACATACCAAGTATCATATCAATGACAATAAAAGAGTCAACTAAATTCAGTAAAACTTATCAATTTCTCATATAACTAATACTGCAGCCAGGTAATGGGAACGCACAACATTGTTGTGCAGCATGGTTATCAGGAGTTCCGTTTGCCTAGATATCAGGATCAACTGTAAACTCAAGTTGGAGGCACGTTCTCATTTTCAGTGAAAGTTTAACGAAATCAAACATTGCAGCATCATGCTAATAATGTCTGTAATTTAGGCAAGAAAGTATGTGTTTGTCTTTTCTGTGAATACAGAATCATGAATGCCATGTATTCTTATTGATGATAGCCCAAGGAAAAGGTAAAATGATCCAAGCATAAACCCTCAAAAATTCATTTACCTAAGATACCCAAATACAGAAATATGGAGAAGTAAATGGAAATCAATGTGTTATTAATATTGGATTTCAAACAATCATGAGGTTCTAAAGTTACATACAATGGAGTACCGCAGCTCTTACAGAAGTGATTATACCTTAAATTAAGTTACATCCAGTTATCTCGCAAAACATCTTTGAAATCATCCTCATCAGCCATAAATAATAGGAAAAGTTCGAGTTGCATGTTGATGGAAGAGGATTACAAAGATTTTGAACTTGCATATCTGTAATAGATCAACTGGTAATGGGTTATGATTGCAAGTTCCCAATGTGTGGTTGCTAGTACTCCAAATTGTGCCCCATGCAGTGCAAGCTGAAGAATGCACACCGCGCTGAGACCATGTATTTCAACTGGTTTTCTGCATTATCCACCGTACTCCTCATGGTATCAAGACAAGATGGCAATCAAATGCCGATTGCCAATGACATCTTTCTGGAACTTTTGAACCAGAATGGACACACATTTGGCATGATCAAGGCATATCCATCACATTTATTTCTCAAATGAACTCAAAGAAATCTTTTCAAGCAGCAATGGCCAGTCGTCTCCCAGTTGCTGTGGATTCAGCTCCATTGCAAGCTTAAAATCAACCAGATATGGAAATTGGGAATTTCTTCTCGGGCATCCCTCCAATGACATTATTTCGCATATGCAAGTGATTACTAGCAGGCCACGTGCCATTAAGGATCTTTTCTGGAACCTGATGCTTCTGGATGAGATGACTATGGGGCTCAGGTGTGGACCTTGCTCCGATTACCTGGATACAAGACTTTATAAGCCGCTTCAAGTAGATATCCAACATCACATTTAATATATTAGCACACTCAACCGACACTCCTCCAATGCCTTGTGCAGTCGCTATATGCTCTATACGTCTCCTCAGGGATTCCATGTCAGACAATTCTCCAGTGTCATGATAACTAACAAAATCATCAGAGTTCCCCACTGACATAGCTTTGCAGCCACCACCTACACTAGCAGAGCAAAATGGAACTCCAAGCGGTGCAAGCAAAGAAATTCTAGATAAACTAGAGAGGGTTGCCTGGTCCACCTCCTCCCCATCTTCCACTATGGCCATAGCAGCCTCATTTTTACTGTGCACTCTAGATTTATCTGCTGGTTCCTGAATAAGACCTCTATCCTTCTCAAGCAGCCCAGGAATGGATTGATAATTCTGCAATGATCTTCGGTAATCACATGGAGACAAAAGCCCATTCTCAGTCATAATCTTGCTACCGCTATCTTCTGTGGCAGTTGAATGATACAAGCTTTCCCCCTTTCCATTTGGTCCCAGCGGACTCGACCTATCCTTGAGCTTCCTTTCACGAATTCCAGACCTGGCCTTTCGGAGAGGGACATGAGGAACTCCATTTGACCAAATAGAGGAACTCTGGTTTTGATTTTGAATAAGTGACCCATTTTGGTCAGAACCGTCTTCTACGCTAGGCAAAAGTTTGGTGGTTCGTGAGACAGATTTTGCAGGATCTGCTTCATAAACTGGTGGTGGTGTTTTGGCTTGGCATGCATTCTTCAATATCGATCGTATGAACTGATTGTGCAACGGGAGATTCTCCCTTCCGAGCACTCGACAGCATAGCTTGTCGAAATCACCCTTACTGAGCTTTTGGCTCAAGAACTGGTTCAGATAATAAAAGTAGCGTTTTGATCTGTCCACTCCAATCCTCTTCACAATTTGAGCTTTCAAGTCACCCAGATCGATTCTGAAGCTCTGCTGCGGTTGCATTTCTTAAAGAATAGGATCATGCACCAAGCACGGCCCAACAAATGCCCAAATTAACAACTGCAGCCACAACACTGCCGTTAATTCCAACTTTGAATGACCCGCAATACCTGATTTATACCCATCAAATGCAGAAAAATTCTTGAACTCAGCACATACCAGCAGACGAGTAAACCATCTTCATATGCACCAGAACCCCATCGAAACATCTAGCCACTGCCACTACTTCTGTTTCCAGACGAAATATTAGGACAGCCACATGTCCAGAGCGCCAAGGCAAATACAAACTCCCGGAAATCCCCAAAAAACCCTAGGGCAAGAATGTCCGCGAAGAAAATTCGCAGAAAACCAAAATGGAGCTCCCCAATCGATCAACAGCGGACACGAATATCAGAAACCCTAAGTTCCGAACCACCGAGCTCGGCGCTTCCACGAGCTGCACGGACAAGAAATCAAATCAGCCCCCCCGGGTAAAACGACCGTTCCCACACGCAATTGAAAAGCTACCCACTCGAAAAAGCAAAATTACAGACCCAAACCCACGGCAGTCGAGTGGAACGGAGATGGAGGCCGGGAACAGAGAATGCGGTGCAGCAAAAGAAGAAAAAATCACGAATTGACCGGCGATTAGAGGTGCGCGGAAGGATTGAATTCTGACCTGGCGGAAATTGCGAGCTCGAATCTCGCGGGCTCCAACGCCTCTCGGTTCCCCCGCGCTCTATCTTCTCGGGGGTCGTCTTCAGGAGAGAGCTCCGTGGGGTTTCGGATGCGGGCGCATTGAACTGAGAGACTGCAGGCCGAGTGCTCAACACGAGGAAGCTCGAGTGTTTAGGGGAGCGCAGCAATGGCGGAAACTTTTTTTTTTTGAAAAATTGCAGGCAGCAGAAGGAGCAAGAAGAAGAAGAAGAAGAAGAAGAAGAAGAAGAAGCAAAGGAGCAAAAGTCCGTCTTCGCTGGCTGGCTGGTCTTTCTCTTTCTTCGCTCGATTCGCTCGTGCGTCAAAAAGGTCGGGGCCGGGGGGATGGGGCGGATCGGGCGGGTCTCCGTCTCGCGGCTCCGCGCGACCGAGCCGTGGCGACTCGGCTCGCGCCAACTCCGTGTGAATGTGTCCTGGACCGGATATCCGGATCGGATCTGATCGGATCGGATCGGATCCATCCATCATCTGGACCAACCCCGCCCGTTTCTCCTACCCAATTTCAAAAACCCATCTCGACCAAGGTAGAACCCTAAAAAATGCCTACTTTTATTGCATTAATTATTAAGCTTTAGACAACACAGTTTAACCCATTTTTAGGTTTATGTACATGAATGAGTAATATGTGCACGCATTGTAGGGGTTTTTCATTTTTCTAGGCGTGAATGACTTTATTAAAATGTCTCTTTGTCGACGGTTGATGTAATAATTCCTAATCAAAGTAAATAATCATACAAGAACATGCTTGCATTAAGTGATGACAAGTGCCGTTTAATTAGTCTACTTCTCGTGAGGCATTGTCTTCATTAGTTAAACTAACGGAACATAATTATAGGATAATGAGAATTTTTGTGTTTTAAAATCAGGAATTAGAGAATTAATGAAGGTTTTGAATGTCTACAACTCAATATTGAGGAAGCGTGAACCCGAGATAAACATAGAGTGAAATCACACAAAATACGACTTAAGAGCCATTACTTCCTTAAAAAGAACACTGTAATATATAAAGTTATTAATGATTTAGTTAAGCAATTTTTAGGTAGATGTAATGTTTACAATGATACTCCATACATATCTTCTTCTTTTTTTATGACGATACAATTGTCAAAAAGAGTCTTAAGATCATATAAAGGTGTTGGCAAATTTCTTGAATTAATAACATTGTCACAACCATAACTACTTTTCAAAACAATTCTAACGCGGCCATAGTTGTCCCTAATATCCCTTGCAAGCATGCGACCGCTTTGTCCTTTTTTTCTCCTTTTTTGTCTCTCTTTCATGTCAACAGAAAACTGTATGCTTCTATCCTTTTCCGATTTGCTTGTGTTTTTTTATCAGGTGCAAATGAAATTCCAAAGAGCACAAAATATAAAAGAAAAAAGTCCAGCCGAAAACCCGAACGTAACCGAATCGGTCAGTCCGGGTCATAATGTCCAGCCCCACGGACAGACGGGTCGGGTCGGGTCGGGTATATCCGAAAGCCCATGGAGACCCGCTGAGGTCCGGTCCGGTCCGGTCCATTCCTGGACCACAGGACCCGAGATGATATCGTTCCGAACCAGTGCCACTTCAAAACTGCAAACTCCTGCTCCTCCTCCCTGATTTCCGATTGTTCCACGGAGGCGAAGCGGCGGTGCTCCCTCTCGCTCTCTCTCTCCATCCTCTGAGATTCACGATCAATCTGAAAACCTTGGGAGCACTCGGAGAACACATCATCATCATCATCATCATCATCATCATCGTCATCAGCTGGGGTTCAATCCGTTCGTTCCCTGAAAAAGTCCTGCCGCAGCTATGGCGGAAACGGTAACTGTCCATTCTCTCTCCTCTTCTCCTCCCTTCCCTTCCCTTCCTTCCTTCCTTCCTTCCTTCAACGTAATGACCGCCCCCAAAATCCTTTCTTTCTTTCTCCTCTAACTGTCCTCGCTCGTCTTGCCCAAACCCCCGCGGAATTCGCCAATCCCCTCAGAGCTTCCTGCCGGACGAAGATTTCAGGTTGGAGGCCACTCGATCCAGATGTAACCATCTCTCTCTCTGTCCCCCTCTTTTTCCCTAAATCTTGCTTCTGTTGTTGCTGCTGCATGCGTCGGTGAATCTCATCGGCGTCGATTTTTGTTGTTTCCGGCAGTTTCGAACGTCCTCAAGAAGCACGCGGAATTGTCCGAGCGTCTCTCCAGGTACCCTCTCCCTAGTCGGCATTTGTTTGTCGATCGTCGCTCCTCATCGTACGGATTCAGTGGCTTCTCTAGCGTTGCAGTCGCGAAGTATATCTGTATGCGCAGGCCACGGAAGTTTCCTAGTCTTTGATCACGAGTAGTAGGAATCTATTTGGGATTGTTCCTCATCCTGTGGCCTGAATATCCATTTATTGTGTTCATAATGGAGCTATTTGGTAATCCCTCTGGCAAGAAAAAATTCCAATATTGCTCTAGTAGTGAACTTTGGGCATGGTTACGTGGCTCCGTACTACGATTTCGTTCGCTCATTCTGGCGTCATCTGTCCGCGGTGGATGTGATTTCTCATGACATTGTATGAAATTAAATGAGCAAAATTGAGTTGTTTTGAGAAAACAAGATTGTCCTAATCAGGAATCCGAAGGTTTTGTATCATAAGATCAGCTGGTCAGCAATTATTGGTTGGTCCTTGAATATGCCCTATCGGTGTTGCCCTTCAATTCTTTTCCTTTTCTGGCCATGAATGCGTCAGGCCTTATACTAGGTTTCCATATCTTTCAAATTTCAGTATTTCAATCGAAAGTTCTTGATCCTGAGTGTTGACATAATTAATAACTTGATTCGGATTTGATTCTCATTTAAGCTGATCATCAATTTACACTGTGGTCACAGCTCAAGTAAGTGTTGTACTCGATAAACTAAAATAAAAACGATTGGGTATATAGTCGATACAGTTATTGGAGGGAATACTCTCTTTATATTTCTGCCGGTGTACAATTACATTTTATAGTTCTTGCAGGCTACTTGCTGTCTGGCCAAATGATATTTAGTTGTCTATGGTTATGCCCAAGAGTTATGATGGTGTTCTTTTCACATAACCTCAAGTGGTGCTCCTGGTTGTAGTGCTATTAAATGCTTTTTAATTCAGTGTCTAGTTTCACCTCGGTGTATACGGATCTAGTATCAGATGATTGGGACAGCTTTGACTCTAATAGACTTAGGTACTGAGGCCAGACTGATCTGAAGTTGCAGGGACTCTGACAAATCTGTTTTTGAGCGTCTACAGAAAGAATTTGACACTGCACGTGCTTCCCAAAGTCAAGGTATCTCTTGACATTGATAGCGTATTTTCCTATCATTTATTAACCTTTTATCTCCTTCAAACAGCATTTGGTTTTGGATCCTAATTCTTGTGTCACTTCTGGTAGTAAATTATTCCATCTCAATTGCCTTCTGAATTCTTTAATGTGTAACAGTAAAATGTTCAGTCTTAGGTGGAAAAAAAAAAAATGAGTGCTGGGTAGGCCCGTCTTTATATGGCTATTGCAGTGGACTTGGGCTATAAGTGCTGGCCTGATCATCGGCCACATTGTTTTTTGACAGATGCTTCTAGGGCTAAGCTGAGGCTTGTCCCTTGCCTGCCCTGTCTTGGCAATTAATAAGGTCCAGCCAAGGCCAACTAATAGTATTCCAGAAAAATTGATTTCAAGTTGCCAAAGAAGCTTCTTTTAGGATTATGCTTCTGAGTTTGGATTAGGTTTTTTATTTCACTTACAACTGCAGAGATCTACTCTTCAAGCATTATTTATTTCAGGTCTTTCACATTGGCCAAAGTCTTTTCTTGTTGTTGTGTCCATTAATTGAACTTCTTGTTGACCATGTCAACTATATTTCATGCAGTGAACAGCTGCATCTCTTTTGAGGTTGTTAGATTGTGCTATCCATTAGTTATGTCACCTGTACAAACTGTGTGACAGATTTACTAGGCTAGTCAGCTATGATGTAGATGACCTGCCATGGTATATAATTGTTTAGATTCTCATTATAAGTGCACCATCTCCTGCGTTTCTATTAGCAATCTGCTTAATCTGCTGCTTTAATAAAGTAAACACATGAAATATTTTTCAGAGATTCACTTGGATGGTGAAGAATGGAATGATGGCCTCTTAGCAACCATAAGAGAGCGGGTACTTTTCTGCTGATTCCAATTTTCTGCTAAGTTCTCTCCTCCTTACTAATGTTTGGTTTTCATGAATAAGATTCTCTTTGTATTCTAGCAGTTCTTGCTATTACTTGTTATTACTCGATTGAAATTTAATTGAGAACCTCTCACCTTTTGCATAAGGTTCACATGGAGGCAGACAGGAAGTCTATGGCAGGGGACACAACTATCTCTTCAGGCACTTATATTCAGGAAAAAATTACTTATAAAGTTGGAAACAAGGCAAGGTTTTGATATTTATACACTGTTTTGTTTGGATCCTTGAACTTATTTTGATGATCGTATAACTGTAGTTTTGAGATACTCTAGTCTGTGGCTTGTTACAAAGTACACCGCAGAACCACATGCTGAAGTATCCCGCAGAAAACATGGATGCACAATGCAGTAGGTTTTATTGTTAGATTTGAATTTGTGGTGCTTGCTAGATTCATTGAACATGGGAAGCTAAATATAAATTCTTCACAAAATATCTACTTCGGCTTTACTATCATCTCATGCCAGGATCAGGGATAATTGTGAAAACTGATTGGCAGCCCCCTCTATTTGCAATTGAAATCTGGGGCTTTATGTTGATTGACACTTTACAAGCAAATGAAGTCTTGATCTGGTGTTAATTTTTGTGAGCAGGTGATTTGTTGTTTGGAAGGCGCAAGAATTGGCATACAGTATGAAACTTTTTTTGCTGGTAATTTGTTGTTAATTAGCTGGAGTACAACTGTCTATCTGGTTTATGTACCATATTTTTCATAGAGGGTTTTGCTTGTTCCCATAAAATTTGATTCTTCTATAAGCAAAAATGGCTAGTGTACTTGATCAGACAAGTGGGACATGCATCACTTACAGCAACATGTGTGTAGGTGGATAAACTATGAGATACCAATTTAGTGATTTAAAAGTACCAAGTACACTAGGGATTGGAGTGAAGGTTGAGAGAGAGAGAGAGAGAGAGAGAGAGGAAGGGAGGGACCAAACAAAACACAGTTAGAAACATGATCTTGAGTCATGAGAGACGTTTCTTCCTATGATCCTATTTTTTCTTCTTTTAGCTACTGCACATCTGTTACACACACATGGTTGCCAAGTTGATCTTTCTGTGCAGTTGAAGCTGCAGTTTCAGATTGATCAAAATGCAACAATTAGTTACACGCAAAAATTATCTACATTATGATGATTTAAAAGTGAATTTTTGCATTGTCTGGACCTATTGTCTTTTCCTTATTTGAGAATTTGAACAACGGTTTTATCTGATGAAATTGATGTCTGATGACATGGGTGTGCACCCCCAATGGAATTACGTCGTCAACTAATGTTTTTCATTATAATTGGGTTGGCTGATGATTTTTTTTTTTTTTGGTCAAAGGCCTTATCTACTATCATGTAAATTATCTATACTTTAACATTTTTTAACAACAAATTTTGTGTGAGTTTAGGGTTTTCCCTATCCCTATTGGCATGATTGTTGTACAAAACATTGCATTTCTTTAGAAAAGGTATCTTGAGCTTATCTAGGGATAGATACATGCTGGCCCAAGTGGAAGTTGTAAAGACCACAGTTTACCCTATATTTTCTTGACCCATGTACTTCACAAATAGTTTTGGGGAAAATTCATGTATCAGCCGTGTCCTTTTTTTTTTTTTTTTTTAATAAATCTAACAAGGGTAATAGCACATCTGTTTTCGAACCTTTGCAGGAGAACCATGTGAACTATACCACATCGTTCTTGAGAGTAAATCATTTTTGCAAAAGATGACTGTCCTGGAACATACAGTTCCATTCTTTATACCAATACGTGATGCAGAAAATGAGCTCCTTTCTTCAAACGCAATGGTGAGGTCTCCTTCCTGAATCCTTTGGGAATTGGGCTTTCTGTGTTAGATCTTTTCTCATCAAAATGATTTATATGCAGAAATTTATAGACCGTGTTGGAGAACTTCTGCAGGCTTATGTGGACAGACGTGAACAGGTATGTCATTATGTGTATTTACTTGATGTTTACTGCATTTCTGGTCTTTTCTGAAGTTTTGGTTGCTTCGAGTCATTAATGTGTAACTGCAAACCTCAAATTGGATTCTCTTTTTCTTATCTACATTGCTTGTCTATGCAGGTCCGCCTTATTAAAGAATTGTATGGGAACCAAATTGGAGAGCTGTATCACAGTCTTCCATTCAACATGCTCGAATTTGCACTTGATGACTATGAGTGGTTGGTGAATTTTTTTTAATCTATTCATGTGTATAGGAATTCTTAATGGATTGCCTTTGATTCTGACGACATATTGATAATTTGATCACATGCTCTGCTGTATTTTTTCTATGTTGATTGGTTTTAATGGTTAAGCTGGTCCTGCAGCTTGTCTTCTTTTGTCAAATAAATCTGTTTCATTTGCACGTATAGTGCTATCAGAAGGATTTTGTCCCAGTTGAAGTAATCTTGCTGTTCTTCCTTATTGGAGCATTTTAGTATTATGCCACTCTTCCTTCTATCAACTTGAATTTCTAGATGAATCAGAGTGGTGGTCTCACTAATTCTACATAATCTCAGTGTAGGAGGTCCTTTGTTTGAATATCCAACTCTTAGGAGGTCCCCAAATAGATGACATTGTGATGGTATCTTTTGCAGCAAGGTAACTGTTACTCTGAGGTATGAAGACCTCATTTGCGTACTTCCAACTCGTATAAGAGTCCTGGCATGGCCAAGGAAGAACTCTACCAGTCCAGTCTCCATGAACCGAAGGGGAAATGGAGTTGTAGGAAGTCACCCTAGTCCAGCTCGTCTTTCTTATGCTGAGGAGGCCTTGCGAAGTATGAGCTTACCAGAAGGTATTCTTCCCTGCCTATATAATTTGTGAAGCTCTTGCCCACTTTTCAGGTAAGATGTCAAAGTTTCACTTAGAAAAAGAAAGGATGTCAAATTCTCTCAAGGCTTTTGGCAGTTTGAATTTTTTATCTGGTGCACTGAACTGCCAAGATTCCTGGTTTACTCCACGAGCTATAAATTTGAAGGCTAAGACTTTTACTGGATATGCAATTTTTTAAATAGAAGTTTGTTGTTATGAGATAAATCTTAGATTGAGTCCGTACTAAGACTATCTGACATGAACAACTTTGAGAATGAAGGAATAAGTTTTATTATGTGGATCTAACATATGGCATTGGAGTGATGGAGTGCTTGACACTAATTTTGTTTTCTCTCTTCCATGTTCAGCATTTGCAGAAATTGTTTTAAATTTGCCACAAGCTCTCCAGCAATCATATCAGCAAAGAAGCACCTCCTAGTAATTTGGACTTGACAAAGCTCCAAAATGTACAATGTAACAGCAATATCTGAGGTACTGACGTCCAACTTCTGCTTGTTTGTCTTTTTTTCCCCTTATTCTGCACTACTTCAGAACTATCAGAAAAGGAAAATTTTCTTGTCACTAAGCTTCATTTAAAATGTGCTGCTCATCATTTTGCTGAAAATATCACTTTTCATTAACTTCCAACTTTGCTAAATTCATTTTGGGAGTTACGGGAATTAGTTGCAATCATGTTTTTGGATTAGTATTAATGTTCTTATTGGTTATTTTTGCATCCTGATCATAGTGAAAAACAAAAAAAATGATTGGAACATCCTCATGATATTCACCCATTTTATTTCCAACTGATCAATATATCCAGCAGTCCAAATTCTCAGTGAGGCCAAGTTCTACTGTTTTATATTTTCAATGTGTAAAAGACATTATTGTTCTTGTTTCACTGACACTGCTGTGCCACCCAATTGGTCCTTTTCTTCCTTTCAGTTTTACTTTGTCAGGTCCATTAATTATTGATAGTAGTTTTAACATTCTTTAAATTTTTTAGGCCCATCTTTTTTGGTCTTCAAAGTATGCATAGATTTTTCTCTTGGCTGCCTTGTTTGTCTGTTTGAATGCACGCTTATGAGCTCATTTGCCTTCTGTCCCTTGTGGAATCCATATTGGATTTATGTTATTCTTGTTATTTCACTATGCAACTGTTCTTTACTGCCAAATCAAGACAGTGGAATGAGGTGATGACAAGTGAAACCAAGGTCTTACAGGGAGCAACTGATTGCATTGTAGGTTGTATGACCTGAGAGGAACTTGAAAGATGAGGAGAATTCAAGGGAGTTGAACTTTTATAACTTCATGCAGTGTAATTAGCAAAACGCCCAAATTGCCCAACTATATCGTTTATGTGAATAATTTGTACTGCTGATACTTTTTCCTAGTAGTATAAGGATTTGATAAGTCTGGACTCAATATCGCTTTTCATTTTTTTCTCAGAGGATGCTGAATTGAGATCTATTAAGAATGGGAGACGATGAAAGAGTAAGCTGTGGATTTATTGTCATTGAAGTTATCATTTGATCCTAGTTCTTGACTGTCATTATGAAGCTCAAAGGAGGGACTACATTTTGGCGGCAGTTGTTCTTGGGAGTGCTCTGATTTGTTTCCTAAAAATATCATGGATTTTGTATCAACAGTCTTAGTAGTTTAAATAGCCCCCAAAGCTCGGCTTCAACATATGTTTTCTGCCTAGATTGGAGTTTCCCCTCTGGCCATCCTCTTTGGTTTAAAGTAGGGGCATTCAATACTGTCAATGTCCTCTGAAAAAGAGGCCCGACCCTTTCGCTCATTTTTACTTGTGTGATAAGGGCTACTCTTTTTTTTTTTTTTTTTTTTGGGGGGTTGTGGTGGGTCAGAATGGGGGATACTTGAATTGGTCTATTATTGAAATTGTAAATCTCTTTGGATGTTACTCTCTCGGGAGGACTTTCTCCACCCTTGGCATCCTCAATTTTCAATGCGGACACGATTAAATACGGACATCACAGACAAGATAACCTAAAGTAGAAAAAAAGAATGTACTGATTGATTTATGGAAAAATGATTTATATGCAAATGCTTTTTGGGCATAAAATAGGAAGTCCCATTATATTATTAACGGCAAATCATTTGCCAGTTTTCTTTTCATTCCTAAACAATTGTCATCCCCAGAGGAATAGGAGCACATTCCTTTTCGTATCCACCACCTATTCCTTTTGGCATTAGAAAGGTCGATTTGTCGGTAGACAACGCACTTGAGGACATCCTGTCAATTTCTTAGACTAGACAAAACATTAACATTTTTGCAACGCCTTTTTAATAAATTTTATGAAGTGGAAACATTTCTTCCCTACTAAACCTCCACCCAATGGCAGTGAAAAAGAAACAAACCAATTTGAAGAGCCCCAACAGGGACAAAGTACGGACTAAAAAGAGAAAAAAAACCACAAAGATCTGCTCACAGAGCATGCAACTTAAAAAAGGCTGCCCGGTATTTATCCTATCCTACCATTCACTGCCCTTCAACTAAGTTACAACAATAAAAATCTAAATACAAGATCGCGACTTAATTTTGTTTTCCCCGTCCTCTGCCCCTCCTGCTGTATCTGGGTTGCTTTCTTCCTTCTTGTTTCTCACTCACAATGCGTCTCTTACCTGTGCCACTGTATTTTTCATGTGGTTGGGTAAGGTCCTGAGATAATTCTTCATATTGCATGTCAGCATTGTTTTGGGAGCCGGTGGCAACACCATCAATCTCGCTAGTCTCATTTACAATTGGGACCTCAATAGAAGTTTCGCTGAGGAGCTCACATGTCTCCTCCGCATGGGGAATGGTAGGAATGCTCGGTTCAACAGGTTTAATCTCCTCATCGTATGACCTATGATTTTCATGTTCTGGTTCCATCCCAGCTGACAAGCTATCAAGGGAGGCATAAAATTTCAGTCATAACGGCCTGATAATGCATTACCAAAAAAACGGTCAGGTAGGGGCTCACCTTGCTCCAGGAGCAGGGAAACCATTAGCGTCAACTGAACCTTCAGTTTGAGCCCCCTCTGTAAACATTGAAGAGACATTAACAGGTCAACATTTCATTGGTCTTCATGTGGAGCAAGGAGCTAAAATTTCTGGACATTTTTTATTCTTCATAAGCATGGACTTCACAAACAGGGATCACATTCAAATAAACAAAACAGATCCACACTGAACCAACAAACAGAAGACTGAAAAAGGAGGCAACACTCAAAATAAACCAACAAAATTCCCAAAATGACCATGGAACATCCTGCAGCAGATGCAACTCAATGACTTGCACAAGTCGAGCTAAAAAGTCATCTATCTTTAAAGCAAAAAAATCAAAGTCAAGCTATTCATGCAAAAATTCTTGGAACAGAGCTCAGGCTTTTACTCTGATTAGTCCTCTACTTTCTAACTGAGCAGTAATGAGACCAGACTGTCTGTTGGAACTCTTTTTACTCCCACAATAGAACAGCATGAAACTAATTCTGAAGAAAGGACACCCTTACTCAAGCTCTTTCAAAATGCTTGCAATCAATATCATAACATTGATTCCCAATAACTCCAAATTTTAAATCATTTTGCATCTTTTAGAGTACAAGTTTTATACCCATTCACTATTGAAACAAACAACAGGACATGAGATGAAGTGTAGTCATAATGTGCAAACACACTGAATGTCAGTAGCAAGTTAGATGAATTTAGTGGAAGAAAAATGCTGGATGATAATCCCTGGAAAGATGCAGAATTGATTCTGCTTGCACATAGACAACCTCAAGTTAACATCTCAATAATTCCTCATGAGCAATCACAAAAAGTTCAAAGAACTAAGTAGCTCACCCAACCAAACATACGCATAATAATTTGTGAAGACCACATGAATGGACAATTACCAGGTATACTTGTCCTCATTGAACCATCTTGCTGGCTAAATCCATTGAGGTCTTTGGGACCATCACAAACACCAGTAGAACCAGCACCACTGTGAACAAAATAACACAGAGATAAGAATAATAAAGAGGATAAGAATGAGGACTGGCTGGAAGATGGGATCCTCCTCAAACGCATATAGTTAGGAGATGACAATCTAACTTCTCATCAGTTAAAAATACCTGACAGAATTACACCACACTGCACATGGAGCTATGTACTACATGCCCACAAACATACAACAAATACTTGCAAGTAGCACAATAGCTCAACAAATGTATGAAGACTGCTTATACTAAAGCTTATCAGACCAAAGCAGGAGCAATATACCTATCACTCTTTTTTTTTTTCAGAAGGAATTTGATAAGGAGGTAGTCCAGGTGTCATTTGACAATTCTCAAATGGCCCTTTGTCAATATGTCAAATTATATAGGTAATAGAAAGCATGCACCACTGGAAGATTTTCACATGAACAGGAGAGTATCATGCAGAAAGCTCCCAGATAGAAAGCATGTATGAGCAAGAGGAATCGCAGAACGATAACTTCCTCAAGCTCTCACAAAATAAAGTTTGAACACAAAACAAAATGCTCATGTGAGTAATAACTATTCATTAAACAGAATAGTAGACATAAACTGCACCTTTTTCTGCTTAATAATATGTCCACACAGTGGTTGACACATTAAACTATTCAAAATAGAAGTATCAAGAATAAAGAGGCAATCAGAGGAGGAGGATTATATAGAGAGGCTAAAAGTAAAATGTCAAGACCACCACCAAACAGAGAAGAGATTACCTATGTAGAACAGTCGCGGTATCTCTTGAGCTGTCCTGCAGACCTAATTCACAAACTCTTTGCAGTTACCACTTGATGGTTATAAACAATTTACTTACATGACTACTAAATTTAAAATGGTACAGAAAAGAAAAGGCCACATAATAGCTGCACATGCAAACAAACCACAATTCTTGTAAAGATTGTTGAAAAGATATATGCAATCAGGCACACTGCAATAGCAAGAATCTTGCATAATGATAAAAAAAAACAAGTAGATGGGATTTAAGACAGAACCTCCTTTTCCTTCAGTCATGACCAGATCTTCTTCCAAATCCTACAAAGCATTAAGCAAGCAAAACATCAAACATGCAGTAAGCCACATTGCACCATTAGAAAGATCCATATATTAAGCAACCTATGTTACATACAGTTTAGATAAAAGCAAAACTCTTTATTCCTCACACAAAACCCACAAAGTACCTTAATCTGTTCAGAAATTATAGCAGGTGGAGAAGGCAACACTCTCTCTTGCAGATCATCTTGCACGCTTGCTGAGATTGAAGCAGAAACTGATACCATAAAATGGTCTCTATTTTTTGATAAAATATAATTGAAATGCTTGATGTTCACAAGCGCTTATACCTGATGGCTGAGAAGCAGCTTGTGGGTCAGGCAGGTCCAAAGATGCATCAACCAGTAATGCAGAGCTAGGCCTTCTCTCTCCCAGGACATCTGCTAGGTTGCTGCCCAAATATGAGCTTACGACTGCTTTCATGTCCAGATGCAGACCAATCGATTTTTGCCATGGATGAGTCCCTCAGATTGAATCCAGGATCAGCTCTTTTGGAAGATGAACCCTTAGCAATTCTTCTGTTGCCTTTGATCGCACCTTCCTTATTTCCTCGGAAATGTTCCATGAACCACTGATAGGTGAATCCCTTTTCAGCTACATTCAAGTTGGGAAAAAAAGAAGTGTCAGTAACTAGAATGCAGTCAAGAAAAGAATATCCATATCAAACCACAGTGCAGAAGAAAAACAAGAGCCTTTTCACATATTTACAAGTCCTTTTCATACATATAGGTGACAAGCTAAATCCAAGTTCCTCCTTTATAAGAAACTGAAAACTGAGTATAAAACAACAAAAGGGAGAGAGTGTCAAATCTTTCCTTTATTTCAGTTATCAATGCTTTGCTGCATGGTAACTGCTGTAATGACTGAAACTTTGACAAAGTGGTGGTATACACCATTTTAAAGTTAACTTATAATTCTCGCTTCTTCATCCACTACAAGTCCTAAATTTAGTTGATGCGAGTTTAAAAGTTAAAAAAGAGTAAACCATTTAGACAAGTCCTATCTCCACTGTTTAAAAAGATTAAACAGTTCGAAAGAGCTCTATCAATATATTGCCACCCAATATTCACCGGTTCATTCATTAAGCAACTCTCACACGCATTCCTCATAGAAAGGCCTAATACACTAATGGTGAACATACAGCAGTGTCCTGCCAACCTCTGACAAAAAGAAAGCTGAAAATATTGCCCCAGGACACAGATCCCTAACCTGAAGCTTCGATGGAGATAGGGGGTTTCCACCAATTGAAAACAGTGTATCTTCCTTGGAAAACTGCATCCTCACCGGCGAGGCACATCTTTGCCCAGCAGTATTAAAGCATGGAGAGGCCCATGGAGGACGTTCACTCATATACGACTTGGCTACATCCACTGGTGAGCCAGTTTCACCTTCAGTAACCTGGACCAAAAGAGAAATTTCAGATGCAACACCACATTCAAGTCGCATGACAAGCAGCTGAGAACTTGAAAAAGGTGGTTAAGAATGGTGCATCAGAATGATATTGTAAATAACAAGTTATATAAACTGACACATTATAATGACATTGCTGATGACAAGATTGACATACAGTGGCACATAAGAATGATATTGTTGATAACAAGAATGTCATGATTCGAGGACACCAGAGTGAACTCATGTAAATGCTTATTTCCTTGTTAAAATTTAAGAAATATCTCATTACGAATTCTACTCCTTTGAATGGCAATTCCTATGAAACTCTACTTGACGTTTTTATATCCTCAAGCTGTGTTAATAAGGAAGAAGTCCACTCTATGAGGCATAAAAGCAAGGGCACAGCATGATAGGCATCAATCAGCACTTCCCTAGGGCTTAGGGGAAAAGACGCAGTTAGAGAGGTGAATTGTCTAGCAAAAAGAATCATGTGAACTTCTGTTGCATTAACAGTAGAAACTACAAACTCATTCATAAGAAAGAGATAAAGAGAAGAATATACTTTGACCAAAAACAAAACCATATGGTTCGAGCACATCTACACATTTGGAGACATTAAAACAACCAAGCAGATTATATCTTGCTACGTGAAACCACAAAAATCGTCTGATGTTTGCACAATGTTTAACAAACAGAAGACCTCAGTACAGGAAGATGTTATATCTAAAAGAAAAGGAATTGGATGAAAGGATCACTAACATGTGGTGACCAACTAGGGTTTACACTGGGGGTTGCATTATCCAGATCCAACTCTGAATTTGATCCTAATTTCCTCTCCTGCAACCATTTCTTTGCTTCCACGACAGCTGTACTGCATAGATGAGACATGTCTACATCTGAAACCAAAAAACCAAAAATAAAAATCAAACTGCATGTTTTCACCAGGTTATCAATCATCCTCCTGTTGGGTCTCCAAACATCCTAAAAGGGCAGTACCTCCACAGTTTGCTCTGTCGTGAACTTCATTCATCCGCCCACCCTCTCCATCTAAGCTGAAGGGAGATCTCACTACTCTAGTTTTAATGATGCCAATTAATTTGTCATATTCTTCCCTGTAAAAGAATCATCAAACTCAGTATTACAGATAAACCCCACATGGCATGAAGAACAATTTATTTTCAAAATAAATCAAAACAAAACTGGAAAGATCAAAAGTGGTTCAAAACTAAAAGCCTAGGAACATCTAATAAAACTAATCACTAGTCTGCCCCAGGAATAAGGGGTGAATCGCAAATGTGTTTGTACATCCTCATTGAGAAGATCAATTTTTCTTTTCTTTATTTGATAAATGAAGAGATTCCACTACAAACGGTAGCAAGATGGCACTGCCCTTTGTCTGAGGCCTGTAAAGAACTGACTAAATTCTTTCCTCAACATGTGCTGTGTTATTCTCCCTCCCTCCCTCCCTCCCTCCCTCCCTTTTCCCCTCCCAACCTAATAAGCACACTATGAGGCTAAAACATGGTGAGAGCAGAATCAGAGACTGGACAGTGAGGTGCATAAGCAATAACTACATTATATCATTTCATTGTACACAAATATCGTTAAAAAAAAAAAAAAAAAAAGAAAAGCTTTTCATTTAGTGAGCTAATTAAATAGTGCTCCAAGAGGAACATGAACTTAATGGAATTCACACGCATAGTAGATGGCATTGGTTCCCCATTAGTCCTAGCATTTGGTGCTGAGAAACATCAATTTAACTGAAAAGGGAATAGTTTCTGAAAGTATTGTTCACGAAGAAACATGGAGAGGAGTAAAAGCTCTGTGAGATGGATGCAACACGCTAAATACTAGACTTCAAAAATGGACATAAAACAAATCCTTCAATTACCAAGAGAAAGTCTCCTGCAAAATTAACTTCTCGATTAAGTGCTTTGCTCCAACCTTTCCCACATTTATTGGGGCCTCTGTCCTTGGTTCTATTTCTGATGATAGATTCTCCTAAAGAAAGCAACAATCAGTATTAATTCCATTATGGTTCAACCTTTGCCATAAAACAAATAAATAGAAGGATGACATATGCTATCAGAAGAACTATTGAACGTATAATGTAAAAGGACCAGTCATGCAATCGGTATTGTACACTGTAACTTGGAAATGGACCTTATGCTAAAGAACACAAAGCCATGAACAATGTTTTAGAATCCTACTGGCATAAGAACCAGTCATGCTTCCAGGGTGCCATTTAAACAATTAAACACACCAACTTATTTATGAAAAAAAAAAAAACAGACAATATAAAAGATATAATTGTGCCTCCCTTGCCACCAACTAGTGCACTTTTATGGAAGTAAAGCTCACATGCAAGTAATAAACAAATTGTTCAACAAGCAAATGCTTATGTTTGTGTTAAACAACCATTCTCAAAAATACTTTTATTGTTATGAAGCGTGCCCATGATGCATGTCGAGCATATAACTTAATAGTCCTTGCACATAAACTAGAACTTAGAAATGAAAGAGAGGATGTGGAAAAGAACACAATATTAGGAAAACCCTTGAACATAAACTAGAACTTAGAAATGAAAAAGAGGATGTGGACAAGAACACAATATTAGGAAAACTATAGAATAAAAGTATCAGGGAGCATTTAGATTCAAGCTCTAAAATGAGTTCCCCAATACAACTATTTTTCCCAAAAACTTTTCAGATGTTAAGCCACAATACTTAAGAGCTTGTAAGAAAAGTGAAGCTTGACCTATTGGTCTCGACCGTGAGATGCTTTCCTATGTGACACAAGTCTCATGCCAGCCCTTTCAACTTAGAATCTAATATGAGAACGGCCCAGATTTCATCGAACTGGGTAAGGTAAACCCAATTTCAATAGGCTTAGCCAAGTTGAGCTTGAGGTTGTAAAGGAAATGGTATAGGATCAATAAAAGCATGCTTATAAACGCTCTCTTGATTGGGAAAAAAAAAAAGTTAATATGTTGCATCAATGCGAGCAGCAACAAGATAATTTCACTGTGTTGACCCCTTCGTCTCAAACTATTGATCTCCATTTCAGCAAACCAGGACCAGGACAGTTGGCCAAAACACAATATGACTCAGCACATACGAAGTAACTTTCTTATGCCTAGAAATGGCACATCAAGTAAAGCCGTAATTACCCTTCCCTTAGAATCACAGGAAATCAGCCATCGAGATTCTATCATAAACTGTAGGACAACATATTGTCCATATGGTGTAGGTACATGCTTTTTACCCCATTCTTCATTTACTTATAGACTAGATAGGCAAATTGAAAAAAAATAAAAAATAAAAATGCAGCATCAACCTAAACCGAGGTCCAAATGTTCACAAGTTCAGAAAACCGAGCTTAGTCATCAACAGGGGAAATTAAGGACACGTGCCGCAGCAAAACATATGGTTGTGCAGAGATCTAATAATTATTCCTAATGAGATTTTTTCTCAACTTAAAGTCCCCAAACCGTCAAACACGCTAGGGCAAAGAAAAGAGATTTGTAGCGACCTTATGCAATTCGACTGCCCCGCCGAGGTCATTGTCGTTAGAATCAATATCGTCATCTGCACCGAGAAAAGAAATGACCCGCTCAATCAAAATTATCAGAGGATGCGGTGCAGTAGAAAGGTACCAAAGAAGAACCAGGTAAACAAGCAGTGCATCCCCGTAAAAAATAAAAAATAAAAAAAAAATAAAAATCATGTAAATGTAGAAGACATAATATATATCCGACGCATTCATCAAATTACGAGCATACGAGCATGCTCCACTAATGTCCCCGTCTTTTGCGAAGAATTCGATGCTCGTAAATCGCAGAGAGAAGCAATGCAATAATCCCGTCCCATTCGCAGGAAAAAAAGAGGCGTACCGGAAGCGGAGGCATCGCCAGAGGAGCCGGAGCCGGAGCCGGAGCCGGAGCCGGAGTCGGAGGAGGACTCGGACTCGGGGCCGAAGACGGAGGAGAGGACCTTGCCGGCGCCGGAGGCAATGAGGCGGGTGGGGGAGAGGATGAGCTTGGAGAGCCAATTAGGGTTTGGAAGGGGGAGGCGGGGTCGGGGGCGGAGGGGCGGTCGTAGGGGGTGGCGGAGGGGCGGAGGGAGCGGCGGGGGCGGAGGATCTTGCCGCCGGATCCGCCGCGAAGAGATCTGGAGACGGAGGCCATGCCGGAGAGAGAGAACGTCGCGGGGGGAGCGCGCTTCCCAAGTTGGCGTCGTTGTCTTCTCTCTCTCTCTCTCTCTCTCTCTCTCTCTCGTCCTTTTCTCTTTCGTTGGTTGGAGAGGAGAGGAGAGTTGAGTGTGTTTTGGGGGTTGGGTAAGGGGGGGGAGTGTGTGGGAGAGAGGGAAACAGGGAAATTGGTTCGGGGACACGGCCTCGCGTGCTGCTGCCACGTTCTCCCCTTTTTAACTGAATTTCGATTCTCTCTGGATGTTTTTTTTGGAGCCCTCCCCCCCTTCTGTTGTGACTGCGGAATCGGTTGCGAAACACACAACTCTGTCTACTCAACAACCACCGAAGACGACGACGACGTATGTCGCCTCCTGGAAGAATATAATTAAAAAAAAAAAGGCTTCATCATTAGCACGTCGCAATTGACATTCTTCCACCATGTCCCATTCGCCTTGTGACACAACCCTCAAATTCATGGCCTGTCCTTTAGGTTGGACCCCCGACCTCCCTCCTCTCCTCCCTTCTTTATGCATATTGACATTGATGCATATGTGAGAATAGAAGTTATTGATTTTAGATTTGATAGATTTCAAATATAAAATCTACAACTTATCATGTTAGAATTGATTCTTTTTTTTTGAAATTTTGGAACCTATGCTTTGATTCGAAATTCTATAAGGGAATCATTTTCCTTTTTCTTTTTACTTCATCTAAAACAAGAAAAAAAAAAATCAAGACAAATAGCAATTATAGATAAATAGCTTGAGTACAAAACGACTTAAAGTAAAACATATGTCATTAAATCATTTTCTTTGAACTTTAAAAAAAAAAAATGTTGTAATTAGTTCTCAAATGAGTAGGTGAGTGAATAGTTTTAACATCTATAAATCTATAACTCATTTGCATAATACCAGTTCCAAAAATTTACAATCAGGCAGCAAACCTGTTTTCACTAAAATTGGGAACCGAACCTGTTTCTATGGACGATCCCGTCCGATGCAAGATAAAATGGGACTGGTTGCATGCACGTAGATACCAAGCTTGGCGTACAAATGTAGTTTTATATCAGTATATGGTTGGGATATTGATCTTATCAAAGTTTGGGGACGCACTCGAAATGGGCTAAATGTCGGCCCAGGAAGGAAAGTTTGAGAAATTGGGCCGGACCACGTCATGCGGTGCGTCGTCCGCCGATCACCACCGCCGCCGTCGCCACCGACTCCAAATCCGCCGTCGTTTCGCCTCTCCCTTCCACACCCGCAAACCATAAATATAAGGAGCGGCGGAGAGAGACTTCTCTTCTTTAGGGTTGGAAATCTCTGGTTTTTGGTTTGATCGTGGTGGGGAAAATGCCCGGGCTGACCTGCAACGCCTGCAACAAGGAATTCGAAGACGATGCCGAGCAGAAGCTCCATTACAAGTCCGAGTGGCATCGCTACAACCTCAAACGCAAGGTCTTTCTCCCTCTCTATCCATCTTCAATCGCGCCATCCCCACGTTGTTGTTGTCGAGCATGGGCGATGTCTTCTTGGTTTCAGCTAAAGCAGCGTGCTTTTAGCCTCGATGAAAGTCTTCGTCGTCTGTCTTGACGGCTTCTTTGTTCGACAGACAGGCTCCCCCGTACCTGATGATTCCCTTTTGGGTGTCTCCGGGTTTGAGTTCTTCTCGACCAGATATGTTAATTTGTGTTGTTCGGAGCGGATGAGAAGGGGGGAGGGGGGGGAGATCCGTTGTTTTTTTAGGAGTTTCGTTTGATTGAAATTCATGCTTTTTTATTAAAATTCGTGCTCGAGCAGTACCCTTTTATCGGATTTCGATGTTGATAGCCGCAAGGGGAGTTGGGTCGGTGATCCCTTCCTGTTCGTTAGATGATTTTTTTTTTTTTTTTTGTGTGAAGAACGATGACATCTAGCCTGACATTTGCTACTCTAGGCTTAATGAGTGTGTTTTTTTTTTGGTAAAAGGCTTAAGGAGTGTGTTATTGCTTGAATTATTTGAATTTCTGAATTCTTCGCATTCCATTTGTTTGGAAGAGATCAGAGTTCGTTTTAGTGCATCTTTCTTTTAACTACCGACCTCAGTAGCTTCGGTGTGAGGTTACTGGGACATGGCAATGATCTTTACCTGAGAGCCATGACCTATTTAAAATGCTATAGGAGGTTTCTACATTGCCATTTCCTGATGGGCTGTACTTTGCTCTGTGTCCAATGATGTATTTGTGGGATTTCTTTTTGCTTATTCTTACCAAAGTTCTAGTAAAATTATTGAACATATATATAGGGTATTAGCACGGTGATCCAAACAGAGAAAACTGTTGCTTCATTGGAAGCTTCGAGTTGATGCTTCCTTAATGTATGTGATGTCCGATTTATCACAGATCTCTTGATGTTTGTGATTCTGTACCATCTTTGCTATATTACCAGTTCAATCAAAAGTCATGTAACAGTAGGTTGAGATTTGCGTCAAACTATTCCTGCCAGCATGAATAGCTTTGAATTGAACACGACCTGATGAGTTGAATTTGTCAGGTTGCTGGGGTTCCAGGAGTGACAGAGGCTTTATTTTTGGCTAGGCAAGCTGCACTGGCACAAGAAAAAAATAAGTCCAGCCAGACTCCAATGCTCTATAGCTGTGGCATTTGTGGCAAAGGATATAGAAGTGATAAAGCACATGCTCAACATCTCCAGTCCAGAAGCCATATCCTGAGGGCTTCGCAAGGGGTGAACCTTGAAGATGGGGAGAAGACAATTATTAGACCACTAGCACCACGTGTTCAGAGCAGGCCTGCTCCACAAAAGGAGTCGGGAATGGCAGAAAGCAAAGATAGTGAAGATGAGTGGGAAGAAGTGGATTCAGAGGATGACTTGGTTGGGGAAGCTGCAAACTCTTTGAGTGAAATGAATGTAGATGAGCTGTCCACCGACCATCATATGGAAGATGGTTCTGATGATGATGATTTCTGTGAAGTGGATCCATCATGCTGCTTTATCTGCGATCGCAAGCATGATAGCATAGAATTGTGTATGGTTCACATGCACAAGCAACACGGTTTCTTCATCCCTGATGTTGAGTATTTGAAGGATCCAGAAGGACTTCTTACATACCTCGGCCTTAAGGTATGATCTGCAAAAACTGTGAAAAGCATGCTGCTGCAAGTAGTTCTATTTCTTGATTTTTTTATTTAAAAAAAAAAAAATTGGGCTCATTTTTAATCGTTCTTTGCCCTCATACAGGTGACGAGGGATTTAATGTGTTTGTACTGTAATGAGAGGTGTCATCCCTTCAGCAGCTTAGAGGCAGTTAGGAAACACATGACAGCAAAAAGTCATTGCAAAGTTCACTTTGGAGATGGTGATGATGATGAGGAAGCAGAGTTAGAAGAGTTCTACGATTATAGTAGCAGGTTATATTTCCACTATCGATCTCTACTTCTAAGTCATATGTCGACAGTCGATCACCTTTTTGGATAGGTGCCTTGACTTGTTATAGTGAAAGGAAGGGCAGTCTGTTAATGATTATATTGTGATAGCTCTCATATCTCATCATTAACTTGTCTATCTCTGTTCTATTTCCTCTCTATTTGCAGCTATGTGGATGAGGGTGGGAAACAACTGGTTGCCTCAGGTGATATGGGAAATTCTGTAGAACTTGGAAGTGGTGGCTCTGAGCTCGTCATTACCAGAAGATCGGATGGTGGAGTTTCAATGAAAACACTTGGCTCACGGGAATATTTAAGATACTACCGCCAGAAACCTCGTCCATCGACTGGACATAATGCGGCAATTACTGCTGCACTGGCCTCAAGGTTTATCCCAATCCATCCTCCCATCCTGTCTCTACCACATGCGCACACTCTCCATACTTTATTTGAAATTCTTGATGTTGGCAGAGAATCAAGAAAATTTTTAAATATAGACTCATGATGGTGTGCTATCCCTGATGTTCAGGTACAGGAGTATGGGATTAACTACCACTGTACAGTCAAGAGAACAAATGGTCAGGCTGAAGGTGATGAGAGAGATGAATCGATCAGGAGTGGAGGCGATGCGCTCCAAAATCGGGATGAAGAGTAATGTCATTAGAAATCTGCCGAAAAATGTTACACATTAGAAAAAGGGATTTTGTATTTTATCTGTCATGTTTTTATGGCCTAATATACACGTGCATGTAAGTTTCCGTTAGAGATTCTGGCTTTCTGGCTTTCGTTGCTAAAGGATGTTTATTTCTTGATGACTACATTGAGCAGTATCCAATTTTGAGGTCTCTCTCAAATCTGTTGCTCTTATAGAGCTTCTTCTCATACATTGATGAGCGAGTACACTGTTGGATAAATATAATGCTGCGACCGATATGATCTCTCTCTAACTTGTGATGCTAAAGAGCAATGTATGTCCTGATCAGTTGTGTTGCATAAGGATGGAAGTGATATCTGGCAGTAGGATCAGCGAGTGGCAGGCGGTTAAGCTTTGGATTGGCTGGGTTCTGATGACTGCGGGAAATGGAGAAAGGTAGCTATGATTTTCTTGTCTGACTGGATAAAACACACTTCATTCTTCTATGATACATGTATAAACTGGACATCACGTCCGATAGTAATAGAAGGGAAATGAAGCCAAATTGCACCCCTCATACTGCCAAACTCAGTTTAACTGGGTTGGAGATTTGGTACTAAGACTGACGTATCTTTGCATGTGGAGAGAATTTAATAAAGACACAAAGCCAAAAGTCAAACGGGTTAAATGAATCCTAACCGAGAAAGGTAACCCCTTCTAAATTTGGGTCCTGTTCTTCCACCGCTTTTCCTTTATTGTCATGGAGACGAACTCGAGTCATTTCTATTGCGACAGTATCGGTTGTGACCTCTCATTTGCATTAATTACAACAATTTATCCATGAAAGTTTTCCCATATGGTTTGCCTTGACAAAGACTCGAAAATTGCTGGAAAGACAACTTGAAATAAATAATTTCTTCCCTCCGTAACATAGTTAAAGAATGAAAAAATAATCCATGTTACAATAGGATTAGGCTCTGAACTATAACCCACCCAGCTCTTCTTTGCCTTGGTATGCAATGGCCAATCGTCTTTTAGCCTGAGAAGATACTGTAAGCGCCTCTATCGTGTCCCATCAAGTCTTCTCTGTATTATCTATATCTTACAACTTGTCCCTCTATCATCCATTAAAAATTGATGTTTTACTCGACACCATGGCCGTTGCTCAATAGTAAACATGCATGCCATGACATGATCATTTTCCGAAGAATCAAAAATATTTAGTTCCGGAAATGCTATGGCTCTTTCTGAATTACTTGAGTGACAATTCCTACAGCAATAGTTCTCCCCAGTGCTCTTAAGGAGACCCTTCCGAGAGCTTTACAGCTCGAAAACTCTTCTGCACAAACTGGTCCTTGCAAAACCACCTGAATTTAAAGATAATTAGAGGAAGATATATTTATAAGACCTTGGAGCATAATGGTGAGCTATCAATGGTTAAAAAATTTCTAGTATATATGAAAATCATAGTAATCCAATTGCACCTCCATAACTGCCCTCTGCTTTGCAAGGAGACACCGTGGGGCTTTCTTCATCACCTTGCCAGTCTTAGGATCGAGCAATGACACCATTTTTTCAAACTCTCGCAGCTTCCTTTGCATGGTGAATATGAAATTCCAACTTCCCATGTCAACCAAGAAAATGGTGAGAGTTTCAGCACCAAGATTCACAAAGGGATCAAAGCTAGAACTTGCAACAACCATAAACTTACCTGAGAACCGATCAGAATGGGGGAAGCACCATCCAAGACGAGCACTTTTAGCTCCAGATGCGTTGCAATGGAAATGGGGAAATCGGGGTGACAAAGGACCCCGCCAGATATCACTTTGCTTGTATCAATTCCCTGAAGAACCACAGCAACATTATCCCCAGCTCTCGCGATTGCACATGGGCGAGAGTCACGTTCCAAAGACTTGACTGTCCCCACATCCCCTGATGGCATGACAAGAACCTGGCATTTAACACGAAGTTAGGTTATGGCTTGCAATTCCAAAGATGTAAAAGTACTTCCGTCTGGTCTATTACATCTAAAAACCTATTATCCAACTTGATGACAACCTCTAACAACAGATGTAGCAGCAAAATGATGTTAGTAGTCATGATCCATATTGAAAACTTCTGCATTGACGACTTAAGATCTAAACCTCAAGGTGATCTTAAGATTTTCACCCATACAAAGATGCTTTATAGCTTCAACTGTACTTCAATATCATTTGTTTAAATCTTTATAGTGTACCTTCACTCCACTTCGAAGAGCTCCAGCTTCCAATTTACCACAAGCAGAGACCTGACCCATCGAAGGTGATTTAATAACATCACATATGGGCATGACTAGAGGTTTCAAAACATCCCTAGTTAGAGGTTGGAGGGAGTCAATAGCATCCAACAAGTATGGTCCCTTATACCTGCATACCAACAAACCAGAAATTTCCACTGTTAGTATCTCAGCTATGATATAACTTCAAGTAGGACATCAGCCAGTGAACATGCCCTTCCATGTTGGATGCTGGGTTCCCCAAGGCTTTGAGTGAACCAATGTCATAAGATAAACAGAAGGGGAAAGGGCCAGATTCAGAGCAAACAAACTCGTAGAAATCTTGCAGTCGAGGACTGTGCAATGGTTATTGCTATAGCAGTGGTGGATATATTTCACCAACATATTCGAAATGCAGAAAAAGGGAAAAAAAGGAAAGTTGGCCCCGAATCATCTAGTCCAAGCTCAGAGATAAGGAAAAACTTGCTGGGAGAAGTAGCGTCTAAACAGCCAACCCAAGGTTAATGGAGATTATCAATTTGACCTGGTCAAACCAGGTCCATACAGCAAAACAGGACAGGACCAAGACTTGTGCTTGGTTGAACAGGACCATTTTTGGCACACGGACCTTCATTCACCCCATATTAACTCTCTGAACCAGATATCTGTTTTCTTTTGGAGTCAGGTTCACCATAAGTAATTGTCTCCCCAACCCATCCTACAACTGCAAGAAGTCAAGAACCAGAGAAAGCATACTAACCAGGATAGTAAACGAACGTCTGAAGGAGCTGTGACCAGATTTTGATTTTCCATGGCACTCAGAGGGATCCAAAATACCGATGAGTCCCTAAAACCGCTAGACCGGAGGAATGTTCCAAGTTGCTGTTTGATCAAATCGAATCTATCCTTTGAGTACTCCACGACATCCATTTTATTAACTGCAACAATAAGTTGATCTACTCCAAAGCTTCTGATAAGCTGTGCATGCTCTTTAGTTTGGCCCTTACTACCATCCATGCCAACTTCAAAAGAACCAATGGACGCATCAATGACAAGCAATGCGGCATCAGCTTGTGTGGCTCCTGATATCATGTTCGGAACAAAATCCTTGTGCCCTGGGGAGTCCAGCACAACAACACGATATTTTTTGGTATCAAAATAAGCAACTGCCACTGTCATGGTTATTCCCCTTTCCCTTTCCTCTGGGCTCTCATCCAATGCCCAAGCATAAGCAAAGGACCCCTTGCCCTAACAGGGGAAATAGAAGCAAAAGAACCGGATTTGAGACTGACTGGTAGTCACACATATATAATTGGAAGCATTCCAAATTTATGAAAGTGAAGGTACCTCTAGTTTGGCCTCTTTTTCATGCTTGTGCATCTGCTTTTGAGATATTCGTCCCAACAGGTGCAGAAGTCTACCTGAAAGTGTTGATTTCCCAGAATCAACATGCCCCACCTACAGAGGGATTTTAATAGAATTAAGGCATTAAAGATTTTATGGACTTAGGATAAGCTTAATGAAGCCTGCATCATGAGAATCGAATAAGAGTGCTAACTCACAATGGCAAGATTCAGCTGACTCAATAAGCCATCTTCTGCTTCAGGAAGCATCCATTTTTCAGGTTTATACTGCCCCTGAGAAGCACCTTTTCCGGTGCCACCTCTATCATTAATAGAGACACTGTCTAAACTATGCACAAGACTTTGCGGCTTGATCCCATCCGTTGGTAAAGTGTACTCAACCCCACCCTCATGATAGCTTGACGAGGTGCCTGCCATTTCATCTTTAGATTGTGGTTTACATAAGTAGATGAGCTGCTAATGTCCAAAAAACCAAGTATGTTTTGCATTAATGCGGATGAACTACCTGGACTTTTAGCACTTGATCTTAGATTACGCTCTTCATCTTTTACTCGATTGTTCTCTTTACCAGTGACATTTTTGCCCTTCGACATCATAAAAGATGAGCTATTTGATGATCTTGTGCTCATCGGAGCAGAACTGTTATCCTTCCTTACAGTTGCACTTGCTAAAACCAAATCAGAGTTTCCATGAATTAATATAAATCATACAAGAAACCAAGTATTGCAAAATAAGCACATAAGTGAACAAATGAACATTACACCCACTCATTCACTTCATATTTATGTGTCTCATCAGAAACTTTATGGGGTCTATGTCTAAAATGATTCATTCCATTCCACCAGGCAACTAAAGATGGGGTGGCGAGGCGTATATGTGATTCTGCTCACAAATTTTTGGCCATCAGATAATAACATTTTCTTTTCAACTGCTCTACCTATTAAATACTGAATTACCGAGTCACCATCACTGCATTTGGTACAGCCATGTTCTAGAAGACCATCAAATTGGTAAAAATGCAGTCGAACTTCCCATGACAACCTTACCAAAAAAAAACTTCCCATGACAATCATTATACAATTCAGTTTTCTCTATAGATGCAGGACAAGTGGAAATTCTTAAGTAGAAACAATGCAAATATAAAAATTTCAAAGAACACTTTCACCAGGAAGAATCACATTCATTGAACAAAGAAAAGGCACTCTTTTTAGATTAAAAAGAACAAGTCATTACATTAAAAATACAACAGATGCTAATGCTCTGGAGCAAATTCAGTTCTTTCCCATCTCAAAAAGAAGATTGACAATAAACTTTTACTCAAAGTAGAAGGAAGAAGTATTTAGGCCTGCAATTTAATGAATACCTTTTGGACCCCTTTTGGAGGAGTGCAATCCATTAGTGACTATATCATCTGGGGATGGGACGTCAAACTTAAAAGGCACTGTAAATATATAAGCGAAAGATTAGAGTAAACAGTGTGGTGCTCTACCATCCAAATGTTCAAAAAAGAAAAGAAAACTAGACAAGACTCCAGAAAATAGATTCATTACAGATAAATGGAGAGGTTTCAATTCTAAACTTTCAGCAGCATTACAAGACAATCCAAAAACAAGAAAAGGTGCTAAGTCTCTAAAGCAAACACATGCAGACCTATATTGACACTTTTATGGGCACGGGTGTTAAATGCCTCATGTAGCTTATCAAAGTTCCCATGCACATCAGCAAACTCATGTAAGATGGTGTGCTGTCCTGTCAAGGGATCATCATTTTGCTGTTGGATTAATGCAGCCCTTTTAGGTGTCTGATTGGGCAATGATTCAAAAAGAGACCTGGCCATTTTGGATGCTCCAGAATCTTTACACACTGCATGAAAGAGATCTATGCTATAAAGGCACGATTAACTGAAAACAAAACACCACAAAAGATAGCAGTTGGTGCAAATCTAAAACAGGCCCCTGAATTGGCACTGCAACTTTCAACTCAATCGCAACAAGATCTCAAAGCCCAAAGTACACAACATGAAATGCATCAAAAGACACAGGAAAAGAGTCAAAGGGTATAAGAGAAGGTACACCGTTCACAACAAATAATTTAAAAGCCAAAGGTCGATCCATACAATAGCTAACTTCTCAGAATGGCATGCCGCTCCAAAAAGATTACAAACCTGTTTTCAGGTCATTGCCATTGCTGATGACACTCGAAGGCAAAGGATTTCGAAGAACCCCACAAATATCACATGCGGTCATGCTCTGGTCATTATCATAGGTACAAATGGAGCAACGCCAAACACCAGACCTGGTGGTCTCTTGATTTGGCTTAGGTGAATTGCCTGTTACAACAGAAAAAGCTTCAAGAAGCCATGCCAGAAAAGAATTTCACGACCACAGTCATGTGACTCGGAGCTTGGTAGATAGAATCCAACACATCCAGACAGAGTTAGTTTTTCAAATGAAACACAAAACTACAAGCTGCATGACCTAATTTGACACTTGCGATAGCATTTTAAACCAGGCCTTCATCTAACCAACAATTTTAGCTTTCAGATTAGATGGCAGCAGTCTCACCATTTCTACAACCCATATCTCTCATTTAGGCAATGGAAAAGCAGCGTACACCGATAAATGGGATTATGGAACTAAAGAAAATGAGCCTAAAATAGCCAATTCATGTGGTTGTAACTCATACCCCTATCGTTTTAAACAATTTCAGCACTAGGCGTAATCAAGATCCCCTAAGACAAAAAACGACCAAGAAAATTCTTGCCAGGGGACTCCGTATCGAAGAAAGAATGCTCACCATTATCTTCTGCATCATAATCAACATCGTAGTCGTAGTCGTAGTCATCATCGTAGTCTTCATCATCATAATCAAGGCCGTGACTAAATTTGCGCGGCATCGTCCTGCCGAAAAAGGGACGAAACTGCTTTGAGCTATCAAGAAACAAAGCCCGGACCAGAACGAGAGGGGCAGAAAGTAAGAAATACCCAGGAAGTCCGTTCCAAGACTTTCTCACGGGAAACGATCAAAATCGCATCTTGGGGGGGCATTCCATGGAGTCCTGCTGCCAAACGCAAAAGGGGAGCAAAACGAAATCTTTCAGTCGATCGACTATTCAACTTCATCCATGCTGCTTGGTTTGGAGTTGGGCAATAGCAACGGAGAGAGATTCCGCGATTCTTGATAGAAGCATTGATTCTCAAAGCGAAGCACAGCGAAAGCAAGCGCAAAAGAGGAAAGAGGAAAGGGAACTTTGGAAGAGGAATACTGACTTGCTGAGGCGAATGCAGACCGACGCAGTCTCTACGACACTGTAGAAGCTCCTCTCCTCCCCTCCTTCTCCTTCTCCTTCTCCTTCTGCTTCTCCGACCTCTCTCTCTCTTCTTTCTCTCTCTAGAAGGTGATTGCTTACAGAGGAGGATTTCCGTAGATCTCCCACTTCATAGATTTTACCTAGCGTTAGCTACTTGGCATGATTTCATGCTGATTTTAATTATTGCCAAGGTAGGAAAAAAGTGCATAAATATATGCTGTTTCCTTTTTCTCCTTTCTTCTTCTTCTTCTTCTTCTTCTTCTTCTTTCTGGCACGCCCTTGTATTTATTTGATATAAAAAAAAAAAAGATGTATTTGTGGAAATAAAAATTAATGCCGATTTACTTACTTTTGTCGTGATCAATATTTTAAAGAGGTAAAATGATATGATTTCGTGGCTTAATTTACAATAGCGGTCTAGCAACTTGTTTGGAAAAAAAGAGGATCATCAAAATTACTTTAAACGGTGGTCAATTACTTAGAAAAGTTTGGTTCATGAATTGGATGTCATGTAATTCACCAGGCACTTCTCGAGTGTACAGTGATTTCTGCATGCTTGATTGAATAGATTAGATTTGAAATATATAAATGGTCAAGATTTTGTCAAATATGTGGTTGTTTGAATAGTTCAACACTTGTTTGATAAGATGAATAAGATGCCGGCGAGGCTCTAAGCCTTTCGCTTTTTGAAGTGAATGCCACACCTGAGCATTGGTAGGATGAGATCTAAATTTAAAAATGCTTTCCCCTTTGTTTTAAAAAAAAAATAGCTTATTTTTTAAATTTAATTGAAGTAAAATTCGTATGAAAAATCAAATTTAGATCAAAGTGACTTTATTTTATTCATGTCATCGTCACATAGGATAGAGAAAATAAAATAAAATAAAAATTCATGTCAGTAATTTCCATTAATTAAATTGGATGGAGTTAATAAAATAATTCAATTGAATAAATTAAATAAATTTTAGAATTTGATTGATTTTTGTAAATTTTAAGATTTAATTATACTTTTTAAATATTTTTTTCATTTTCTTTTCTAACCCAAGGTCAACGACTCCACCTAGTCTGAACGAGGAGGGCCTCCATGCCCTCTCTAGCCACAAGTGAGGGCATCGGCCCTCATCCAAATCTAGGTGAGGGCCACAACCCTCTCACACTTTGGTCAGCAAGGGTCGCTATACCCTCGCCTAGCCTGGGGTAGGGGAGGCACAGGACACCCTTGTTTAGATCTAACAAGGGTGTTGTGGCCCTTGCCTAAACTAAGAGAAGTTGTCAGCCTTTGTCGGCCCTCAAGGTTGGCCAACGACCTCTCTCACCAGGGTTAGAAAGAACAAATAAGTAAAATTTTTGAAAAATGTTAAAATATTATTAAAAATTCTCATCGGCATCAATTATACTATGCGGGATAGATGGACTTAATTGGCAAATTGTGAAATTATTTATATCTCAATTGGTATAATTAAAAAATTTAAAATTAAATTGACAAAAGTGCTATAAGTTTTAAGACTTTTATGATAATTTTCTCGATCAATTTTTCATCAATGCGGGCATCCTTAATTGCTCGACATAAATGGGAAAAGTTTAAAAAAAAGAAGAAAAAGTATGCTTACTGCCTCGGCTAATGCTGGACACGGGAAGTTTATACCTCGTCACAGTTCGAACCCGCGGGTTGGAACACCGAAAACCATCGATCCACTCCGTCACCAAAACACGAGAACTGATGCGTGGGATTTTAGACAGTAGGATCACCCTTGGAGTTCTCCAGGAGCATCTTCACTATTTCGGGCCTCCTCGTCAAGCCAAAGAAGATATTTATATGATTAATTAACTCCTGATAAAAAGGTGAGAAGTGATCATGCTTGGAATAGTCTCCACTTTTTCTTTCTACGGTTTCAATCAATTGCACGTACACAAGTCGCTCGCAAATCAAGCCCTTTTAGTATTAACACTCCAATCTAATCTTATTCTAATCATACAAAAAAATCAAACTCACTTAGACCAAAACCTTACAAGGTGGGAAACAAATTGGCCAGCTACAAATTTCGCTTTTTTATTCTAGTATTGAAGAATGAATCGCCAGGTGATCGTTCAATCTTCCTAATATCCTAAACCTTCCACTTCTCAACAGTGCAAGATTGGTCCCTTCGCTCAAGATCTCTCTCTGCAAATGCCGATGAGTACATAAACTCTCGACTCATAGACAACGATTCAACCATATGCAAAACTTAACAGCCAAATAAGACAATCCAATTAGAGAGAACCATTTGAAGAAGAGGAGATACATCTTTAGATATAATCAATAATCTCATGCTGTCGCACCCAAGGCGTCCAAGGATCTATACACTTAATTCAAAAAACTCACTGTAATTCGTCTACTAACAAATTATATACATCTCTTTAGCAATTGGAACCAAAAAGAATACTGTGGTTTCAACATGTTGGAAGAGCTTCAAATCAGTAAAGCAGCAAAAAAGTTATCGCAGGCATCTGCAGCAACTCAATAGTGCTTTTGTTTCCCTCAAATTGATCTCCCTTCAGGGTGCTCCTAAGTGTTCTTTATCATCTTTCAGACAGGACAGATTCACTCCATGAAAGCATAAGATCCCGAGCAACTGTTGGTAAGTCTGCAAAATGGAAGGAACGTGAATGTTAAGAAAGGATGTAGAACTGGGGGGGAATGAACTTGTTTTCGTGTTTCGGCAGTGCTTAATCATCCTTTGAACATGGTTAAACTTTTACCCCGTACTACTTCCATAGCTATTGAGGGTATATCTATTTGATCTTCAACTAGTCTGTAAACATCCACGAGCTGCAAAATCAAGTGCCACGACTCAGAATTCACATTAAGTAGAGTTGAGAATGTAAAGCTTTGGACACATACCTCCTGAATGTGAAGCTTTGAGTCTTCTGTCAAAGCAAGGAGGAGCTGTCTTCGAATTCCTTCATCAACGATGAAAAGGCGAGCTCCATCCTTGATGGTATCTTTAAGGTCGAGTTTCCTCTCAACTTGCCGGTCTCTTGACCTTTGCCTGTGAACACAGGATCACCCCAGTCATGCTCACATACCATGATTACCATATAAGTGAAAAAATCTAGTTGGCAACAGGATACATACACGTCCTTTCCCCGCAATGCAGGGTTGCTGCTCATCTTAGCCACATTTTCCTTGGCAAGAACAATAAGGTTTTCGAGTCGCTTCCACTGGAAGACACCATCTTTAAATAAAACCTGTAATAAGATGAGAACTTTCATGAGTTGCACCATCAGCGTGACTTTCCAGTTTGCAAGTCATTCCCCAAGTGCTGCTACGCATCACCACTCAGTAGACAGTTATCTTAGGAGCCTAACTTGACCAATTTGGATGCACATGCTGTTAAGAAGGGGGAAAAAGCAATGCGCTTCACAAAAGTTCTCATCAGAGAGAGGCAAGGTCAAGTTGCTTCAAGATAAATTGCCTAGCAAAAGACAAGTGTGCAAACATGATCTGTTCCCGAGTGAACAAACAAATAAACTGCACTATCTATGAATTGATTTTAAAAACTACAACTCAACACATACTAAGAGTTAAGTATCTTAAAACTCTGCATCTTGGTTGAATTACAAGAACATCCGTTACTGCTTTTTGGACTGCAGAAATGCATATACATAATCTACTAGAGTTGGGAAGACGAAGTTACACAGCTTGCCCTATCTTTGGAACTACACTTGCTTGAAGCTGAAAGCTTAAATCATTTAGCGTTAATATAGGGTTTGTAAGAGATAGGGATGCCCAAGCGATAGAGGTCTAAAGCACACAGAAATGGAAGTGTAGGGTCTACAAGACAAGCATGCCAGTATTAGACTTTTTTTGCCAAGAACTCCAACAGCAAAGAAAATGAAGTTCATGTCACAACAAGATTGATTTAACGGAATATGCCTGATTGTACCTGTATCAGGCGCTCACGTAGCGCAGGATTTGGGTCTGTCAGAAGACGATTTGCCACATATGGATAAGCAACCTAGTAAGTGAATGTTGTCAGCAAAGCAAGAAAATATAAATGCACATAGCATTAGCTAAAAATTAACGGTTAACTAGAAAAGACAGCTATGCAGTTCTCTGTATAAGCTGTTGGTCTGTGCCAACAGCATTTAAGCCTAGTTTAGTTCCTTAATGCAACATGAATGAGAAAAAAGCACATGAAGCTTAAAATTTTGTAATGCTCAGAGAAATTGATACCCTGTTACATAAATGAAGTGAATCTATAAAATGACATATCAGATGTCTCACAGAAATAGACAAGAAATCTACAAAAAAATGTTGTGGAATTATAAATTTCCAAGTTTGCTGCCCCTACATTAAAGCAGTAATATAGGAAGCATGGTTTATTTTTCCACTAAAGAGCACCAACATCTCCAGAACAAAAAAAAACGGAAGGAAAAGATAAAAATAGATCGTATTCTCATTATTTCTAATTACATTTAAGCACAAGTAGGAGTAATAATAAGATTTGAGAATCTCCAAATCAGTGACAGGTATTGACAATGGAAAGTTGATTATCCATTAGCCATCTAATGAGAATGAAATATCCTTTTCAATCATGGAAAGCAAGGTAAATTGATGAGTCGTCTTAGTGGGGAAAGAAAAGAGAAAGAGGAAAAGCATGCCCTTAAGTTGCACCTCTAGAAATTTGAAGTCAGGCTCGAGAGTGAAGCAGATCCCCTCTTGAGTCAACAAAGAACGGATAACCAGCGAAAACCTCTCAGGGATACGGATAGGATACTGATACACTAATTGGTTAAACTTCCCTGCAAGCATACAAGGTGAAAAGGACACCTGACATGTCATTATTTCTTACATGAATAATGAAATTGAAAAGCAAAAACTGCTCTCTCTTAGCATTCAAGGATAAAACAATTTTTGAGGTCCTTGCAAGGACTTGCTCTCATTATATAACATTCCCATAAGAAACATACATGTGCAACATGAAAATTGAAGACACTCCATCCTCGACCATGAGAAGTTTGATCATACATGACTTGAGTGCTCATGGTAACTTCCAAGCTCACTTGAGCGGTTTGTAAGTTGTATTAACAATTTAACATGCTTTTCCATTACAATAAATCATGTCTCTATAAAAAGGCATAAATTCTTCTTAAGTTGTTGTCGCTGTGTTAAGTTTGATTTGACTTGAAACTTGAGTTCCATGAGTTTTTTTATCTTAACAATCTCCTAGACTCTAGCTCACTCAATGTAGATAGATCAGGTAATCATCAAGTCAAACTCGAGCAAGCAATATGAAGGTTGATTAAAGCCCAGTGTGAACGATCAGCTTCTCATCTGCGCAAAGTGAGCATAAGCAGTTTATAGTGTCCACTTAACAGAAGAATCAAACTAATGCCCTTTAATGTGTCCAATAGGATTCAGCTACATGGCATTTTGTCTCTGCTGAAAAGACATGAGCCCAGTCAATGTGAACCAGGCGCCCCAAAATGATAATCGGAATTTAAATTTGCCAGTGGAGCTCCAAAATAAGTACTTTATGGCATGAACTATAAAATTTTCCCGCTTCATCTGGAATTTGAGTTGTTAAATCTAAAACTTGAACTGTCCCTTGAAGATTTCATCCGTGAGCAATGAAGGAAATTGACTATCCTTTACAAAGTGAAAATCCACCAGGGACAAAAGAAGTCGACAACTTCCAGTCTGGAAGTTCCAGATGATATTTTCCTTGAGCAGAGATGTGAGTGTAACAGAAGTTGAAATAGAAATTACCAGTAACACTTCGGAAGTTAAAATCAGAGAGTCCTTTTCCAGCAGAGTTCTGCCAAATTGCTTCTAAAGCTGGAATAATTGGAGAGACATCGGTGCCACTAGCCAAGAAACCAAGCCTGGTGAAATCATTTGCCATCTCCGCATAGTCCTCATTTACAGCATGGACAACAGCATCAATCAGAATCTGCTTATTTTGCTGAAAATTCCAAAGCAGATTCACTTTCAATTCAAACATTGTTGAAAGGATATCAACAAGACTTCATAGCTAAGAGTGCGGGTGAGAAAAAAGGGCTTCTGAATTCATTACTCTGCATTAATCCTAATTCTAGCAAACAGGTCATATCACTGTCTTTTAATTGTTCAGGTTAATCATCTCCCTTTCTACTTACTTCCTTCCATATAGTTAAACAGTGACTATTTCCATGTTTCATGCACAAGGTCCTCTTTCTTGGGTTTTTCTTAATTCAGACTTTTTTAAGGAGAAAAAGGGAAAACGAGTCCCCTCCTTACTTCATGTAAAGCTCTTAAAATGAAAGAGGTAGCTGAATAACCCAAAATAATATCTATGTGCAGTCGAGAAATAGAGTTGACTCACAAGCCGTCGACAATGAATCAAGAGGCACCTTGTGTAAGAGGAGAAAAAATCATTTAAAAGATGATGACATCTTTATGACTTAAAATATATTTTTGTACTCTACTTGCCTACAGCTCTGTCTCAGTAGAAGCTGTACACTGCATCCTATTGATTCCTTTATGCTATATTTATCAGATTTCTCTCAATATTTCCTTCAACTCTTCTCATGGTGCCCCCTTGATTAATTCATGAACAGGCACTCACAGCACTTTGTTTTCTTCGTACATTACCTGACTGAGGACAGCAACATTGCCAAAGTCTACATAAGCAATACGTCCATCGCGCATGGCAAAAATGTTTCCAGGATGTGGATCACCATGGAATAACCCAAATTCTAGCAATTGCCGTAATGCAGCACTTACTCCAACTGTAAGAAATCCATTTACATCAATGCCAGCATCTCTGATTGCCTGACATAAATGGGAAAATTAACAAGTTTCAGTTACTGCCTGGCTAATATTCAACACCAGAACTTTATATCTTGTCACAGTTCAAACCTTTGGGTTAGTACATCGAATACCGTCAATCCACTCCATCACCAGAACACGAGAACCAGAAAGCTGCTTGTAGACGCGTGGGATTTTTACAGTAGGATCATCCTTAAAGTTCTCCAGAAAATCTTCAATATTTCGGGCTTCCTGGTAAATCCAAAATAGATATTGATATGATTATTAACTCCAAAGACAAATGCACATGCATTAATGATTTCCCTGACATGACAATGGAAGGTACCAATGTGTAATCCAGCTCCTCGAGAAGTTTTTCACCAAACTCATCAACTATCAGCTCGGCATTGCACCCCAGCTTCTGCAGACTGATGCCATTCAGAAACGAAGCGAGAGTACGAAATAAGAAAAGATCTCGGTATATTATGGGTTCTATATCAGGCCTTTGCACCTGTAATCCAGTGAAACTCATCATCAAAATCCGACAATCATCTGCGGCAAAGCAACGTGATATGAAACTTCTTAAAAGACAAAGAAATGAATTTCAGTGCTAATGGCATAGTAAAATATACAAAGTCAAATGGTTAGAAGTAACAAGACAAGTAACAGGCATTATTGCATAAAAGAGAATAATGTACAGAAGGACAAAGTAGAATGTTCAGTAACCATAGAGGTAGATGTTGAATTTGAGGTTATATCATCTCCCAAAAAGAAATGCTACATCATGTATGCTTCTCAGGAAAATGAATATAAAGAACTTCATGGCAAAGATGCCATGGGCAGATAAATATATTTATCTTGCATGACTACCGCTCCTAAAGCAATGAAATAAAATTCAAGAAGTTCATCAAATCTGCTACAGCAGAAATGTGAAAACAAGATGGGCCTGCAAGTCTCAATTTTTTTAAATAATGTAGAGCCGTAGATGTCAGTGATGAAAGAGCAGTTCTCAGCATGGAAGATAACCTTAATTGCAACATCCTCTCCAGTATCACGTAACGTAGCTCTATAAACTTGACCCAAGCTGGCAGCTGCTATCGTCCGAGATGAAATTTTGCTGAACACAGCTTCAAGAGGCCGCCCCAACTCCTCCTCTATGATGTTGAAAGCAACCTAATTGTCATATTGATAAGATTCATATCCTATAACATCCAAGATAGTGTGAAAAAGCTTATTGAACTATTAAATTAGAATGCTTCTTTCTCTGTTAAATTATGCCATTCACCTGATTTGGGAAGGAAGGAACATCGTCTTGTAGAATGCAGAGTTCATTCATGTAGTCTTCTCTAATAATATCTGGTCTGTTTGCAAGAACCTGTCAACAATGGAACAGAAATTCAGGGAAGAAGGGGATCAGACCACCAAACATGTACGCATCATCAAGAACATATTTTGCAGCAGAAATACAACGAACCAACCTGACCGGCTTTGATAAAGGAAGGCCCCAAGTCACACAAGAGATTCCTAAGCTGCATGGCTCGGAAGGGAACAATTTCCTCGTCCTGTCCGACAAAACAATCATACATGAGCGTGGACCAGTAGAAGCCCAGGTTCCACACGATCTGGACTCCCCTCATGACGAGCGACCAGATAGCCCCTTGGGATTCCAAGACCTTGCTCCTCACCTAATTTCACAGGGCAAGCGAACACATGCTTCAACCTCACATAACACAAAATTACCATACCATAAGAAGCACGGCAAGCAGAATGAATATCATCAACAACGACAACGACATCAGCAACGCCACACAAGCCCCCCAATTCTACACAGCCAGAACAGTAAAATCGGAGACAAAGAGCGAAGACGAAAGATTGGTACCATCTCGGGACTGTACTTGCGGAAAGGCACGCAGACGCCGCGCTCGATGTCGAGCTTCTCCATCGCAGCGCTGGACTTGGCGAGCTCCATAGAGCCGCGGCCGCCGCCGCCGCGCCTCCTCAGGGCTCGCGACGTGGCGACGCCGCCCAGCTCGACGGCGGTCGCCTTGCCGATCACGGCGAGACGGGAGGCGCGCGTCCGGCATGCGGCTCGGGCGCTTCTTCTTCTCCTTGTCGGTGCCGCCGGAGAGAGGGAGCTCCGGCCGGGGACGGAGCAGGAGCAGGAGCAGCAGGCCAACTCCATTCTTCGTCTCTGGCTTTTCGGTTGCTGCGATGGAGGAGATTCGGATCCCAAATTTCGAAATTCGGTTGAACGGGAAATCAGACCGGAAAGAAGAGACAGGAGCACGGAACGATGCCCAGCCACATAATAAAAATTCGATTTTTTTTTATTAATTTAATTTCCACACGGTTCTCTTAAACTTTTTGCGATGATCTCTTAAAAAAAAATCTTAAACCGACTCATCAATCATAAATTTATCATAAATTAATTTTTTTAATTATAAATTTATTCTAAACTAAATTTTTAATAGATTATAAAAACCTTAAATTGCTAAATTTGTAATAAATATATTATTTATTAAATTAAATTAATATCATAAAAATATTATTTGTTAAATTAATACAAAAAAATAAATAGTAAAATTCAGTAAAATTTCGAATTGATACATTAATTAACCGTTAGATTATGTGTCAACCTAAATAATTTAATATTAAAATTTAATGAAAATTAATTTCAAATTTTTGTGATAAAAAATGAATTCAAGAGGTATTTAGAGTATTTCATAATATTATTCTCTGTTTTTTGACAAAGAAATTTTCATGGGAAGTTTGGATAAGGATAAATCATTTCTCCAGTGTGGGGCCCAACGCACCACACGTGTGGTGATATTGTGGGCCCCCGTTGCCCTCCCCCATACCGACGTGAAGCGCTGAACGGACGTCTCGGCCGGTGGTCTTTTCTTGTCTTCATCACGGGCCGGGTCCACCGCGGCCCATCATAAAAAGTGGGCCGCACCTTGCAGTCCACTCCTCCTCACCCATTGTCCGGGCCGAGTTGACCCGGGCCAGCCTTTGCCTTATTTTCGACTGCATCAAACTTTGAATTGGGTTTAGGGCCCATCTATCGTTAAGCCTATCCCCTAGCCAAAACACCAAAAATACTTTTTGCAAAATGTGAAGATAAAAAGAAAATACTTACTTGTGATATTGAATCGAAACGTCTTTTAGCCATATTCCATACCTGAGACCCGTGATGAATTATTACAAATGTTATTGATTGTTGCAACGATGAAATATGCTAACATATAATAATTTCCTTATTTGGATTTTTTTTTCCTTGTTTCAAATTTATCTCTCTCTCTCTCTCTCTCCACCTATCTACTTCTTAAAACCCCAACAAAGCTGATATGACAGAGCTGAGCTCTCCTATCCATCAAGTCGAACACCCTTGCAACATACAAAACCTCTTATTCGTAAATGCTCGCTTATGATCACCATTCTTGGCCATGAACGTGAGCTCCGATATGACGAGCTCTTGATCTGGTAGCGATCATGATAGATAGCTAGGATCTCATCATGGCCGAGAACTCCGAGCTTGAGTTGCCATGCCACGAGCTCGAGATTCAGTAGTCTTCGCAGCAATAAGTCGGGAGCTGGAACTGTCATTATCGCCACGAGCTCGAGAGCTCAGGTTCCTCTCCCCCTTTCTCAATTTTGCTAAGGTGAAGTTACATAACAATTTTGAGCAAATCATAACATCACATACATACTCCGATGCCCAATTCAACAATTTTATGTAGGCAAAAATTGGCCAACAAGAGAAAAAAATATAACAATATGACTAACTTGAAACATTTTTAAAAAATAGAGGGATGCTTTTGAAGAAAGAGAGTAGAAGAACGATTTTGATTTAAGGACAAAAGTACAGGGTCGCCTGTGCCATTATCTCCAAGTGTTATTAGTTATTCCCTAAAGGAAAGTGCTACATATACTGAAACCTCTTATTTAAAATTCCTTATCAAATCATGGCAAGTTTTGAAGAAAATGATGATATAAATGTTGTAACTTTTATGCAACGCTTATTTTAGTACCAAAACTTTTGATTAGACCAAATCGAAGAAAAAACGATTACTTAAATGTCTTTGATAACAAATTCTAGCCAAAAGCCCTATGTAACTTTTTTTAATTAATTAATAATTCATACGTGCCTTTTTTAATTATTAAAAAGCAAATTCGATATAGACTATGGTCCTGTTTGGTTGGGCATTTAGAAAGCCCTTTGGAACTCTAAAGTCCTTTGGCCAAATGCAAATGCGTTTGGTTCGTTTTTTGGGCGACTTTGGTGAGATGCAATTGCATTTCCAAGTGGCTCTAAGGGACTTTAGCTGAATGCAAGGGTTGAGGTGCTTTTGGAAGTTGTATTTTGGGAATGCAAGTAGCTCGGTTACTGTTCATCTTCTCCAATCTCTCCAAACTGCCGATCAGAGGCTGACGACCACCGTCGAAGGGATGGCGCGTGCCGGCGACCACCGCCTGAGTGTCGGCCAACCCCCGCGACCGTCGCCGAACCTCAAGCAACGTCCGGATCTCGCGACCCAGGCGTTGGCCGCTTGGATCGCGCGACCCCAGGCGGCCGTGCGAGGTCGCGCGACCTCGGCGGCCCGGGCGACGGCCGCCGAGGTCGTGTGACCCAGTGCCTAGTCACTTGGGTCGCACACGGCCGTTGCCCGGGTCGTGCGACCCTAGGTGACAGTTGCCTGGGTCGCGCGACCCAAGCGGCCAAATCTGGCCATTTGGCCACCAGCGCGACCCTGGCCACCGACGCATGAGATCGCGCGACCCGAGGTGGCGGATCCGGCCATTCGATCGCCGGATCCGACGGTCCGGCCACTGATCCGGCGGTCCTATGGCAATTTCAAAAAAGAAAATAGATTTTTTTTTGTTTTTAATTTAATAAAAGTCATTTACAAATGCAAATTTTACCAAACGGTATTTTGGCGAAAGTTTAATGTAAAATTTACCAAACGATATTTGCATTTCGGAAAACCTCATTCACCCAAAGGTATTTGCATTTTGGCAAATGCATTCCCAAAAGCCAAACCAAATGGGCCCTATGAGGTGGCAGGACTCTCCATAAACGGCATGGTATAGTCGTTCGCGTTCCTTCATTCTCGTTCAATCTCCTTTACTTTCTTAACTTTCTCGTCCAACAAATGCACAGAGAGCCTTTCCCAATGCAACGCAGTTTAGATTTTTCTACATGGATTTCAATAAATTCTAAATATCACTTCGATTCCTTCCTGATCGGTCTTCTACTTTCTGTTTCGATTTCCTTTTTCAAATCTCTTACTGCAAACCAAATTCCCTTGCCATTGATTGCGCTGAATTTCTCGTCATCTTTTATTTTTCCTTCTTGTTTGATTGTATGCAAATTGGAAAAGAAAAATTGATATCAAATGTGGACAAAAACCCTAATTTGGATAGATCAAAATTAGGGTTTATATTTGAGGCAAAGATATAGACAAGGACTACTATTGCCGATTGGGCATGTCAGCAAGCCACGTTAATCGAGTAAAATTGATAAAATATTTACACGTTAGATTTTCGGCAATCCCAATCAGCACTTAAGAGATGATTCTTTTTTAATAGTGGCATTTAGGTGATCTAACGAAATGTTTTAACATTAAAATGAGCGTCATACAAAGGTTATGGCACTTCTAATATTATTTTCTCCAAAATTTTATATTGAATGTATGAAAGAAAAAGGTAAATCAACACATGGATCCAAAATTTTCCCCATATTTTCTAATTGAATAATACTTCAAGGAAAAAAGTAATTGTAACACACGGATCCTACTCATTTCAATATGTGTTTAAATCTCGCCACATCGCTTAGCAAAGCCATTTTAACCATAAACGACTTTATTAGGTATTGAGGCTGCGTTTGGGAACAGCTTTCCCAAGTATCTTTGGACACCTAAAGGCCTTTAGGCCAAGTATTAGGCGTTTGGGAAATTTTTAGAAACCCCCTTGTGAAGGCCAGCCTTGAAGGCTGAAAGCCCAAGGCACCCCGTGGGGGTGCCTTGGACTTTCAGCTTTGGCTTTGGCTTTGGCTTCGGCTTACTGTTCATCTCCTTCGTTGCTGTTCATCTTCTTCGTTGAGCTGTTCATCTTGTGCAGGGCTGCTGAGGGTGGGCGACGAATTGGCGAGAGGCTGGTGACGGTCACGATGACCGGCGCCGGTGGGTCACGCGACCTCCGGCGGGTATCTAGGCCGTGCGACTCGGATTTGGGTCGCCGAAGGTCGCGCGACCTCAGGCGCAACACGATCTGGTCGCCGCGAGGTCGCGCGACCTCAGCGGACCAGTTTGGTCGCTGCGAGGGGCGGACCCAGATCTGGTCGTTGGGAGGTCACGGAGGTAGCGCGACCTGCCTGCGGTTGCATGCCAAGCAGCCGTCTTGCTGGGGGTCGCGAGACCCAGGCGAGGGCCGCTGCGACGGGGGTCACGCAACCCCAGCCGAGAGCTCGCCAAGGTCGTCGACCACAGGCGAGCTTGCCGTGGCCGCGTGACCTCAGGCGAGGGTGTCGCCTGGGTCACCAGCGGTCGCCCGACCCCAGGCGGGCCTCGTCGGTGGTCTTCGAGGGCCACCCGAGGTCCGCAACCTCGGACGATGGCCGCCGGTCGCCGCCGCCAGTCGCCGCCGCCTTTCGCCAGTCGCCACCACCCTTCACCGGTCAGTTTTTTTTATTTTATAATAAAGACTTTTATAAATATAACCTATCCAAACACAATTTTGACTAAAGGTATTTCGCAAGGGACTTTTATGTTATCATTTACCAAACGCAATTTGCATTCTGAAAAACCTCTTCAGCTTAAAGTCCTTTGCATTTTCTCTATGGCTTTCCCCAAAAGTCCAACCAAACGTACCCTGAGTATCTCTCCCTATCCTATCCAAGCCAATTGCCGTATTATCTTAATCTAACCTTATCCAAGCCATCGCTTAGCAAAGCCAATTGCTTCACATATACATATATTGGTGAGAGGGACAATCGAGAGTAGGGGTGAGCGGTTCCAAATTTCGTGCGGGTTTTATGTGAAATTTGGAACCTACCCGTTGGAAAGGTTTCTTATCTTTTGGAATCTATAATCAACCATGCATGCCCTAGAACCTAAAACTTATATTGTCACGAGTTTCGGGGTTGGTTCGAAGGTCTATTCAAGTTCTACTTATATTATTAGTGAACAATTACAGTGAATTATGACATTTAATGACCATCATTTATTGCTACAATTCACTAACCATAAAATGAAAGCTTAGACTAGTGCTTTTAGATTATACACTCATTATTAAAAAGCATGAAATATCATAGGATCTAGCGAAGATATTGACTATGAAAAACATTAAAATTTATTCCAGATTCTAAGTTACAAGTTCGATATTTTAGTTCCTCCAACTTAAAACCTGGAATCTACCTGTCAAAACAGGTTTTGAGAACCTACCCTGCATATCTTAAAACCTAGAATTGTACAAGTTCTCACTGGTCCAAACCCTAAAACCATGCTCACTCCTAACCGAGAGTTTAAGTATGGTCCTTTTTGTCCTAAGTCCAAAATATATAAAGCACACATTAATTCTTGTTTCATGTCAACCGAATATATAGATGATTACTTAAATCATCTATACAAAAAATACTATGCGGATTTTTATTTCAAAAGAAATGAGCTACAACTATTGGAGGCAATTCTAGTTAATGGTTTCGCATCATGTTATATGACCAAAATAAAGCATTTTATTTTGTTATCATCTTGTTGGAATGATACATCAGAATTTAGCAAAGAAAGTGGCACCTTTCGAATGTCTTCTCTCATTAATTAACACATATGTTTCAAAAGAAATGAGCTACAACTATTGGAGACAATTCTAGTTCATGGTTTCGCATCATGTTATATGACCAAAATAAAGCATTTCTTTTTGTTATCATCTTGTTGGAATGATACATCAGAATAGAACACATTAATTATTTAGCAAAGAAAGTGGCACCTTTCGAATGTCTTCTCTCATTAATTAACACATATCCAACTAGCGAGTTATTCGTTGTTCGTGACATTGTTTAAGTAAAAAAAATTTAAAAGACAGTGAATACCATATAAAGTTCCAAGAAGTTGGGTCATTGGGTGAAAACAGGCATATGCTTACGTTATGTGCGTATCTCGAAGAATTATTGTGTTTTCGTTAGTGACAGATTTTTCTAAGAAGAAAATTAGCTTTGAATATTTTAATAGTTTGAAAAGAAAATATCACATATGAATTTTTTAAGTAAAAATAATAATAAAAGATTTTTTTAGAGAGATTACTACCAAAAGGAAAAAGGTTTATAGCACCAAATAACGAGCAAATAAAAAGAAGGTGTAGGGGAGCTGGACATTATATTACGCCATTTGAGAAAGGCTACTCAAAATTGGTCAATAAGGTTTTCAAGTTTCTTTAAATGGAATTTGCGGCTTAACTCTCACTAGGAATTGTGGTTGCTCAATTACTTACTTTAATGTGCTTTGCTAGCATAATAGTCTTTTGACTGAGTAGCTTGTTGTGGGAAAATTGTTCAAGAAGTCCTAAACTTATTGCATTTTTGCCAATTCAGTTTTAAACCTTTCAATTTTATCAATTTAGTTCTAAATCATTTTCATTTTTTGCTAATTGAGTTCATCTAGCCAATTTTTGTTGGAAATTGCTGAAGTGGACAATTGGTGCCGATGTGGCAATTTTTAAATAATGTTTAATGATATTTTAATAGTTTGTTAAAAATTTTATGATTGTTTGTTTTTTTTTACTTTTGTTTCTTCTATTTAGGGTTTGGAGAGAAGGCCGGCAAGGGCTGGCAGACCCTTGCCTAGAGGCAAGGGCCAACAAACCCTTGCTACCTATAGGTGAGGGCCACCAACCCTTGTCGGCCCTAGGCGAGGGCGTTGGGGCCATCGCTAGCTTTGGGTGAGGGCCGCAACGCCCTCGTCGGCGAAAGCAAGGGCGCGCGTGCTCTTGCCCAAAATCGGCGAGAATTGGGGAGGCTCACATGCCCTTGCTTTCACCTATGAGGGTCGGTCGGCCACCCTTGCCAATCTTCTCTCCAAACCCTAAAAAAAATGTGAAAAAACATAAAAAAACATAAAAATTTAAAAAATTATTAAATTAAATATTATTTAAAATTATCATGCCGGCATCGGCATCGGTCGTCCATGTCAATCATGTCAAGCTAAAATTAGCCAGATGGACTTAATTGGGTTTAGAACTTTTTCGACAATTTTCCCACTTGTTGTGAGAGATAAATTCTTGAAGTAATGGATTCTACAACAAATTTATAATTATTTGTTATTTAATTTTTTATGGTCAAGAATAGATTGTCACATAATCATTTCTCTACTTTAATCTAAAATATACTATCTATCACTAGTAGTGATTCACTACACAATGATCGAAGGAGAAAGTCTCAATCGGAGTCTAAAGCCTGTTGTCTGCTACCTTAGCCTGGCCGCCTGAGGTCTTGGCTGAGGCCTTGACGGCGATGGCTATCTCACAGCCGGCATGGTAGATGTCATATACGGTAGCGGATGAGAGAGATTGCTAGGTTGGAGGACATGGGTTAGCTCATGGAGATTCAGCCATGACCTTTCGATATTGCTAATTTTCTAGGAGCGACAATAGATTGCTCTCTACAATGGTCGAAGAGATAATATTTTCATTCAAAGATAATGTTAAAAATGAAACATATGTTCAATCCAAATATTAAACATGGGAAAGTTAAAATGCCTCTCGCCAGACAAATGTATAATAAGTGTTGTATGAAAATTATGACACTTCTAGTGTCATTTTTCCAAAATTTTCTAAATGAATAATACTTCAAAGAAAAAAGTAATTGTAACACATGGATCCTACTCATTGCAATGCATGTTTAAATATCGTCACATCGCTTAGCAAAGCCATTTTAACAAGAAAAGACTTTAATAGGTAGTGAGCATCTCTGCCTGTCTTATCCATGCCGAATGCCAGTATAATCTTTAATCTAACCTTCAATAAACGGTGTACAGCCCGTAAAGAACTATTCCGAACCTTTTTCTAGACTCTTCCTCCGTCGCGTTTACGTAATTCGAACGTGGGTGGGGGAGCAACTTTAGCCGCCATGAAGGTACATCCCACCCACTGACATGCTCTCGGATCCGTCAAATCCGCACGAATGCCTCCCTCCCGTCCGGAAGATGGGGAATCCCGCAATTATAGAATTGGGTTAATTAATCATTAATAGCGCATGCGCAGAAGCCTCTATTCTCGATGATGATTATAAAAATTGGTTCTCGTTACGTGCTCCTTTTGCATGGGAATATGGCATATACCATGCAATTATTATTGTTTTGTGCTAGGAAATCTAGCTAAGTGCATTATACCCAATTCCCATAAAGTTGCCTTTTGAAGACCCCTTTGGCGATATTATTCCCCTAAGTTGAGATGCATTATTAGTGTTTCCTAATGCAAAAAAAAGGTTGCTTCTTGTGGCAATATAAGATAGCGTGGATCCGATGGCTCGGGTTAGTTTAATTTGGTATAATCTCTCCCTTTAAGCTTTGCTTTCGCAACTCCAGCAAAGACATTCCCCGACCGCCTGCAATTTGTACTGCCTACTTTCTCGTTGATTCCTCACGCAAAACGATCCCCTAATTAAATATTGCATGCTTTTTGTCAACATTCCCTCGCGCATGTATTCATTGGATGTATATAATATTTGGCTTTCGTACGAATACGAGATCATAAGGACCCAAAATGTTTCATTGCCACGAGTTTTGTTAATGCTTAATTTTAATGAAATCAACAGGAATTTTCCCTAGAAAATTCTTTGAGATTCGAATCAGCCATTTCGCAACCATCGATTTTGCTATCTAACATGAATTTGGCCACCTCCCTTTTGTGCACCTCCAAATCTAAGTGTTCAAGTGGAGTTCGAAGTGAACAACATGTTGCAAGTTTTAGTTGAATTCGTACAACGTTAACTTTTTGGTGAGAGAAGAAAGGAGGCACCAAAACCGCAAATATACATAACTTCAAGGAAAAGAAACCCCTGCTCTATCTCCACATACAAGGGGTCTAAGCCATTTGGGTGGTTCTTGACTTCTTGGGGACGACTAAACTCAAAATGTGAACAGGTTTGCTAGCCAGATTATGCAAAAGTTCCCTTCTTGCTATCCAAAATTTCAGTCTTGGGCTATATTAAAACTAGATAAGGAATATTTCGATAGCAATCGCGTATGACAGATTTGATGCTGAGTTATCTTAATTTGATTTAATTTTGTTCGTCATCTGAGTTGTTTGAGTTGTTTCAACATGACTTTATATGTTAGAAGTGTTATTAATGAAATTCCATCAGGGGAAAATTCACAGAGTCTCTCGGCTTCTCGTTTGTCTTTACTTGGGACGTATGAGACACTCGAGTTATCAATGTCACGAAATGACCTCTTTTAATCCCGTTCGGGAGTTCCTACAATGGCATGGTGAATTGGCTCAATGATGCGACATCGGATTTGCAATTGATGCACGAAAATACTCTCTCGGGTACAGTGGCGATTGCTGGCTGGCACTTGCTAGAAGGAAGAAGAAATCAGAATCGAGCAAAGAACGGAAAGTTCCTTCCATCTCAACCACGCCACAAAACACGTCCTTGTCTAAATGAAGTTCGAAAGTTCAACAGAACAAAAGGACGCGCGTGATGTGCGATTGCGAGAGGGGCAGAGATCAGCAGGCAAGAGCAGCGAGTAGGACCATGATGCAGGCTTGAGTGGGAGCAAGGCCAGGCAAGGTGAGCCCCATCTGCATGGCTAAAGGCATGCAAGAACGTCGCATGTCAACCCCCGCACGAGGGAGTGCGTGGCGTCCCTTTTTCCCTAACCAAGTACGACGGACCACGCGGACAGAAAGTGAGATGCAACCTAAAAGATTTTCATTTCCTACTTCCTGCGGGGTGGACTGGAACCTTTCTAGCGGGGGCTCTGCAATAATCGATGGAAGGAGGCTAGGCTAAAACGATGATGGCTCGAAGGTTTGTAGGTGGAGGACCAGATGACCCATGTGGGTATCATCCGCCTAGAGCTCGTCGAGCTCGAGAACAATTGGATGAGAGAGGTGTGAAATGGAGTTGCAACGTGAAGAGTGGTCCCTTGCTGAGAATCCCCCTTCCTTTTTGGACTTGATCCTGCCTTGATAATGTGATTTCTTGATGGTGACCTCGTGTGAGTATTCACACTGATTTTCGTAAACTAGGAGTCTACATCGTCAAGAGATCCTATAGATAGAGTTACTCTGCTTTACTCAAAGAAACCCTCATGTGTAAAAGGGAGCATTAAAAATGTACATCTCTAAAAGTTAGTTTCAACACAGCACCGATCTGCATTTCGTAACTTTCCAAAACTCTTAAAGACGTCAATAAATGTGATAATCATATACTATGTTTTAATTTCCTAACAATTTAATTTATGAAATGGAAAAAAAAAATTTGTTTGACATTCTATCAAAATACGTAGTGAGAATCAAACTATCGTATTCTATTTTATTGTTATTATATCAGGTTATCCTTTATTAAGATTTCAAAATATTGGAAAAACTATCTGTTTTAATAGTATTAGTGCTAGGTTTCTCACAATTATTCAAGAACTGATATATGAAATGATGTGACATGCTCTCAATTGATATTTTACACTTCCATGTGCAGTTTGCACTACCGATTTTAGATTAGTTTTACTGCCGTACTTATCATTAATTATCATGGAGGATAGTGGGTTTTCCTGGCTCCACGAGCTTCCTACAAGGAATAACCTAGTAATCTATTGTAAAAATCTCTTGCATTATGATTAATGCGCTGTCCTTTCATGGATTCTCTCAGTGAGACAAAGCCTTTCTTTGTTTCTCCGAAAACGAAAAGAAAACAAAAAACCCACGACGTTTATGAAAAGGACAATCGCCACTTCTAGTTTTTAAGGCCTCTATTCTCCTTTTCTTCTTATGCTGTGTCCAATGATGAGTAGGCAAGGAAGAATCCCCTTCCTTTTCAGTTCCCAAGCCATTAGCGCTTACCAAACTCCCTATCCCCTCCAATCCCTTCAAATCCCTTCACGTGGACTTCTCGTGACATGAGTGGGTGCACCCGCCACGTCGTTTAATCTTCATTATCAATCTTGGAGGAAGAAAATTCCCCCATTTTTCCTAATTTAAGATAATTCCCAACCCACCCCCCCAACCCCCAAAAAGATTCCCATTAATAATTCCCCCGAAAGCAAGAGGAAAAAGTCGCTCAGCATGAGATTCTCCCAATCCCAAGCCGAGGAATAATGAGAGTACCCCGATTCCTATGTTTCCATTGATGAGAACCCATTTGGATCGGACCCGCGATAACTTGATTCTACACCCAAAAAAACAAACAATTCTGTACGTCTAATCGAGCGATGGATCGTGTGTTTTATGCGCCCCTATGTCGCCTATATAAACCCCCCCGCACCCTCGCCATCTACGTACCGCAAGAACCTCAGCTTAGTCCTACATAAGTCTCGTCCTTGCGATCTAAAGAGAAGCATCTTATTTCACCCCAAAAGGGGGCAAAGACAACCGTTGCGGGGTGGGAGAATGGCGGGGGTTTGGGTCTTCAAGAACGGGGTGTACCGTTTGGTCGAAAACCCGCAGGCAGACGCGCAGGCGAGGAAGGTGCTGGTGCACTTGCCGAGCGGGGAGGTGATATCTTCCTACTCTTCACTGGAGCAAATTTTGAGGGGATTGGGATGGGAGAGGTACCACGGCGGCGGAGACGCCGGCCTCATACGCTTCCACAAGCACAACTCCAACGACCTCATCTCTATCCCCCGCGACTTTTCCAAGTTCAACTCCGTCCACATGTACGACATTGTCGTCAAGAACCCCAACATCTTCCACGTCCGGGACCGCTCTTGAGCCGTCGCTGCAGTGAGGCCCTATTCATGCGTCTGGCATCTGGGTGCCTGTGCTCTCTCGAGTTGGTCTCCTGCTTTGATAATCATGTGTCATAGATGTTTCCCTTTCCACGCTCGTATGTGTTTCTCGTCATATTCTCAGTCTTTCCTTAAGTCCATTTGTGGGTGCTTAGAGTGAAGGGTTTCCAGTGAGATTTTGTTCTCCATCTATTGTCCTTTGTTACTTCTGAATAATATTGTGAGTGATAGTGCTATAATATACCCTCTTTTTGTCTCATTCTACATAAAAAGCCTAGCTCACTACACACTTGCATGCAATAAGCTGATGATGTCCTCTTCACGAATCACGAAAGTAAGCAAAGAATCCTAAATATTAATCACGGACCTCGGATTGGATGAGATGTCTCCACGTCCTCTCGACGTACCATAGATTAAAAAGTAAGGCCGGGATAATCAATTGTTGTCTTAATGCAGGAATGCTGCGATTAATACCAAAAACAAGAAAAACAAGAGAAAGAAAAACAACGAAAAAGAAAGAATGGGGGACATGCCTGATAGGCAACTCTAGCAAGAAGCAAAGATTCATTGGAAAAGTGGGAGTTTGTCTGTTTGTGGAAAACAACATCAGCATAGTGAAAACCTTTGTTCTAAAAATCGCTTCTTCCTTTCTTAACACATCACTTTCTGTAACAAGCCTCCAGTAGGAGTGGATCTTCTATCACCCGTCTACCTCTAAAACGTGTGATTCATGATGCATAGAAAAGCAGACGCTATACAGGATCATTTCATTGATGGTGGGGGTAAACAATACCGATACCAATGTAAAAATTCAAGTTGTCTCATACTTGTTTCTTGGTTAGAGTGATGCGCTTCGTACTCTCCTTAGATATCTTTGTGGTTAGGAATCCATCTACTAGAAACACAATCGCTAAGGCACGATCCAAATGTTTATCTATTCAAGAGAATGGCAGATATTCTATATAAAATATTTCTCAAACCTTCATAATGTTGTGTATTTGCTACAGGTCACTAGCCGAATAAATGGACATGAATTGAGTCAATGAATGGTATGGCTACATGTGAAGGGTACCATCAAGGATTGAAGGCTTATTCCATGAATCGTCCGACTATTATTTAGAAATAAGATTTGGCCTCGTGATAGCTATAGAGATCCTTACTGAAAGAAAACAAGCATATCTCAGATTCTCGGGCCTTGTTCTTGATATTCTCCCCCTGAAATGAGACATCTCATTTGCCAGTCAAACGTAGGATCTCTAGACATAGGTACAGATAACGTTGACTCGATCTCTTCTGGGGAACCGCCCGTCCTCGGGCATCCAAGTCATGTCCATGATGCAAAAAGTTGTTGTTCAAAGCTGGAAAACCTCGCTACGGTTGGTCAAAGACAGATGACTCATGATTGGCTCTTTATGAGGTGACATTCCTGTAAGAAGACTACTCCAGGGACTTTTCTATTCCATTTACCCCAGTCTATAAGCAAAAGGGATAATAGGCTATGCAAGTAAAGAATAGCTTCGTTCGTCATTGGGGGAATTTGCTTATTTGTACTCGGCAGTTAAAATCATCGCTAGTTGGGGTATGTATGTATATTCTCACAAAAGTTTATGTTATGCTAAAATTATTGTCTTTGATGCATAAAAGCAAATTCCTAGTGTGTACAATGTCACATGATACTAATTAAGTGAAGATAGATCCATCATTATGACAACTAATATTCTCAAGTTATTACTATTTTGCATAATCAAGTGGTGAGGGGCAACAACTATTGTTGCGACTTTTTCAGAGGTGAACTATCAAGGGAAAGCTAATGAATAACTAGGTCGGTACAAACGATTACTCATTAAAGAGATGGCCTTGTCGCCTAGTGTAGATTCTCATAAGCTCACACCAATCACAACTTGGGGTTTTGATTTAAACAATCTCAAAAATGCATTTTAATTTATATAAGAGTCGCTGCTAATTAGTTAGGAGTCGATTAGATGCTCAAGTAGAATGTGAGAGTACATTTTAATTTTGCGATGGATATGGGGACTTGATTCTTTTCGGTACCTTTTATCTTTATTTAAAAAAGTCTTGTAAATAGTCTTTGTCAATTAATCCTAAACCATTAACATGTGAAGGGTGATCATTCATCATTCGGGTGCGCAAGCAAATAATTTAACAATCAATAATCAAATTGATAAATAAATTACTTGGGGAAATGGAAGAACCTTGATGTGCTAAGCAAATAAAAAGCAAAGTTCCATTATCGGCCAATGCAGCAAGGATTTTGCAAAGATATTAACCAAAAGCCAAACAAGAATGCGACATATGCATGACCTAGGCATGATTTCTAAATGTGATTATGCTATGTTATTATTATATTTTTATTTGGGTTTTTCTTGTTTAAAACAAACATGATTAATTTAAATGGTACGATTATATGAATTCTAACCTGATCATGCATTAATGAGCTAAAATTGAGTCTAAATGACATGTATGCTATTATTATGAATTAAATGCAAACTACATCCAATACTAATGACATGAATTGGAACCGATTATAAATTAACCCTTTTATTTAACGATGCGGGAGATTTTTTTTTTTTTTTCGTTTTATAAATAGAAGACTAGACTCTAGGACACCAAATATGACCTAATGGCTTTATTTATTAATAGTGACCTAATAATGCGTACTTACTCTTCTGGCATTTCCTTTTATGTAAACTATATGCAACGTGAACCATGCATGGGATGCAATTAATATATTTTATCTACATGATTGATTTTTATTAAAACATTAATAGTAAATCATGTGACCGACTAAATGACGTGCAATTTATGACATGCAAGTTATGAGACTAATTAATCCTCCAGGCAGTAGAACTAAATGACTTCTTTTATTTGGTTTTTCTTTAATTAATGAAAACTTTAAACTCACCTAAGTCTATATGAATTCTAATATGCATTATCCTCAATAGGAACATGAATGCACCTAAATTGTAAATGTGCAAGTGACATATGATTTGTGACGTATGTGATAATTAAGAGTGCGTTTGGTAACCATTATGCTCTTTGAAACAATTTCTATTTATAAATGATTCTTTTTCTCACTCTGAGGTTGAACCTTTCAAGTGAGTGGGCAAGCTTACTTCATCGCCCGGCGAGGGTAAGTCTTGTAGCCTTGCTCTGAGGTTGAACCTTACAAGTGATTGGGCAAGCTTGCTTGACCGCTAGCAAGGCTTGACCTCGCCCTGGCTCGGTGAGGCTGAGTCTTGTGGCTGCTGGCGTTGAGGCATGGTGAGGCTCGGCCTTACTAGATTTGGGGGAGGTTGACCCTTGCTAGGCCAAGGCGAGGCTGGCCTCACTAGTTGCCAAGCGAGCTTGCCCAATTACTAGCTAGGCCGAGCCTTGTCGGACCTCATCTTGGCCTAGGAGGCTCCAACGAGGTCGCCAGATCTCGCCTAGTTGGTCGTTGGCCATTGTCATGGCCGGCGATTGGCAATGAGGAAGAAGAAGAGAAAATAAAAGGAAATAAAGGAAAAAGAAAATTTGGCTTGATTTTGGAATTGTTCCCAGGAACAAATAAACAACTTTTTTTTGCTTCTTAATTATGTTTCAAACTATTTTTGAGAACAAATTTGTTATCCGTAATGAAAAAATTATCAAACGGATTTCTGTTCTTTTTTTATTCCGAGGAACAAAAAAAAAAAAAGAATCAATTACTATTATGCCAGTTAACAAACAAGCCCTAATAAACCTTAATATGTATCAAAAATGAGTCTTAATCCAAATTCATCAATTAATTTTCATGACATATTATTTCAACACGGGCAAAGTTTATCTAGTCAGTTATGCATCACATTATAAATCACGTGTGATGCCCTAACACATTGTACCCCTTGGATGCCCTACCACATCTTAATCAATGCAAGGAATAGTCATATATTGAAATAACCTAAGGTCTATAGGCCCCATTTGGTTCAGTTATGGGAATGGGCTTTGGGACTCTAAAGTCCCTTGGCCAAATGCAAACGCATTTGATTTGATTTTTTGGGTGACTTTGGCAAGATACAATTGCATCTCCAAAGGACTCTAAGGGCCCTTAGTCCAAAATAGGTCTGGAGGTCCTTTGGGAACTTGCATTTTTGGAATGTAAGTTTCGATTACTATTCATCTTCGAAGAAAACCATCGCACGAAGGCCAACGACCGCCGGCCAAGGGGTCGCGCGCACCGATGATGAGCTGACAACCACTGCCTGAGGGTTGCTCGACCCCGGCGACCATTGCCGGACCTCAAGCGACACCTGGGGTCGCGAGACCCCAGGTGGCCGAGGGCCAGATCTGGCCATCTGGCCACCATATCCGGTGGTTTGGTGGCCATATTGCCAAAAAAAAAAATGCAAATATTTTTTTGTTTTTTTAATTTAGCAAAAGTCATTTACAAATGCAAATTTTACCAAACGATATTTGCATTTCGGAAAACCCCCTTCACCCAAAGGTATTTGCATTTTTGCAAATGCATTCCCCAAAGGCCAAACCAAACGGGCCCATACTAGATAACATGCAATCGAAACAATATACTAAAGAAAGAGTGAATGTCTTATTGCCAATTGAATAGATACACAAGTGACTGGATGCACCAACACCCTAAAATTCTACAGATATTACTAGGTACCCAAAGATTAGTTTTTAAAATTAGTATATATGGTGACATCACATTTTTTTGTTGGGCCCATCTGTTGAAACACACACATCTACAGTCTCATATTGTTCATTTTTGACGTCATGATATTTAATATGGGGCTGCCTATGAGAGTATGATAACTTAAATACTAACTAGATGAATGGGGAGTTTCGTCGGCAATATTTTTTTCTATTGTTTATAAATATAATTAGTCACCGTACACGTAATTGATTATTGGGGATAGGTTTTGCTGACTAGACCGGCCGTCATGCAGGGACGACCATCTGTTCAAGCATGCAAAGCAACATCATATAAACATAAACATCTGTGGCTAGAAAAGAATCTAGAAAGAAATTTTATCTGCCACACCATCCCGTTCGGGTTTTGATTGGAATGCAATAGAAGAATAAAGAATAATGGAGTCTGATCGATTGTTTCCTGACTTCGACTGGTATATGTTGTTGCATCAGCTCGGTGCTAGTACAACTTAGAAAGCCAGAGACATCAAGCAGTTGATGAAGCGGGAAAGCTAGGGAAGCGAGCGTGTCCGTGGGGAGACCGAGCAAGGCGAAGCCTCTTCTCTTCCGAAAGTAGCTTTGCAAACCTTTTGAGAGCTTCTTCGTTAGTCTCTTGATTCAGCAGCTTGAAGATTCCGGTGTCCAGGTTAACCCTAGATACCGGCTTCTTCAGCAGTCCTTCCCCCACTTTGAGCAGATCATTCATGTTGTTCTTTGTGGCTATGTCCACCGAAGATACTGGTCCGCTCAACGTATCATCCTACAAAGATCACCGAATTTTGTATCAACATCATGTATAAATAAGCAAAAGAACAATAAGAGGGTTTATATACGCACAAGTACGTGTTCTTGCATATGTATGCCCTATGTATACTGGTATTGATATATACCTGGATGCGGAGATAGCTCTTTGCCGAATGAAGAGCTTGGAAAACAACAGCGAGATGGAGATCAACCATATCTGCACTTGCTTGGGTGAAGACGTCTACTAGAGGGGTGGACGCCCCGCTGGTTAACCAACCGATGATCCCCCACTTTGCTGCTTCATGTGCATTGTACCTCTGTTCAGATTTTGGCGAACCGGTTCCCAAAGATATCACCAGAAAACGCCCGTAGTCCATCGGCTTTATAGGAAAGAAGTCTGGGCTCCCCTTGCTTATCTCTTTCGTCACTTCACTTATAGCAACTAAAGTCTGCATATCATTCATTGAAATTGACAATAAGTTTCCGTTGCCATCACATATATTGACATGCAAGTTGCTGCCTGCACAATTTATTTATCGTCATGGTGGAGTTACTTATTTTATTTTTGTACAGACCGGATTATTTGCAGCCACCCCACCATCTATAAGATTGAACTCTCTCACTGCTTCTGAGTGATCTTCAGTTTGGAAATAATGGGCAGGGAGATAAGTTGGTGCAGCCGAAGTCGCAATGCATATATCAGAGAGCAACGCATCAATGGATGGTTTGTTCTTCACCTGTCCAAAACAATGGATACAAGACTGGCAACAGTTAAATGATATACCAGCAAAGTTGAACGGACAGAAAGGCGATCGAGTTTATTTGATTGGGGAGTGTGCGTGCTATGCTGCAGGGCCAGAATGCACACCTGGTAGGTAGAAAAGATGGTTGGACGGAGACGCTTGACGTCAAAAGTTGGGATCACAACATGGGTTAACGTCTGGTGCAACCTTGTGTCCCCTAGTTTTTCCCTTATGAGTTTACGAAGGTAATTTCCGTCATACTTTGGTCCCGTGACAGTCTTCATCATCTTTGTAACAGAAGCAAATGGACCACTGCAACACATTCGGTTAAGCATTTAAAGGACAAGTTAGAATGTTGGCTCCATGAAAAAACGTTAATCATACACAGGAAGCTTCTGACATGATCATGTAGAAAAGAAAAGAAACTGAATTTAGACCTGTCCTGAGGGAAGATTTTAGGGCCATTTTCAAGGTAGAAGTCCTTGATGTCTTTGGCAGAGAACATGGGTCGATTCTTTTCATTAGGGCTGGTCAACATGGCTGTTATAAGACCCCCTGTGCTCGTGCCCGCTATCACGTCAAAATAGTCAGCAAGTCTTGCATCTTTACCATCCATCTTCTACAAAATGGATTCAGGTATATCAGAAAGTTAGAATTACATGCAAACAGATATCAACTGTGCATACAGCATTAGCATTAGTTCAATACCTGAAGTTCAGACTCTAGGAAACTTAGAATAGTAGCGGGAACAATCCCTCTTATCCCTCCCCCATCCATGCTGAGAACTGTGATTAGGTTTCCATAAGTTGAAGGTTGAAGAGGTGCGCTCGTTTTTTCCATTACGCTAAGTGAGGCTATCTAATCAAGAGAAGCGCAGAGGAGGGAGGGAGAGAGAGAGAGAGAGAGAGGAAAATCTTCTCAAGGATAAAGCTGATTTTTTTAGACTGCGGAGATAGTGAGAATATCTAAAGTTGTCGGTTGAGTTTTCTTCGATAAGGAATGGGTATTTATAGGCCCTACAATCCTCTTATTCAAACTTTGAAGCGTGTCAGCGCATATTAAATTCAAGTTATTGGCTGGACGTTTACTCAATTAGACATTATTTTAAGGCTTTGCTGCACGTTCGTCAACCTCTATAGAATAATAATTGAGTTGCCATCGGAGTTAACTAATTTTTCTTATGCACGAGATGGTCCCCAGAACATACATCTATGAATTGTAGGTTGGACTTTCCTATTGCTGAGATATGGATTGCACATGGCAGAATTGTAGGTAAGTATAAATAGGTAGGAGCATTAAAGGCTAAGGCAAAATGTTCAATCTGCCAGATCAAGGGCTTACATTTGTTGCAGATCAATCTAATTTCCATCAAGTGGCTGAGATCATTGATTGAATAAACTAAAATGCAGCATGCCGTTGCACAATGAATGATGCATATTGCAGATTACCTGATAAAAGCTTTGATCAGCATAGTCTTGATTCGCACAAGGCGGCGCCTCTGATCAGGAAAAGACCCAATATGACATCTCAAGCAGTCAATGACCTGCGATCTGATCAAAGCAGCAGGGCAACGACAACAATTCAAGAATTCAAAGCAGGCGTCTCTCCATTATAATCCTGCACACTGTGATGAAATATCTCGGGGACCATGCCAAAGGAAACATGAGGCAACAAATAATACGATGTTGTATCCATAAGCACCCCATGTGCGAGTTTTTGGCAAGTTATATTTGTGAAAATATTTGAAAGATATTGATGCACTTTTTCTTTGGCCAGCAAGAGATGGATAAACTTTATATTTGGCCAGAAAGATATGGATGCAGTTTACTTTCTTTCTGACATCACATGGCTGTGTGCAGAATTGTGTTCTCCTTATTGTTGTTATGGTCTAGAAGATAACATAATCTCATCTCCGGCTCTTTTTGTATCATGTTGTTGTTTAGGTTTTGTGCTTATCCTATCTTTGGCAGCTCATATGGAAAATACTGAATGAAGACTTAGATCAAAGCGCAACCCAAAGGGAGCAACTTGGTGCCAGACGCCCACAATTACTAGGGGATCAAGTTGCATTATGACTTAACAGAAAAATCTTTTCTGCAAAAATGCTGTTAAGACATTAAGGAATCAAGTTACATATGTCAATAATCACCAAGGAGAAAGAACCAAATGCAGAAAGTATATCCTTTAATGCCTAACATATTTATCATTTGAAGTCAATAGATATAAAGTATGCAAATGAAGATGCAGCTTGCAGATCATTACATCTTCTGAATATGGTTCTTTGACTTCAAATGGCAAATATTTTAGGCTTAAAAGGCTGCAGGCAAGCATCGGCCAAGGTAGAAAACTTAAAGAAGGAGAGTCTACGGTTGAAGATTGACTAAACGTGCCAAAATCATCCGCCAGGCAGAGAAACTTGAAAAATGGGGCAGAATAGGTGGAGAAAAACCTAGGAAATTTCTCCCAGTTTCTTAGGAGTAGTTTGATTTGATCATGCTGCAGACAGACTATAAGTTTATCAAGTTGCTAATTAGCTAACGTGTAAAGAGAAATACAAATAAGACATCATTCCGGATGACAAAAGTTTCTTGTGGGGCAAGTATATCAGCTAATGATTCGTTTGATAATTAGGTTTATAGAGGTAAATAACCAGTTAGTCAAACAAATGATGAGTAGGAAGATGGAAACCTCGGGGGAATATGATCGAGTATTGACTCTTTCCACGGAAGTGGAGAGGTGCGCCATTATATCCTTAATCAGTATTCACACAGGATTTTCCTTTTACGGGTTTAACCCACCCAACTCCCCGTGCACTGTACAGCTGAAGAAAGCCGCTATCTTTCTTTATACAGAAATCCGAGCAGCCAAATGGTTTAGAACATTTTTCATGGTTCTATCCGCCGCCGTGGAGAGAATTTTGTGTTTACTGGGTCTTGAACGAACTCCCCGAGGCTTATCTTGTTAGGGGAATTACATACGGGATAGAAAAATATTTTTTTCTCATTCTTCTTTGCATCTGAATCTCTTAAAAAAATGATGCAACAGAAAAGATTTTCCTACCCATATTTAAATTTAGGAAAATAATTTCATTTTTAAAAAATTGAAAATCATTTTCCAAAATATAATAAGAAATCAGGATTTCCTTAATGCTCTTTCTCGAGCCCTTAGCAATGGGGCCGAGTCTATTAGGGTCCATTAAGGGCAAGCCCAAGACCATCGAGGCAAGGTTAGAGACCCTAGTGCCCAATGCTCAAGTCCCTAGCACTTGGGCTTGGGTCCATTGAGACATGTATGAGTCCATTAAGGTCGGGCTCGGTACCCCAACCCCCCAAATCCATTAAGGCCCGGCCTTGGACCTCGATGTTAGGGCTTGAGCTCGAGCCCCTATGTGCCCATGCTTGGATCCACTGAGGTTGGGCTAGAGACTTCGACACTTGAGACCGGAACCTCGATGCTCGGGCTCGGGTTCAATGAGGTTAGGTTTGGGTCTGCAATGCTTTGGCCTAGGTCCTCGACGCTTGGGCCCCTGTCCATTGAGGTTGGGTTTGAGTTCTAGTCTCAAGACAAGAGCGCCTGTGCCCAAGTCCATCGAGGCTTGGGTCAAGACCTTGGTGCTTGCACTTAGGTCCATTGAGACTAGGCTTGGGAACCTGGAGTGAACAAATGAGGTCCCTAGCACTAGGCCTAGGTCTCGACGCTCGGGCTTGAGTCCATTGAGGTTTGGCCTAGGTCCCCAACATCCAAAACTGGGTCCTAATGCTTATGTTAGGGTCCATTAATGTCAAGCATGGGTTTATCGAGGTCGGACTTAGGTCCTTGGTACTTGGGCGTGGATGCTAGGGCTTGAGGGCGGGTCTCAATGGACTCAAGCCCAAGCACCAAGGTTTTGGGGCTACCTTGATGGACTTGGGCTTGAGAGGCAATGTACTAGGCCCGATATTCGTGGACTATGGTTGGGGTGGCAAGGAGCCGGTCACAAAGATTCTATGGCCTGATTTCTATTGACCTAGGATTGGATGCTTGTGCTTGTACTCGGTTTGAGGATCTAGGCTCGAGAATCTGCGTTTGGTAAAATTTTTGTTCCTGGAACAGTTGGGAATAGAATCAAGAACAAAAAAAAAAGTCGATTCTTGTTCTGAGAACGAATTTGAGGATCAAAATCAAGAAATCTTCTTCTTCCCTTCGGTTATCTTGCGACCGCCGTCCGCCGTCCGCCGGTCCGGCGAGCTCGCTGCACCGGGCGAGGTCCGCGAGCTCGCGGGAGGCAAGCCCAGCCACCGGCGAGGCTGGGCAGGGGCTGGGCAAGCCTCGTGACACCCAGCCCCACCGGTGGCTAGGCGAGGCTCGCCCGGCCCCAGCGAGGCGGCTTGGCCACCGGCGGGGCTCGGCACCGCCGGATCCGGCGAGGCCGAGCCTCGCGGAGCTAGGAGAGCCTCGCCAGTCGCCGGCGAGGCTCGGCCGACGAGGGCCGGCCCTCGTCTCGGCCGGTCGCCGGCCCGGCGGCGACCGGCCACAAGAGGAAGAAGAAGATGAGAAAAAGAAAAAAAGAAAAGAAAAAAGGAAAAAAAGAATAAAAAGGAAAAGAAAAGGAAAAAGAAAAGAAAAAAATGAAAAAATGAAAAAAGAAAAGAAAAAAAGGAAAAAAAGTAAAAATGTATTTAAAACTTAAAAGAAATTGATGTGGAACGTAATTAATGAAAGACGATACCAAACACAATTCTATTCCCGAATCGAAATTTTGGACAATTACCAAACGGCTTAAAATGCTTAGAATCGGTTCCCAGAACGGAATAAAAAGAATCGCCCGATCGAATCTACTTCCTAATGTAATCGTTACCAAACACGCCCAAAGATTCTATGGCCTGATTTCTATTGACCTAGGATTGGTGCTTGTGCTCGTACTTGGGAGTTGAGGATCTAGGCCCGAGAATCTAGTGCCCGTGTCCCATTCTTTGGCTTGTTATGTGCAAGTCACTCACGTTCAAATAATGTATGCTTATTTTGGAAAATCACATCTTATCGACAATACAAAATATTATCTTTCCATTTCTAGGGGCCTCATCCTTATCCTATTCATATTTCAATAAAGGACTATACCTATAGTTGATTACGTTAATTCAATAGCTTAAAAAAAATCGAATAGAAGGAAACACTAATATCAAAAAAACAAAATTGTCATTTTATTAAAAATAGCTTTCTAGAAATATTTTCTAGAAATATCACATTTGTTGCAAAATAAATGATATCTAAATCAAAACATTATATCATCTCCCAAATGTTCAATGTCAAGATATTGGAGCTTTCAGAGTTGCATAAATGATCTAAGAATACTAACCAATGGCACGAGGTATTTTGAGAGACCAGTTTCCAGTACTTGTTATGTTTAATAATTTAGTAAGTAAACCAATCCCACTCTTTGATTTATACTTAAAACAGTATCAATGACCTCTAATGAGAACTCAAAGGGGAAATGGATTTGGTAAAATGCAAATCAAAGATGATGCTGAGGGAAGGCACATATTGGTTATTAACAAATTTGAACAATTCTGAGTGGGAGCGCACCAATTGGAAATGATCATGAAACGTATCGTGAAAAGTTTCAATTCTTAAATAAACTCCCGTTCAATTAGATTACATTAAATGAACACATCTTTCGTGGCGCATTAGTCGGTGTAGATGACGTACTAAGCAGTAATATGTCGGCGCCAAGTTGGAGAGGAGGGGGAATTAGGGAAAACCAACGTGCAATGTGCTTAGGTGGCATGCCGACTAAGCAGTGCAAGCCAGGAAAATGCAAAGTTCCTTGAGCATCTTCATGCAATAGGGGAACATACCGCCTGAGTTGGCATGAAATATATTCAAGAGAGAAGTGAAAACAGAAAAAGACAGCTGCGAAATACTGCAAAAATGACATGGAATGAGAAATCCCATGACTTCACATTCAGGATTCAGCGCCCAAGCCATCTCATCGTCGCATGACGGATGACATCTTCGTCCACCCAACACTCATGGGCTAGATGTGTCACAGCAGGGCTGGGCACTGGGCCGTGCCCTGACCCGTTTGGGTCCAGGCCCATTTGGAGAAAGGGGCCGTGCCTAGCAGGGCCACTTCTCACCCGGGCCTTCATGCCCTGTGCCTGGGCCCATGCACAGCCGATGACCATGGCTAAGCACCGATATCCAGTGTAAATGCATTTACTAAAGGAAAAATGAGACAAATAATCCATAATTGTGGCTCGTTATTTAATGTGGTTCTTGAATTTTTAATGTGTTTAATGCGGTCCCTGAATTTTAGCCCAATGTGTAATGTAATTCATAAAACTTTAATTTGTTAAATGTTCAATGAATTTTTTATATATGTTCAACTTAGTTCTTGCATCATATAAAATATTCAATGTTGTCCATGATATTGAATTAATTAAAGGACTATATTGAAAATTTTCATGAAATTCAGGTACTACATTAATTAAGTATCAAAAGTCCAAAATTTATGTTAAACAAATTAAAAATTCATGGACTATATTGAACATAAAGGTAAAGTTCATGGATTGCATTAAATAAATTAAAAAATTAAGATCATTTTGTGTCATTATCTTTAACAAAGTTATAATCCAAGTGCTAAAATTTACAAAAGGTATACACAAGTACTACTTTTTTTGAAAATTGGAATACCTAAATGCCAAGTCCAGCGATCTTGACCGGAAATCATATATGACAATTTTTTATTAATATAACTCGCCTATATGGTTCACTAGAGAGTTGAGTTAGTAAAGAAGAGCCAAAATAATGTTGTTTTTACCTTGGATTTGAATTTTAATATAAATATTAATTAAATTAAAATTTGAAAATAAATTCTTAAAAAAAAAAAGAATCGCAGAACTTCTGTAATGGTTGTGCAAACCATCGTTGTTGCCTCCCCACCATCGCTTGGAAGGACCTACAACAATGGGAGAAGGGTTAGCTAGAGTCGTTGAGCCTTGGCGAGGGGGCTAGCAATCTTAGTTGATCGGCGGTGAGGGCTTGCAAGCCCTCGCCCAAATTTGGGGTGAGGGTTGCAGCCTCCCCCAAATTCGATCAAGGGTTGCCAGCCCTTGCTCAACTGGGTCAAGAGCTTGCCCTAAATATGGGCAAGGGCTTGGATGCGATCGACTTTGGCCAAGACTTAGAGACCCTGACCAACTCTTCCCTTACTATGGTTGGCCCTTCTTGGCAACAGTGGAGAGGTGGTGACGAGAGTTGTGCTAGCTCTTACCGAACTTCTACAATTTTTTTTTTAATTTTAGTTTTAAATTAAATTAAATTAATATTAAAATTTAAATTTGAGGCAAAAAATGACGTTGTTTTTTGTTTATCTAACCACATCATCGTGTAAAATGATGTTGTTGTACACTTGTCTTGGCAAGAAAACGCAACGTTAATATTTTGGTTGGATTTTCTTGTCATTAGCATTGAGACTTAAGTTTACTTTTCCTAACTCTTGAATCTTGATACTTAATTATCCTGCATGTCAAGTTTTAATACTAGAAGGATTTGGGTGTTCATTATTATCCTTTATTAAAGAGATACGTAAGAAAGAGAGAAAGGGTTGTCTTCCCCTTTTTAACGGACATGTTATGTTACCTCATTTCTGTACTTTCGCGACGATAATGATGCCACCGTCTCTCACCCTAGAACATGGAAATGGCCGTCTCGCTCTCCGTCTGTCTCTTCGCGACGAACTCCATTCCTTCCGCAGGTTCCTCTCTCTCTCTCTCTCTCTCTCTCTCTCTCTGAGTTCCTGTCGTTTGGGAACATAAAGCGACCATTTTGAGGAGACCCCCATGTGGGAAACGAGATTGAAACTGTGTCTGGCTTTCAGGCGGAACTGGAAGATGTAACTACACTGGTCAGTCTGTGGTAGTCTTCCCTCTCTCTCTCTCCAAATTCTGAATTTTTCACTCTCATCTCACCTTTTTGTTCCACCGAATCGCATCTTGAAGAGATTGCTGAGTGGTTTGAATCGGTTGGTGTGGGACAGAGAGCGCTTCCGATACGAGTATTCACCGTGGGCAAGAAGAGATCGCCTGCGGTGCAGCTACTAGTGGACGAGTACACCTCCAAGCTTCGACGTTATTGCGCCGTCGAGGATGTCCAAGTTCGCTCCAACCCTAGAAATGCACGGTGGGTCGCCCTCCCCACCCTCTTTCCCACTTCCCCACGTTTCGCAATGCTGAGCTCTTTCCTAAAGGAAGTTTCTTTTGGAATTAGAGTGCTCTGCACACTGGTAAATGACAGTTAGCTCTTTTGCAGTGAGAAGCAGGCTCAAATTGTCGATGAAGATGTGGCAGTCATGAATCTTATTAAACCTGATGATTGGGTATTACTCTTGTTTTGACTCGGAGCCATTTCATGTTCCTAATCATTCTATTAAAGCAGGAGTGACCAAAGTCCCCGAAAAAACCTGCCTTCCATTAGGGAACAGCTGCTCATTTTCTGTATGTGATTTTTTGTCGCACTTTACACATGTTTAAGTGCAGCCTGGTTGTTGTGTTGGAACAGCAAGATATGCATTTAGTGAAAATGTCTGCATTCAGCTTACTTATGGCTGCATACAACTGATGATGAAAATCAAAAGGTGGAATTTATGTGATTCTTTTTCTTTTTCAGGTTGTGCTGTTGGATGAGCAGGGGATAGACATTGAGTCAGAGGAGATGGCTGAGTTGATCGGTGGTGCTGCAGATAAGGTATGAATTCCTGCTCCATTTCATATCCACAAGTTCTTTATAGCAATATTACTATCATCATACAGTCCCAATTGGAACAGATGGTAGAAAATTCTATCGATCGTCAATATGTGTAGTATGTATCTTATATACCTTAGGTTTTCTATGACACGACATGCATTGCTATGAATTAGAAAGTCCCATGGAAGACTGTTGCATTTTTCTTTTAAGCTCTTTCTTTCGCTTTATATCATCATCATTATTACAGAGATGTTAGTATGTTTGATTCTGGCATGAATGAAACTTACTTGGAGTCATCTCTCCTTTTGATATTTTAGGGAGCTTCAAAGCTATCATTTTGCATCGGTGGACCTTATGGTCATGGACCAAAATTGAGAGAACGTGCCAACATATCAATCAAGTTATCTTCCCTGGTCTTGAATCACCAAATTGCACTTGTTGTGCTGATGGAACAACTCTACAGGTTATTTGCAAGAACTACCAGAGCAAAGTCATGTTTCCATATGCTATTGGACCTTAGGATTAACCTTCTCTATTAAATTTCAAATTGATGTCTGTCATAGGGTACCTTGCTGAATTTCATTGACAAAAGAATATTCACCAAGCTTGGAGCACCAAAACCAATTTGTATTTAAAGATTAACATAAAGTGAGTTGTTCGGTGTTTGACAAGGCACCTATTTGGTTACCGCACATTACTTAATTACTCTTCCGATAATGAATAGTGGTGCAACTTCCATCACAAATATCCCCAGATAAGAATTAACCGGCCATTTGACCTGATGGATGATAAAATTCATGCTGAGGTGTATCTACTGTCTCTTTTTTCATAGGGGTGCATGCTCTAACTCACTTTTTATATATGGAGCAAACATGTTCCTTCACTTGTTGCTCGTGGGTCAGAAGAATTCAGAAATTCTTGTTTCTTTCAGTTTAGCAATAGTAGGATAGTTCAAAAGTTCTTAATGCCTACGGCCCTAACAGTTGGTGGAGTCATGGTTATTGGGTAAATGACACCTGCAATCTACACACTCATAATGTTACCATAAAGGCAAGCCGTCATCTGAATGTTGATCATGCTCTGACCATGTTGGTCGCTCACAGTAAACAATTAATGCTTTCTTCTTGCATTTTCAGGTCATGGACAATCCTGAAGGGGCAAAAGTATCATCACTAGCCATTCCACCTGCGTATCTGAGGTTGTTACTTATGTGGGGAGTGGACTTTTTATGTTCAGCGCATCCTATGCATTCTTAATTTCTTACATCTATGTCGATTTCATAGACTTAAGGTAATGCACCATTCTTAAAGCTGGACCTGTCATTGGTTTACTACAACTTGTAGTTTCGTACCAGCACCTCTGCAATCTCACGAATTTGGGTGTAGGGTTCATCTTCTGCAGGAACGTACATACAGAGAAAGAAATGCTCGACAGAGTGCGTGGAGCTATAGAACTGCCTTCCATGCTTTATTTTGTTAGCCTTTCCCAGCCAATTTTAAGGACATACTGGTTGGGCGACTCGCTGGTTGACAAAGCTGAATGTAGAATGTAGTTGGAATCTAATTGAGTCAACTTTTGTAATATGTCGTGAAAGATAATGGACCAACCAGCTTTGTTCTATTGCAAAGCATCCACTTGGTTTCCGTTTCGCAGGATCACTTGTTATGTGTTGATCTACTGTGAAATCTTTTGATTGTGTTTGAATTCGAAATAGGTTTCCGTGGCAGTTCGCGGGAAATAGTGAGGTGTGAAGCGCCAGACAACATGGTTTGACATGGTTCCTTTTCGTGTGCAAGAGGCAGTCCAAATCCTTATTGTTTAGGATTCAAACCGAGTGTAATGGGCGGCCTTGCATAAACATATTCCTTGTATTGATAAGTCGATCTGAAATATAGATATAGCATCTTCCTTTAATAAAAGGACAGTTCACATTAATCAATATTTTGGGTTTTTACTGCATTTTCTGTCCGGTTCACCTTAGGAAAACAGTTGGTTCTTTTCGCCCAACGAGTAACGACCTTCACTCACTCGGCGGCGAACCGTTAACATTGTCAGTGGATAACAAACGACCACGTCACGACAAAGATGCGAGCCTACGTGTCAATGTCCGTATCTCTCTCTCTCTCTGAGCTCATTGATAGGTGGGGAGTGGGGGCACGTGGAACGAAAGAGGAAACGGCATGGCCCTGTTTCGATCACCAGCCTCACCACTTTCTCCCAGTCTCAGACTGAGACGCCTCGTTAACACATCAAGATCCAAGCTTTGTCTTCGTTCCCCAACAGCAATAGCTATGGCTTCTTCTTCTTCTGCCTCTGAACATACCGAACCCATGGCCGCATCGGCAAAACTTTTCCACGTCCCTGCACTGAACGCCCACGAAATGGAGCAAATTGCGGACAAGACCATGGACAGATACTCCCGTAGTAACAATGACGCGAAGAGGAAGGGCCGAGGGACGGTGATCGTGTGGTTCAGGAACGATCTGAGGGTGTTGGACAACGAGGTTTTGTTCCAGGCCTGGTGTTCCTCTGAGCTCGTCTTGCCCGTTTATTGCCTTGACCCCCGCCACTTCGCCACCACCCATTACTTTGGCTTCCCCAAGACTGGCGGTAAAATATCATCGTCTTTTATCTCTCCTCTCTCTTTCCCTGCACCAACAAAAGCCGAGTTCATATGCACTTTCCATTCTCCAATCTAACCCCCTTCATTGACTTTATCATCGATAACTCTCGGCATTTCTACCAAATTGACTATGCATGCTTACCCTTTTGCTTTTGTTGTGTTCGTGGAACATTAAGTGATTACAAAGTGATTCTGATTGGTAAAAGATCGAAGTTGTGTCACTTCTATTTTTGGCAGCTTTGAGGGCACAGTTTCTAATTGAGTGTTTGGAGGACCTGAAACGGAATTTGGTAAAGCGGGGTCTTGACTTGCTTATACGCCAAGGGAAGCCTGAAGAGATTCTTCCATCCATTGCCAGAACATTCGGAGCACATACGGTGAAGTCCTTCCCCCACTCCTTTGCGATTATACAGGTACCCAGATAAGTTCTGATCCACCTAAACGAGAATGACATCATGTTTGTTGTGCTTTCCAGGTTTATGCCCAGAAAGAAACTTGCAGTGAAGAGCTGGATGTTGAAAGACGGGTTTGCAAAGGTCTGCAGCTAGTAGCATTATCGTCTGTAGCTACATCCAACGAGCTCAGTGGCACGGATCCTTTGATTGATGCCAAGCCACAACACGCCTCTGGTATCAGCTTCAAGGAGGACCCAAGGTTACATCTTATGTGGGGTAGTACGATGTACCACATTGATGACCTTCCGTTTGGTATAGATCATATACCTGATGTGTATACTCAATTCCGCAAGGCATGTATCCTCTCTTCAATTGCTGTGCTGGAGACGTAAAGAAACATGTGCGCTAATGAAATCGATAATTGCAGTCTGTCGAATCTAAATGCAGGATCCGAGATTGCATAAAGGTTCCGAAATATCTAGGACCAGCACCTTCCACTAATGATTGGGGCTGTATTCCTACACTTGGGCAGCTTGGGCTTTCCGTAGATCAGGCATGTTATCGATTCAATCTTTCGTAAACTTTGTTGGCATATAAATTTTTCATTGCACCTGTGCAAAGTTTGAATTCAGTAATGCAGCTCTAGTAACACAGATATTCTTAACCCACTTTTCCTTTGTATGCAGGTCAAACGAGGGATGAAGTTTTCTGGGGGTGAAAATGCAGCATTGAGCAGAGTACATGAATACTTCTGGAAAAAGGTAAGATATTACTTAGATTACTCGGTTGCTCTTACCTTTCTTGATTCTAAGTAGATCTGTCTAGCATAATGTTTTTTGTCATCACTGAAGTAGCTGCCATATTTTGATATGTTACTTCTTGCTTCCCATATAGGATTTGTTAAGCACATACAAAAAGACTCGGAATGGGATGGTCGGGACTGATTACTCAACTAAACTTTCCCCCTGGCTTGCTACAGGATGCCTTTCTCCCCGTCTTTTATGTGAAGAGGTGGCTAGAAATGTGACTTTTTTCTCTATTGTATGCATAGTAATATTAAAGGATAATTCTGATGAGAGCTATTTATCTTTTGGACATGTAGGTGAAAAGATATGAAAAGGAAAGGGTGGCAAATGATTCAACATATTGGTCTCTCTCTCTCTATCTCTCACACATGTGTCTTCTCTTTTGTTTATGCCGCACAGGCACATATACAGATGAGCGTACTGATGCTTAAATGCAATGTGTATGCTCACTCTCATTTTTGGCAAACATAACACTCACTATGTATTTAACTGTCTCTGTTTGATTCATGTTTTTCTGTTGAAAACATCCAACTTTTTCCGCTCTTAGGCTGGTAAGTCACCATTTTAGCTTCACAGTTGATCAAATTATGAATCTTAAGCATGAAAGTCTAGCTAGGCACTCAGAAGTTCTATCTAATGGCAAAAAGCTTTCCACTGAGGAGCAAAATTCAACTCTCAAGCATAATCTTACCTTCCTTTGCTTACCCAATCATTTCCATCCTTTCAGGGTCTTGTTTGAATTGATTTGGAGGGACTACTTCAGATTTCTTTCAATCAAATATGGAAATTCCATTTTCCATCTGGGTAAGGGATTCAATGCAGTTAACACTTGATCTAGTTCATCAATTAGCATGGAACATTCCATCAGATGGATATCATACTTTAGTCTATAGGAAATAGAAAATTTTGATAGAAATACCATACAAAGCATAGTCAAATTAGGTATTAGGATGCAATAAGTTGTGCTATGGTGATATAACAGCCAATATGCAGTTTTTTTCCAAACATAATATACCTTAAACAGCGACATTGTGTCATTTTGGAAAGAACTGCTTCACACCTTGTATTAGTAGTATAGCAGCACATATTTTGTTTCGGTAGATGCACATCATGTGGTTTTGTTTACTGTTTCTCTATATTCTTGTGGAAATTTATGTCACCTAGTTCGATCTTTAAAGGTGGTCCAAGGAAAGTGAACAGCAACTGGAGCCAAGATGAGAAACTGTTCAACTGCTGGAAAGATGGCTGTACAGGGTATAGCATATTTCTTTTATTCTGCTTGTCCAATCTATTCTCACTTGGAGACAGGTTTTTTAAGTGGCATTGGCATCTGTTAAGCACTGGGAAATGAATGATCATAATTCATTTTGGTTCCAAAAGACTTTGGTTTTGCTGAAGTAGCTTAATCTTCTATTAATTTCTCTGTCCAATCTCTTCAGCAGTCTCAATTCTTATGTAGCTTGTTAACTCCATAGGTATCCTCTAATAGATGCAAATATGAAGGAACTATCAACCACTGGATTTATGTCGAACAGAGGAAGACAGGTCAGCCTCAAGTCATATTTGCTTACATGTTTACATAAAATTTAGTGTACACAGAACTTTCAGAATAAAAATGAATGGAAATCCTTTCCCCTTCCTATGTGAAATCCTGTCTGTAATAAAATTAATTTTTTACCTCATGGATGTGATGTCTATTCAACAGATTGTATGTTCATTTCTCGTTCGTGACATGGGTCTTGACTGGCGTATGGGAGCTGAATGGTTTGAGACCTGTCTTCTTGATTATGATCCTTGCTCGAACTATGGAAATTGGACGTATGGTGCAGGTGATACTTATTTTCATGCTTCCAGTTCAGAACATCATGTATGCTTTTTGCATGGTTTCCAACTCCATCATGGGATTACACTAGCATGTTCATCGGTTTTTCTTCTGAAAGTTCTATCTTACATCACATATAACATGTTGAAATGAACTGGAAAAGATTTTGATTCCCCATAACTTGGTGATGATATATGACTTGTACAGCATCTTATGAAGCTAAAGGACACATTATCGCACTTGCATTTTTGTCCTCTGCACAGAAACCTCCTGGGTGGATATTGCATGACAAGTGGATAATTGACCTCATATTTACAGAAATAGGATTAAGACATGGTATTTCGGAATTTCATTTGAATTATAAATTATAGCTCCGATCTAGCAGACAGAATTATTGCAGATTTCATAGGACCTTTATCGAGAACATCCCAAAGATGACCAAAGTATGTAAGGGAGACTAAAATTTGAAACTAATAATATATAGCTGCTCATATTCCACACTTTCTTTTTCGGCATCTAGTTCTTATTCGTGATCATGCTTTGTGCTGCAAATTGTTGTTTTCCTTGAATGTCCAGGAGACCTAAAATTGTTACTTACAAGTAAACCAGCCAACCATTGTTGGGAGACTAATTCCTGCATTTTACAATTCTCATAAGCTAGACTAATGTACAATCACCTTCTGAAAAAAGAGGTTACTTTGGTGCATCACGAGGGAGGGTAATTTTTCTTTTTTTTTTTTTGAAAATGCAAATGAATTATATTTGAAATAGATAATGAATTTTCTTTCTCTTAATAATAATTAATTTTACTGACCAGTTAGCCAATGGTCAGCTTGTTTTATCTTTCTGATGCACAGTCATGGAACTCCTACTGGTGACGTAATACCTATCTAGGTTTATAGTTAACATTACATTGTATGTTTTCTTTCTGCACAGGAGTTGGGAATGACCCTAGAGAGGATCGTTATTTCAGCATCCCTAAACAAGTGCGTATGCTTTTCTTTCAACTGTTTGCTTTACATGAAGGGACAAATGTGCTTATAGAGAGTCTAGATGGTTAGTTTGTTGGTTTATAGTCTTCAAGTTAGTAAGCCTTTGTAACTATCAAACAATGACCTTGTAGGCTTGGCTTAAATAGTGGATGTGGTGATTGGAGAGGTTAATTTATTTCTTGTAAGAGGAGGCTTATTGTGTTTCAGGCAGCATGGTGGCTACTTTGTAAGAGCCCTTGTACTGTTGGGGCTCTGTATTAGTAAATGCATTTTCTTTTCGCCTTAAGTTGTATTTTAAATCTCTGACTCAGTATAACTTCAAAAATTACTCAGGCACAAACATATGATCCTGAAGGAGAATATGTAGCATTTTGGTTGCCTCAGCTACGAATGCTTCCAAAAGATAAACGGCACTTTCCTGGAAGATTATATATTCAGCAGATTGTGCCCCTGAAGTTTGGGAATAATCCTAGACAACATGGCACTCAGACCATTTTGTCTGACAGACAGAGAAAGTCTAGAAGATAGATGAAAGGACACTGAAGACAAAAAGAAGAAAGTAACTACCAGGGAATTAGTGTCTTCTCAAATTGATTGACATCCTGAAGAACTGCAAAAATGGGGCAGCTGAATCTGCCGTGATCTCTTCTCTGCAGTGAGGTTTCATTCTTATTCATGGTAGAAAAGTGTTGGTTTTATGAGTCTTCTTCTTAATATCTATCTTCTTCAATGTTGGACTTAACTTTAAATACAGCAGATTAACTATTGTTGAGCTCGGAAATTTCAATGAATTGAAGGGAGTAATTTGATAGCGTGGTTGAAAATGTCTACCCATCATTGTCTGGATACCAGGAGCATTAAGATGACAGATTATGTATGTTTAAATGCTGTGCACAATCGTGTCTGTTCCTCTTTGTTAGTCAAGGTTTTGTGTAGCTTTGTGGTGATGACATGCCAGAAAATGACTTACTGTGAAGATCATTTGCCTGCTGAGATATCGAGATCCGCAGCTACCGAGTGAAGAGTTATTGTTAACTTAGATACGAAGGAGTGAAACGGTGATTGTAATATCGAGTTTAAGCACGGGCGCATAAGCCAAAGGTGGTATTAATGGTGGTGAAGCCCCCATCCACTGCTAAATTATGGCCACTAATGCACTTGGACTCGTAGCTCCCCAAAAACAAAGCAGCCTCGGTTAAATGCCTTTTTTGAAGAGCTGCCCATTGTAGGTTTGAATACACTCGGAATCCTCCATTCCCATGAGTTATTGGAGAAGTGCCTTGACAATAGTTTTGAAATGAAACAAAGTGACAGACAGTTCACGCTAACCCCATGTCCGAGCTCGGTGGCCACACTCCTTTTGAGCTCCATGATGTCGTACTTGGAGCTGGTGTACGCAAGGGACGCAACCCAGCCCACGCCTGAGCTGAAACTTCCTACATTGATGATGCTTCCTCTTCGCGATGGGATAAGGGCCTGAGCTGCATGCTGGGTCCTTAAGAAAACATCCGTCAGGTTCACACTAACCACTCTCTCGAAGTCGGCCCTCTCATTGTACAGTATGTTGGATTTGGCTTCATCACCAACCGCAGCCTTGTTCACCATTATATCAAACTTTACGTGCTCATCAACTTCAGCGTTAATGGCATTTTCGAGGTCGGACTCGCTTGATACATCCGCATTGTGAAAAGAACATGGTCACTGGTCCTAGGTCCTAGGTCCTTGTACACCGACTTGCCTAAGTTTTCACGAGTATCGGCTATTAGGACTTTAGCCCCACGTTTGGAGAATTAATCAAATCCTAAAATGTCCTCACCGGTCATCGTTAAAAGAAAAGGCCAACGCGGCAGCCAGGGAGAAGGAGGATATCCTTACAAAGTTGTGGCGGTCTGAGTATGTGGCTCTCGATCACTTCGCTCGCAACCGATTAGGGTGATGGACAAATCAAGACAGCTGCAAGACCACTGCCAGCTCACTCTTGCTCATTTCGATTCTCTCCTCCCTACTCTGTCTCCCTTGTGAAGCTGTCACCGGCGGTCATCACGAGCTTTCGTGTAAGAGAGCATTGTGATAGACAATCAACACGGCACGAAAACCTCGTTTTCCTTATTGTTTTGTCCTCTTTTTTCCCCTGCGCGCAAGAATCACGTTCTGCCCAACTTTCTGGTTGGACTTGGCTTTACTCAAATCCATCATTTTCTTCTCGATGCATCTAATTCCTCTTTCTCCCTTCTTTTGATGGATTTAGAACCACAAGCCTGTGTGGATGAAAGCTTGCACAGTCGGCAACGTCCGTGCCATACTATATGCATGGGAGAAGATATTGCCGGCATCATTTTTTAGGACCGACGCTTAATAATCATTGTTTAAGCTTTAATCCTTATATGTAAGTGTTTTAAAGTGCATCGTTGAAGCTAGCTTGCGCCTTTAAGACTAGACGCCTTTTCATCAAGACAAGACATGTCGGCAGCTATATATCGATCTCTGCTTATGAGGATGACTACATGAGAATTTGAAGTCGCCTCTGATGTGGACATCGAGTCGTATCGAGGAGGAGGTGCTAGGGACCCATTGTCTATTCCTACTGGTTCGATTACTCGAGCACGGGCCAAACAATTCAAGCAAGCTGTTGGTGTCATGGTTCGTGATCTTTGTCGTGAAGATGACCTTGGATCAAATCTTGAAGAACCTTGGAAATCTTGGTGCAATTTAATTATCTTGTCACCAAATAATTGACCAAGTCAATTTATATATATTCTTGTTTAAGAATATTCTAAAATAGAAATATTTTAGAATATAATGCATTAGATTTTTAGGGTTTGTGTGGCAGCCTATATAAAGGATTTGCCAAATTTCTTTGGAGACGGATATATTTTTATTTTGAGGAAAAGAATTGAGAGGTTCTCTTTTTACTGTTCTTTTGAGGACTTGACCTAATCAAGATTCTCTTGTGGCGGTCAATTTGACTTATCGAGCGAGATAGCGAATTCTTTTGCTCATGGCGTCTATAATGTTGGTTGGTTGACACGTGTTCGTCAACACGTCACGTTCATATCGAGGTTGCCAATCACAAGTTTGATTGGAGGTTGAGGTTTGCAATTCGCACCATCTAGGCCTTCGTAGAACGATCATTCCGCAACGATTCACATCAGTTTGGTATCAGAGCCAGATTCTACAAGATCTATTTATCTTTAATTTTCTGTTGATATTCAGCAATTTGAGATTTATTAAGTTAGGGTTTCGGTTCTAGTTAATTTAGGGATCCGATTGCTTTTGTGCTTCCATACGTAGTTGTTTGCTGTTAGTTTTAAATTTTTCTTTTCTAGCATCTTAAATTGTATCTGAGTTCGTCAAAAAAAAAAAAGTAAAAAAAAAGTAAAAAAAAAAAGAGAGAAAGAAAACGCACAAAAAAAGTGTGCAAGAGAAAAAAAAACAGATTCGGCAAAAAAAAAATAGTAGCCGAACAAAAAAAAAAAAAAAAAAATCAAGAAGACGATTCGTTTGTTAGTAGACCAAATTGAAACAAATCAGTAGTGATTTGCATTTCAATTGGAATTTTGAAAGTTGTACTTGTTGATTTGAAATTGTTACTTGTTGAAACAAAATCAATAGTGATCTAATCTTGTTTGATTAGTTTGATTGATTGTCGTGAGGGGTTGAGAGATAGGTTTTGAGTCCAATAAAGAGCTTGTGAAAAGAGAATACGAGAGGAAAAAGGCAAGAGTGTGTAAGCTTAATTGAGGGTGGAAAAAGCCTAGATTTGAGTTAAATACGAGAGGAGTGACAAACATCTCGAGAGAAACACGTGAGGGAGCGATTAGTGAGAATTTTTTTTAGACTAACGTTTACTTGCAGGTCTAAAATATGTTGCGCGAAGAAAGCGTCAATCAACGGGAGGTTGACTCCATACGAAGGGATGAAGCGCTCGTGGAAAGCATCAAGTAATTGAGGGTTGTAGTAAAGGAGCTTAGTGGCCGAATGATGGGGAATGTCATGAGGGTTGATGGTGACCGAGAGATACCCCGAGGAAGGCCGCAACATCAACGAGATGCCTCTAGAACACAAGATAGAAGGCAACGGCAATATGATGATGATGAGGCCGACATGGAGGATGATTGAGATGCTCGATTTGAAAGGTGGAATGAAGGCCGAAGGTTTAGACACCGAGGAGATGATGAACTTGGCAACATCAAGATGAAGATTCCTTCCTTCCAAGGGAAGAATGATCTCGATGCATATCTAGAGTGGGAGAAACGCATGGAGATGGTATTTGATTGCCAACGATACTCTGAGCTCAAAAAGGTAAAAATTGCAGCTGTTGAATTTATTGATTATGCTATAATTTGGTGGGATCAACTTGTGACTAGTAGGAGGCGCAATGGTGAAGACCAATAGAGAGGTTGGATGAGATGAAAGCAGTGATGAGAAGGCGTTTTGTACCTAGTCATTACCACCGAGATTTGTTTCAAAAGTTACAAAATCTCACACAAGACAATAAGAGCGTGGAAGAGTATCACAAGGAGATGGAGATTGCCATGATCCGTGCTAATGTGATGGAGGATCGTGAGGCCACAATGTCAAGATTTTTGAGTGGTTTGAGTCGAGACATAGCAAGGGTGGTAGAACTGCAACACTATGTTGAATTGGAGGAATTGGTGGACAAAGCCATCAAAGTTGAGCGGCAATTGAAGTTGGACCGAAATCACAAGAGTGGAGGAGGTTCAAATCAGAATTGGAGATCCAATTGGAAGAGAGATGATAAGCCAAATTGGAGAGGAAACAACACCAAAACCGAAACCTCAAAGGAGAAGGAGAGGGATGATAAAGTTGGAACGAATCCGATTTCAGGTAAAATCAAAAACCCTAACACTAGAACTCGTGAAATTAAATGTTTCAAGTGTTTGGGCAGGGGTTATATGGCGAATCAATGCCCTAATAGGAGGGTGATGATCATGACTGGACATGGTGTTATTGAGTCCGAAAGTGAAAGGGAAGAAGAGGATGATGAGATGCCACCATTGGAGGATTGTAGTGATGGAGAAGTGGCTATTAAAGGAGACTTATTGGTGGTTAGGCGTTCTCTGAGTGTGCAAGTAAAGGAGGAGGAGCATCTCCAACAAAGAGATAATTTGTTTCATACAAGATGTGTGGTGAATGGTAAGATCTGTAGTATGATAATTGATGGAGGTAATTGTGCGAATGTGGCAAGTTGTATTATGGTGGATAAGTTGGGTTTGAAGATGACAAAACACCCTAGGCCTTATAGACTTCAATGGTTAAATGATAGTGGTGAGGTGAAAGTATCGAAGCAAATTTGAATTCCATTTGAGATAGGGAGATACAAGGACGAGGTAGAGTGTGATGTTGTACCTATGCAAGCGGGTCATATCTTGCTTGGAAGACCATGGCAATATGATCGAAAGGTACATCATAATGGATATACTAATCGTTATTCATTAGTGAAGAATCAAAAGACTTATACCTTGGTACCAATGACACCTAGTGAGGTGTATCAAGATCAATTAAAGTTACAACGAGAAGCCGAGAGAAAGAGAAAAGGTGAGAAATCCGAGGGCTTGCGTGGTGTGTCTGAGACGCAAGGAAAAGGAGAGGCCGAGAGAAGAATTGTGGTAAAAACCGAGGGAAAAGAAGAGAGGAAAGAAAAGAGGCAAAATAATTTTTACGCAAAATCAAGTGAAGTGAGGAGAGCTTTAGTTCTAGATCGACCAATGCTTGTACTGGTGTACAAGGAGGTTTTGTTTTCTACTAACGATCTTGACCCAAGTTTGCCTAGTCCTATTGTGTCTTTATTGCAGGAATTTGAAGATGTATTTCCTGATGAACTTCCTGGAGAGATACCACCGATTCGAGGCATAGAACATCAAATTGACTTGATTCCTGGTGCGCCATTACTTAATCGACTCGCATATCGAGATAATCCCGAGGAGATAAAGGAGCTTTAGCGGCAAGTTAGCGAACTTTTGGAACGGGGGTATGTGAGAGAGAGTCTTAGCTCGTGCGCCATCCCTGTTTTGTTAGTGCCAAAGAAGGATGGAACTTGGTGAATGTGTGTTGATTGTCGAGCAATCAATAATATTATGGTAAAGTATCGACATCCTATTCCTAGGTTAGATGACATGTTGGATGAGTTGCATGGTTCTTGCGTTTTCACTAAGATCGATTTGAAAAGTGGCTATCATCAAATTAGGATGAAAGAATGTGATGAATGGAAAACTGCATTTAAGACCAAGTGTGAATTATATGAGTGGTTAGTAATGCCATTTGGATTAACTAATGCACCGAGCACGTTTATGCGACTTATGAATCATGTTTTGCGTGCTTTTATTGGTCGATTTGTGGTTGTCTATTTCGATGACATCTTAATTTATAGCTGAAGTCCTGATGACCATATTGAGCATGTGCGAGTTGTCTTGCAGGTTTTAAGGGCCAAGCAATTATACGCTAATTTAAAGAAGTGCTCTTTTGTTACCAACAAATTAGTATTTTTAGGATTTGTTGTTAGTGCTAATGGTATACAGGTTGATGAAGAAAAGGTTAAAGCAATCCGTGAATGGCAACCGCCTAAGACCATAGGAGAGGTGCGTAGCTTTCATGGATTGGCGAGTTTTTATCGACGATTTGTGAGAAATTTTAGCACTATTGCCGCACCATTAACTGAGGTAATCAAGAAGCACGTGGGTTTCACGTGGGGAGAAGAGTAAGAGAAAGCATTTAATCTGCTAAAAGATAAGTTAACTAATGCTCATTTATTATCTTTGCCGAATTTCAGTGCTACTTTTGAGATAGAGTGCAATGCTTCTGGTACAGGAATTGGAGCCGTGTTGATGCAAGGAGGGCGTCCCATAGCTTATTTCAGCGAAAAATTTAGTGGAGCAACATTGAATTATCCTACCTATGATAAGGAGATGTATGCTTTAGTGCGAGCTTTGGAGACTTGGCAACATTATTTATGGCCAAAGGAGTTTGTGATCCACACCGACCATGAGACCTTGAAGTACTTGAAAGGACAACAAAAGTTGAATAAAAGACATGCCAAATGGATGGAGTTCATTGAGACTTTTCCATATGTGATCAAGTACAAGAAAGGTAAGGAAAATGTGGTAGCCGATGCACTTTCTCGAAGGTATGCGATTCTAACTATTTTAGAAGCAAAGTGTCTAGGTTTTGAGCATATCAAGGGCTTATATATTGATGATGATGACTTTGGGAGAGTCTATGAAGCATGTGAACACGCTGCATTTGATAAATTTTATAGGCATGAAGGTTATCTTTTTCGTGAAAACAAACTATGTTTGCCTAAGTGTTCTTTGCGTGAATTGTTAGTGCGAGAAGCGCATAGTGGTGGTTTAATGGGGCATTTTGGCATTAATAAGACTTATGAAGTGCTGTATGAACATTTTTATTGGCCACATATGAAGAGAGATGTCACACGTGTTTGTGAGAGATGCAATGCTTGCAAGCAATCGAAGTCTACAACTAAACCGCATGGCTTGTATACACCATTACCTATTCCAACGCATCCTTGGATTGATATTTCTATGGATTTTGTGTTAGGATTGCCTAGGTCTAAGTATGGTAGAGATTCTATTTATGTGGTTGTTGATCGGTTTTCAAAGATGGCTCATTTTATACCTTGTCATAAAACTGATGATGCATCTCATATTTCTAATTTGTTCTTTAAGGAAGTTGTACATTTGCATGGCATGCCTAGATCGATTGTTTCAGCTCGAGATTCTAAATTTCTTAGTTACTTTTGGAAAACATTGTGGAAAAAACTAGGAACACGGTTGTTATTTTCTACTACTTGTCATCCACAAACCGATGGTCAAACTGAGGTAGTTAATAGAACTTTAAGGGTATTGTTGGGGGCTATTATTAAAAAGAACATAAAATCTTGGGAAGATTGTTTGCCACAGGTTGAATTTGCATATAATAGGAGCATGCATTTTGCTAGTAAATTTACACCATTTGAGGTTGTCTATGGTTTTAATCCATTAACTCCGTTAGATTTAACCCCTTTACCTGTTGATAAGCGTGTGGATTTAGATGGAGCAAAGAAAGCTGAATTTGTCAAGGCGTTGCATGAGAAGACGCGCACAAATATTGAGCGCAAGACTGAGCAATATGCAAGGCAAGCTAACAAAGGGCGCAAGGAAGTGGTGTTTGAACCTGGCGATTGGGTTTGGGTTCATATGTGCAAAGAGAGATTTCCTGAGTAGCGACATTCTAAGTTGTTACCGCGAGGGGATGGACCATTCATGGTTTTGGAAAGAGTTAACAATAATGCTTAGAAGCTTGATCTTCTAGGTAAGTATGACGTTAGTGCCACATTTGATGTTTCTGACTTGACTCTTTTTGATGCCAGCGATGATTTGAAGACAAATCCTTTGCACGGGGGAGGGAATGATGTGGACATCGAGTCATATTGAGGAGGAGGTGCTAGGGGCCCATTGTCTATTCCTCTACTTCGTTCGATTACTCGAGCGCGGGCCAAACAATTCAGGCAAGCTGTTGGTGTCATGGTTCGTGATCTTTGGCGTGAAGATGACCTTGGATCAAATCTTGCAGAATCTTGGAAATCTTGGTGCAATTTAATTATCTTGTCACAAAATAATTGACCAAGTCAAGTTATATATATTCTTGTTTAAGAATATTCTAAAATAGGAATATTTTAGAATATAATGCATTAGATTTTTAGGGTTTGTGTGGCAGGCTATATAAAGGATTTGCCAAATTTCTTTGGAGACGGATATATTTTATTTTTGAGGAAAAGAATTGAGAGGTTCTCTTTTTACTGTTCTTTTGAGGATTTGATCTAATCAAGATTCTCTTGTGGCGGTCAATTTGACTTATCGAGCGAGATAGCGAATTCTTTTGCTCATGGCATCTATAACGTTGGTTGTTTGACACGTGTTCGTCAACATGTCACGTTCATACCGAGGTTGCCAATCACAAGTTTGATTGGAGGTTGAGGTTTGTAATTCGCACCATCTGGGCCTTCGTAGAATGATCATTCCGCAACGATTCACATAAGCCTCACCCCCATTTGACAGCTGACTTTGTTTATATGGGACAAGAGCAGAAAAATGAAGTTGATCATGTCTCTTATAATGTTTAAATAGTTCACAGATAATTATAAAAGCACTCTCGATTACTTCCAAGTTCTATATTGATACATTAAAAAGTCCCGAAACTCTACTTAAAAGATGAAACCGTGTGAATAATGGCCAGTATCTCACTAACAGCATTGCAACCACGCTCAAAAAATGCTAAAGTTTATTGAGACTGATTTATAAAATCCGCATACTAAATGACATTTCAGACTGCAAGTCAATTTTTAAATAAATTAATCATATTCCACAGTCAATAGCGGTCCGACACTTAGTTAGTGGGCCTGACTAATGGACCAACTTAGGCTTGCTTGCCCGATGCCTTTTCGTGCCAGGCCAGGCACTTCCAATGAGGCTGGTGTGCCAACGGCAAGCCCATCACATGCTTGGACCTATTTTAACCACTTTTTATTATTTATTTTTTAAATTCCAACCCTGGATCTTTTCTTTAATCTTTTTCAAATTACCATTTCATTTTATCAAAAAAATAAATTATAATTGATTTAATCCCCAGGTGGCCATTCATTCAATGAGTTGCAAGAGAAATCTCTTCCATTGATAAGTAGACTATATATTATGGTAAAGGCTAAAGCTCCCTAATCTCTATACGAAAATGCTGATAGAATGCTCACATTGGTATTGGCAATTAGATATAATAAACGATGCCGTTTTATATTATGATTTTACGGATGAATTATAGGCTGGTAAAATCTTAGTAAAGATGGGAAGTTACTATCGAGGGAGCGATTCAAAAGTTTAAGCAACTGGGTTTGCGTCAATACCGTCACTTGTTTATTTAAGGCTACTAATATGAGAGCCAACTTGTAAATAAGTATCTTTGTTGAGATGCGACAAATGTAAACCATTGTTTGAAGGAAAACTGTTTCGAGAAATTATTTCCCAACTTTTCGGTAGCTGGATAATAAAAAATTAATTCAATTACGAAGAAAATTTTCCATTGACTATAAACAAGAAGTTTAGATTGGGGAAACAAACTTTTCCTCTGGCAAGAAGGAAATCACCTTTCCTTAATCACCAAAAAAATAAAAACTTATTGTTTTCCTTGAAAAGATTTTTTTGGAAAATATTTTCTTTTATCATGAAACTCTCAATGAAAAAAAAAAGCACCCTTATAAAAAGGTCAAATTACCAAAAAAATCTTAAACATATTGCAATTGTACTAATTCGATGTTAAACCTTTCGATTTGACTAATTTAGTAATAATTTATTCATGATTTGTTAATGTAGACCTTCTAACCAAGTTTGGTCGATAAATCATTGAGTGGATGTTGGCTATCTAACGTGGAACAATCAGTGCTGGCATGAACAATTTTTATAATTTTAGAAATTTTTCTGAATTTTAAAATTTTTTTATTTCTTTTTCTTTTTCTTTTTTCTTTCTAAGCCTAGTGAGGGTTGCCAATCTACCCTCGGCTACCATGGGCAAGCCCTTCCCAAACCTAGCAAGGGTTGCGACTGACAAGGGCTTCGGTGCCCTTGTCTAGTGGTTGGCAAAGGTCGGATGATGAATCTTATTGGACTTGGCAAGGAAAAGAAAGAAAGAAAAAGATTTTTTAAAAAAAGTACATATTTTTCAAAATTGTTTACGTCAGTGTAAGCCATCTTACATGGCACTACCGGCGTTTATATTAGTGATTTTAAGCCAAAATTGATTTAGGATTGTATTGACAAATCATCAAAAAGTTTAACATTAGATTGATCAAATTGAAAAATTTATGCTTGAATTGGGTTTAGAATTCCTTTTTGGTAATTTCGAATTGGCCAAAAGCCTGTGTTTACATCATATTCGAATCCGGGGAACAAATTCATTTGTCAGGAAGCGCAGTTGCATTGCTCTCACTATTGACGTTAACGGAGACTTCTGGAGCTAATAAAACCACCTTCCAGAGATGTCGTCCTATCCAACGACATATTATAAGACAACCACAGCAAGCAATCTTCTCGCTGAAGGGTACAATAATGATAGTCACTCGACTTTTTTTATTCGACACAAGGAACAATGTGGAAAGACAAGCAGGGAACAATGAAGAGGTGTTGTTCGTTAAGCACGAGCAAACAAGCCGAAGGCGGGATTGATGGTGGTGAAGCCTCCATCCACTGCCAGATTGTGGCCGCTTATGTACTTGGATTCATCACTCCCCAGAAACACGGCAGCCTCCGCTACATCTTCATTCTGAAGACTCACCCCATCCAAGTTAGAATACACCCCGACTCCTCCATTTCGGACGACATTGAAAAAATCCCTTGACGATGGTGATAGAATGAAATAAGGTGAGAGACAGTTCACGCGAATTCCGTATCGCCCAAGCTCCGCAGCCACGTTCCTTCTGAGCCCCACGACACCGTGCTTGGAGCTGGTGTATGCATGGGGTGCAACCCCACCCACACTGGAGCTGACGCTTCCGACACTGATGATGCTTCCTCTTCGTGACGGGATCATGGCTCGAGCCGCATGCTTGGTTCCTAGGAAAACACCCGTCAGGTTCACGCTTACTACTCTCTCAAAGTCGGCCTTGTCATTGTCCAATATTTTGGCTCTGAGTGGTTCGATGGTTGCAGCATTGTTCACCATTATGTCCAGCTTTCCATGCTTGTCCACGGCAGTGTTAATGGCTTTTTCAACGTCGGATTCGCTTGATACATCACAATGTACAAAGGATGCAGTCTCTGGCCCTAGATCCTTGCACACCGACTCGCCCAAGTCGTCGCGAATGTCAGCTATAATGACTCTAGCCCCATGCTTTGAGAAGAGCCTCGCGGTAGATTCTCCTATGCCACCCGCCCCACCAGTGATCACTGCCACCTTTCCCTCTAGTCTGAAAAGGAAAATAATCATCTCAACCTTAATCTGTACGTGTCTATATCAATATGTGAATGTCTAAGTTGTGCAAGAAAAACTCCATATCGTTTTTCTTTGGGAAGATCGATCGAGAACAATGTTATGATTACAAAGAAACTGAGATAAGAAGTTTCGCTTAATGGGGCAAGCTAGCCTTCGTCTGATGCTGCCCAAGCAAAATCAAACTACTGTCTTTCAGTTTCCATGACATTGAATCATGCTTGTTAAGGAACAGCGCACGTGAGGGTTCGTGGCGGAAAAGTTGTATACTTTGCTTGAACCTTTTGACACGAAAAGCAATTAAGTCCTAGAATGTGGATACCTTCTTGCAGCGTGGGAAAGAAGTGCTCCTGTTGCCATAGTTTGCTCCGACACTGAATTGTTGCGTTCTGAGAAGTGTGTGGGTATTGAGGCTTTGGTCACTTGCTCCCAAGAATTTTCTTTTGGATGAACAAATCAAGACTGCCACAAGACCCTCAGCTCACTCTATTCATTTCGATTTTCTTCCCTCTATCCCTTGTCCCTATTGTGAAGCGATCACTCGCTCCTCAGGAGCTTTCTTATAGAGAGTGTTGGGAATAACGGATCTCCGAAAACCGGATTCGACACTAAATCGAATGCGGAAGACGAAGCCCGGGAAAACACGTATCGCCGATCGTAAAGCACACCACGGAATCGAGCGTACCTTGTTAGCCACAGATTAAACACCAAACGCCAATTGAGGAAGAAAAACGGTCTTGTTCGATCCGATGAAGCCTTGAAGGGAGGAAGAACACGCCGTGTGCTTACTGTTCTCTGAAGGCTTTATTATTATTTGGGCTTAAGGCCCGTCCGGCTAAGTTGGGCCCAGAAAGCCCGGCCCACGGGAATAGGGCCCGTGAAAAGAAGGGGGTATAAAAGGGAGGAGAGAGAGAAAAAAAGACACCGTTTTATTCAAAAGGAAAAGACGTACGTTCTCTTTGCGCTCTCTCTCTCTCAATGTAATGACTAAGAGAGCTACTGATAATAATGATCCACATAAAAGAGCTGCGTAGCCCAATATCATCATACTTACTCAAATCCATCTTCTTCTTTTGATGGATTTAGAACCACAAGTTGTGTGGATGAAAGCTTAACCAATCAGCAAAGCTCGGGAGTTAGATATTGCTGACACCATTTTTAGGACCGACACTAAATAAATATTGTTCGACTTTGAATCCTTATATTTGTAAGTGTTTTAAAGTGCATTGTTGAATTAATCATCGTTGGGGCTAGCTTGCAATTCCAAAGATTAGAGGCCTTCGATCAAGACATGTGGGCAGCTGTATCTAACTCTGCTTACGAGGACGACTACCAAGAATTTGCAGAGCAGAAAAATGAAGCTACTTAGCAGTTTGCCACATGTTTGCCTGGCTTGAAGGTGAAAAAAATAATTTTCCATTGCCATAGAAAAAAAAAAAAAAAAAAAAAAAACAAGCGAGGAGGAATGAATATCATGAGATTATACGATGTATGACCTGTGTCCACGCAGAAAGAGGTGGCCATGAAGACCAGCGAAATCAACTTAGAATTTATAAGTTTTGTTCAATCCCCATCTACCCAGTGTTGACTTAGTGTATCTCTCACAATGTTTAAAGAGCTCACAAAGAATATTGTACTAATATATTAAAAACTCCCAGAAGTACACTTAAACATAGGGAAAGTATAAAAAAAAAAATTAAATCATAAACCTACTGGGTGACTATTTAATCCAAAACCTTTCAATTTGGACAATTTAACAATTAAAATTTTCATGATTTGCTAATGAAGTCATTTTGGCTAATTTTGGTAAAAATTGCCGATGTGGATGTTGGCCGCTCTACGTTGCATAGCCAACGCTAATGTTGATAATTTTTGCAATTCTTTTTGTAAGTTTTCTGATTTTTTTTTTGTTGCCTTTTTTTCCTTTCTTTTCTTTTCTTTATGTTTTTTTCTCTGTTGGATTTCCAGTCGGTAGGGTCTTTGCAATGCTCTAGCTAGCTGTGGGCAAGAGCCTTTGTGTCCTCTCTAGTCATCGACCATAGAAGAGGTTTTGTTTTTACGTGGATATTATTTAGGCAATGCAATAAATAGGCCTCAAATTTTTTTTTTTTGGTTGAAAAATGGGCCCCAAATTGACTGCCCAATTCCAGCTAAATTTGGGGGTCCATCTTTTGCTCCTGATAGTTGCACCATCCTATCTTGATCTTATTGCGTGTGATCTCATGACATGACTAGTAACTAGCTACCTATCTATCCACTCTTGAATCACGGAATGATAGAAAGAGAATCGGAAGACCTTATCCCAAAGCTACATAATACTACAGGTCTTGACTAGCACCAATGACTGATGACCTTAGCCCATTTCCTTGTTCGATTCTTGTGGTCTTCCATCGAGCTAGTGTTTTAGAATAAATGTGATTATTATTATTTTTTTTTTTACCGAGTCTACAAATCAACTAAGCATACTAAATGATATTTGCCTATTGCAACATGTGATTAAATAGTAAAATAAATAGAATAAAAAAATAAATTGGACACCAAATATATGTAGTTCAATTCGGTTGGTGTGACCTATGTCTACAGGGGAGTAGAAAAAAATTCCATTGAAGAATTGCCAAAAAAATTCTAAACCTATTGCAATTATGCCAATTCAATCATAAACTCTGTTGACACCTAAATTTTGGCGACCTAGACATTTATTCATTACATAGAAAAACTAGGGATTAATTTTTAAGCAAAAAATAAATAATAAAAATTGCATAGCATGTAGTTTTAAGTGCATCATTATTTTTTGATAAGGAATAATGATTTGATATAGTTGGTAAATCTTTCATATATTCATGCGATATACACACCGAGAGATATATTTCGTAGAAAATTGGAAGATTTTGCAGGAATATTCTAGGTGGAATATATATTTGGTGCTAATCTTTGGACAATATATATTTTGACATAATAAAAGAAACACTGGATCTTTCAATCATTGATGGGTATGAGCAAAGGAAAGAAAATAAAATAAAATCAAGGAGATTGTGCCTTGGCTGTGTGAGTAAGATGCGATCAAAAAGAAGAAGGAAATTTTGCTTCTTCCATATAGGGACTCTATTTCTTTGCATGTAAAAGGGGTGTCTTGCACACATTTAAAGTGGGGGAGCCACATAATAGAAACACAGGGCCACAATTCGTGAAAAAGAGAGGAAAGCGTGAGGGGCCACAATTCGTGAAAAAAAAAAGAAAAGAAAAAGAAACCTCTCTCTCTCTCTCTCGTCCAAAAGGTGGTCACTTCTTCTCTGACAAAGTGTAGAGAAAGGAAGAAGAAGTTAGCAAAGTACAGAGAGAGGAATTTGCTCAAAAAAAAAAAAAAAGAGAGAAAAGGAAAAAAGAAAAAGAAAAAAAAAGAGAGGAAATGTCATCTTTTTCGGGGAGTCTTTGTTCCTCGCTGCTGCCTGTTGCCCTGCCTCGCCTTGATCGCCGCTGCCGCTGCTTCCCTCCTTTTGGCAAACGACAAGCCATGCCGAGCACCCCTAGCTGTGAGCCCCACTGTCTTGAGCTCATTGACTTGACACTTACCTGCTACTGGTCCAACTGCCACAGCCCGACCCCGACTCGAACCGTCGTTCCCGAATCTTTGGCATTGGTCCAAATAAGGTAATTTTCTTGAACCAAATTTCTTCTTGATATTATTGCATAAATTAGAATCTTTGATGTTAATAGTGATTCCATCGAGGCTTTAGGCATTACCTAATAGGATATTATTGGTAAAAATCACTATAATTACTAATTTGATTCGTAAGACTTCGGATCATTTTTTTAATTATGTTGATTTTGATGATATTTTGGTTTGAAATTATTATAATTATTAATTTGATCTGTGAGACTTCGGATCAATTTTTTAATTATTTTAATTTTTCTTGACTGTTGTGATGTTTATGATTAAAATAATCGTTAATTTAATTTGTGAGACACAGATTATTTTTTCAATTATTGTAATCCTTCATTTGATGAATATCCTAAATATCCTAAGTGGCTTGGATATAATGCCTATATGGTAATTGCTCGTTTTGGAAAACACTAAAAAAATCAAATCTTGCATCGGAATATGATGGTTTCATAAATTAGGATTGATTTTTTTTTTTAATTAGATTACACGTTAGGATATATATAGGATTTTCATGATAGCATTGTCTAGTTTGAATAGGATTGCATATTTAGATAATTTTAGAATAGATTAGAATAGGATCTAAGTAACATTTTCTTTCATAGATAGGGTCCAATCTAACATTTGCATATTTTTAAAAATCTCGTTTAAAAAAAAATAGTTTTCTTAGATAGGATAGGGTTTAAGTCAAATTAATCCCTAAAATAGATTAGAAAATTATTCATCTTAGATAGTTTAATTAGGTTTTTTTATTACGAATTTTAATTAAAAAAATTAGGTGCATGTCAAATAGTTTGCATGCTAGGTTCATTTGATTATAAATTGCTTGTTAATAGAGTTAGATCATGTAGTTAAAGTGCAATTCTAGTTTTGAGATAAAAGAAACCCCCCAAAAAAAAAAAAAAAAAAAAAAAAGAATTACTTGCTTTGTGTGTTTATTTCTTTTGGTGAAAGTCATTTGATTATTTAATAATGGATAAGTATCCGATTTGATTATTTAATAATGGATCACCCTATTGCATGATAGTAGATTAAAACCAATCCAGACTGCCTACAAAGACTTTTTTTTCGAAAATAAAAAAGAATGGAATCAAAAGGGCATTAGGGAAATCTTGTGTAACTAAGTCCCCGTAGTAAAAGTCTCTGATTCGTAGGAGTAATAATTCTCAAATTATTTTACTTAGGTGTTTAATTGACCTAACATAAACTGATTAGTGATTGCTCATAGCTAATAATAATCTTTTGCATGCTAAAAACTTGAACCTAAGTCGCGAATTGGTATAGGCTTATGAGAGCCCGAGCTAAGTTTAGATTAGCCAAACCCTAGGTGGTGCACCCGAGGTTAAGTTGTGACAAACCCTTTTTTTTTTTTTTTTTGGCAATTCAGTACTAAACTTTTTGCAATTGTGCAAATTCAGTCCATCCGACCAAATATAATCGGCTAGCATTGACGTGGGCGTCGACCAATGACGCTGACTTGGTAAATTTTTAATATTTCTTATTCTTTTTTTTCCCCACCTCCTCTTTCTTCGTCGGTGTGACCTCATTGTCCCTGGGTGAGGCGCCTCGCCAACGGCTAGGGAGGTCGATCCTCCCCTTGGCCGGGCGAGACCGAACCTCACTAGATTTTGCAAGGTTGAGCCCAACCAAGACGAGGGTCAACATCACCAGTGGTAGACAACTCTCGATCTCACCATGGTTGGGTGAGATCGAGCCTCGCCATTTTTGCAATTCTTTTCATAAGTTTTCTAATTTTTTTTCTTTTGCCTTTTTCTCCTTTCTTTTCTTTTCTTTTTGTTTTTTTCCTTAGTTGGATTTCCAACCGGTAGGGTCTTTGCAATGCTCTAGTCGATTGTGGGCTAGAGCCTCTGTGTCCTCTTCAGTCATCGACCACAAAAGAGGTTTTGTTTTCATGTGAATATTGTTTAGGCAATGCAATAAATGGGCCCCAAATTGATTGCCCAATTCTAGCTAAATCTAGGGGTTCATCTTTTGCTCCCAGTCATGTGGATATTGTTTAGGCAATGCAATAAATAGGCCCCAAATTGATTGCCCAATTCCAGCTAAATATGGGGGTCCATCTTTTGCTCCAAATTTAAACAATATCCACGTGAAAACAAAACCTCTTCTATGGCCGATGACTAGAGAGGACATAAAGGCTTCCGCCCACAGCCAACTAGAGCATTGCAAAGACCCTACCGACTGGAAATGCAATAAAGGAAAAAAAAAGAAAGAAAAGAAAAGAAAGGAAAAAAACGCAAAAAAAAAAAAATTAGAAAAATTACAAAAAGAATTGCAAAAATGGTGAGGCTCGACCTCACCCAACCATGGCAAGGTCGAGAGTCGCTTGCCACTGGTGAGGTCAACCCTTGTCTTAGTTGGGCTCAGTCTTGCCAAATCTAGTGAGGTTCAGTCTTGCTTGGCCAAGGGGAGGGTCGACCACCCTAGCCACTGGTGAGGCGCCTCGCCTAGGGATAGAGAGGTCACACCGATGAAGAAAGAGAAGGTGGGGAAAAAAAAGAATAAGAAATATTAAAAATTTACCATGTCAGCGTCATTGGTCGGCGCCCACGCTAACGCTAGTCGGTCATATTTGGTCGGATGGGCTGAATTTACACAACAGTAAAAGTTTTAGAACTGAATTGCAAAAAAAAAAAAAAAAAAAGTTCATACTTTGAAAAACCTTAAACTAGTACACGTGTGACAAATTTACCAAAAACTATTTTTTTTACCATGAAAAACCCCAAATTGGTACACCTGTGATAAATTTACCCTGACTGATCATAAAAAAACCCTAAACTTGTATATTTATGACAAATTTACCCTAAACTATTTTTTTGACCGTCAAAAACCCAAAACTGATATACTTTTTGACAAATTTACCAAAAACTGGTACACTTATGACATATTTATCCCCTGTTAGTTTTCGTTAAATTTTAATGTCAAATTATTAAGTTAAATGACACGTGACAGTTGACTAGTATACCAATTTGGGATTTTACGCTCCGTTTGTCATAGTTTACAATTTTTGTGATTGTTTGTAGTGTTAATCCAATTTAGCGGAAGGGATATTTGTCGTAAATTTATCAGTTTGGGGTTTTTTGCGGTCTAATAAATTAGTTTGTGGTAAATTTGTCATAAATATACAAGTTTAGGTTTTTTTATGGTCAGTTGGGGTAAATTTGTCACAAGTGTACCACTTTGGGGTTTTTCTTGGTAAAAAAAATAGTTTGGGGTAAATTTGTCACACGTGTACTAGTTTAGGGTTTTTCAAGGTATGAACCATTTATTATTTTTTTTTAAAATTGAAATTCAGTTCTAAACCTTTTGCAATTATGTAAATTCAGCCCATCCGACCAAATATGACCTGCTAGCGTTGGCGTGGGCACTAACCAATGACGCTGATGTGGTAATTTTCTTAATGTTTTTTATTCTTTTTTTTCCCCACCTTCCTTTTCTTCATCGGTGTGACCTCGCTATCCCTGGGCGAGGCACCTCGCCGGTGGCTAGGGAAGTCGACCCTCCTCTCAGCCAAGCGAGACCGAACCTCATTAGATTTGGCAAAGCTGAGCCTAACCAAGACGACCTCACCAGTGGCAAGTGACTCATGACCTCGTCATGGTTGGGCGAGGTCGAGCCTCGCCATTTTTGCAATTTTTTTTGTAAGTTTTCTAATTTTTTTTTTTTTTGCTTTTTTTTTTCCCATTGTTTTCTTTTCTTTCTATTTTTTCCTCTATTGGATTTCCAACTGGTAAGGTCTCTCCAATGCTCTAGTCAACTGTGGGTAAGAGCCTATGTCCTCTCTAGTCATTGACCACAAAAGAGGTTTTGTTTTCATATGAATATTGTTTAGGCAATGCAATAAATGGACCCCAAATTGATTGCCCAATTCCAGCTAAATTTTGGGGGTCCAGTCACATGGATTTTTTAGCTCCCAAATTGACAATGCAAATCTACCATCTTTTGTTCCCGGAACAAAAGATGGACCCCTAGATTTAGCTGGAATTGGGCAATCAATTTGGGGTCCATTTATTGCATTGCCTAAACAATATTCATATGAAAACAAAACCTCTTTTTGTGGTCAATGACTGGAGAGGACATAAAGGCTCTCGCCTACAGTCGATTAGAGCATTGCAGAGACCCTATTGACTGGAAATCCAACAGAGGAAAAAACAAAAAGAAAAGAAAAGAAAGGAAAAAAAAAGGCAAAAAAAAATTCAAAAAACTTACGAAAAGAATTGCAAAATTGGCGAGGCTTGACCTTGCCCAACCATGGCAAGGTTGAGAGTCGCATGCCTCTGGTGAGGTCGACCCTCATCTTGGTTGGGCTCAGCCTTGCTAAATTTAGTGAGGGTCGGTCTTGCTTGGCCAAGGGGAGGGTCGGCCTCCCTCGCCACTGGCAAGGCGCCTTGCCCAGGGATAGTAAGGTCACATTGACGAGGAAAGAGAAGGTGGGGGAAAAAAGAATATGAAATATTAAAAATTTACCATGTCAGCGTCATTGGTTGACGGTCGCGCTAACCCTAGCCGATCATATTTGGTCGGATGGGCTGAATTTACACAATTGCAAAAGGTTTAGAATTGAATTGCATAAAAAAAAAAAAAAAAAGGTTCATATCATCAAAAACCCTAAACTAATACACTTATGACAAATTTACCGTACTATTTTTTTTTACTATGAAAAGCCCCAAATTGGTACACTTGTGATAAATTTACCTCGACTGACTATAAAAAAAACTCTAAACTTATACATTTATAACAAATTTACCTCAAACTATTTTTTTTTACTACAAAAACCTCAATGGTATATCTTTAACAAATTTACCCCAAATCGGTACACTTATGAAAGATTTATCCTCTGTTAGTTTTCGTTAAATTTTAATGTCAAATTATTAAGTTAAATGACACATGATAGTTAATTAGTATACCAATTTATGATTTTACGCTCAATTTGTCTCAGTTTACAATTTTTCTGATTTTTGTGGTATTAATCCAATTTAACGGATAGTATATTTGTCGCAAATTTATTAGTTTAGAGTTTTTTGCGATCGAATAAATTAGGTTGTGGTAAATTTGTCATAAATATACAAGTTTAGGATTTTTTATGGTCAATCGGGGTAAATTGTTACGTATGTACTACTTTGGGGTTAATCTTGGTAAAAAAAAAATAGTTTGGAGTAAATTTGTCACAGATATACCAGTTTAGGGTTTTCAGGGTATGAACCTTTTTTTTTTTTTTTGCAATTCAGTTCTAAACCTTTTGCATTTGTGTAAATTCAGCTTATTCGATCAAATATGACTGGCTAGCATTGGACCAATGACGCTAACGTGGTAATTTTTTTTTAAAATATTTCTTATTCTTTTTTTTTCTCACCTTCTCTTTTTTTTTTTTCGTCGGTGTGATCTCGCTATCCTTGGGCGAGGTGCCTCACGAGTGGCTAGGGAGGTCGACCCTCCCCTCGGCCGAGCGAGACCGAACCTCACTAGATTTGGCAAGGCTGAGCCTAACCAAGACGAGGGTCGACCTCACCAATGGCAGGCGACTCTTGACCTCGCCATGGTTGGGCGAGGTCGAGCCTCGCTATTTTCACCATTATTTTTGTAAGTTTTCTAATTTTTCTTTTTTGCCTTTTTTTTTTCTTTCTTTTCTTTTCTTTCTGGTTTTTCCTCTGTTGGATTTCCAGCTGGTAGGGTCTCGCAATGCTCTAGTCAACTGTGGGCGAGAACCTCTGTGTCCTCTCCAGTCATTGGCCATAGAAGAGGTTTTGCTTTCACGTGAATATTATTTAGGCAATGCAATAAGTGGGCTCCAAATTGATCGCCCAATTCTTGCTAAATCTAGGGGTCCATCTTTTGCTCCCGGTAGTTGCATCGTCCATATTTGGGAGCAAAGGATGGACCCCCATATTTAGTTGGAATTGGGCAGTCAATTCGGGGCCCATTTATTGCACTGCCTAAATAATATCCACATGAAAACAAAACCTCTTCTGTGGCCAATGACTGGAGAGGACATAAAGGTTCTCGCCCATAGCCAACTAGAGCATTGCAGAGACCCTACCGGCTGGAAATCCAATAGAGGAAAAAAGAAAAAGAAAAGAAAAGAAAGGAAAAAAAAAAGGCAAAACGAAAATTCAAAAAACTTACAAAAAGAATTGCAAAAATGGTGAGGCTCGACCTCGCCCAACCATGGTGAGGTTGAGAATCGAGTGCCACTGGTGAGGTCGACCCTTGTCTTGGTTGGGCTTAGCCTTGCCAAATCTAGTGAGGTTCGGTCTCGCTCGGCCAAAGGGAGGGTCGACCTCCCTAGCCACTAGCGAGGCGCCTCGCCCTAGGATAGCGAGGTCACACTGACGAAGAAATAGAGGGTGGGGAAAAAAAAGAATAAGAAATATTAAAAATTTACCACGTCAGCGTCATTGGTCGGCGCCCACGGTAACGCTAGTTGGTTATATTTGGTCGGATGGGCTGAATTTACACAATTTCAAAAGGTTTAGAATTGAGTTGCAACAAAAAAAAAAGGTTCATACCCTCAAAAACCCTAAAATGGTATAAGTGTGACAAATTTACCAATTTTTTTTTTTTTTAATACCTAGGGAACCCAGTACAACCGGTAGCCGGCGGGTAAGCCCTCGGGCGACGCTAGCGGAGGACCCACCACCCCGACGTTGCGCTTAAGATCCCGTGCGTCCCGTAGGATTCAAACTCCTCCTAGGTAGACGTCATGGGAGTTCTTATTCAGCTAGGCCACCGTAGGCGGTGGTCCCCAAACTATTATTATTATTATTTTTTTTTGGTAACCTAGGAAACCTCCGTGCGCGCTTCGCGCGTGGAGTAAACCCCGGAGGGAGTAGAGTCACCACCACCCTTGCTCTCCGGGTAAGTCGTGGGTTCCTTTCCAACAAGGCAGACGACGTAGTGATTCGAACACTGGACCTCTCGTGAAAAGAACCAGCGCCCAACCACTATAGCTACTACGGGTGGTGTCCCCAAACTATTTTTTTACAATGAAAAACTTAAAAATGGTACACATGTGATAAATTTATCCCGACTGACCATAAAAAAACCTAAACTTGTATATTTATGAAAAATTTACCAAAAACTATTTTTTTTATCACAAAAAATCATAAACTAGTATACTTTTGACAAATTTACCCCAAACCGATACACTTTTGACAGATTTATCATCTGTTAATTTTCATTAAATTTTATTGTTAAATTATTAAGTTAAATGATACGTGACAGGTTGACTAATATACCAATTTGGGATTTTACGCTCTATTTGTCAAAGTTTACAATTTTTGTGATTTTTTGTGGTATTAATCCAATTTAGCGGAGAGTATATTTGTCGCAAATTTATCAGTTTTGATATTTTGCGGTCAAATAAATTAGTTTGTGGTGAAAAATCCTAAATTGGTACACGTGTGACAAATTTACCCTGAATTATTTTTTTATTAAGAAAAACCCCAAAAGTGGTACACTTGTGACAAATTTACTCCGATTGACCATAAAAAAACATAAACTTGTACATTTATGACAAATTTATCTAAAACTATTTTTTTACCACAAAAAACCCCAAATTGGTATATCTTTGTCAAATTTACCCTAATTTGGTACACTTATGACATATTTATTTTTTGTTAGTTTTCGTTAAATTTTACTGTCAAATTATTAAGTTAAATGACACGTGACAATTGACTAGTATACCAATTTGAGATTTTATGTTCCGTTTGTCATAATTTACAATTTTTGTGATTTTTTGTGGTATTAATCCAATTTAGCGGAGGGTAAATTTATTGCAAATTTATCAGTTTGGAGTTTTTTTACGATCGAATAAATTAGTTTATGGTAAATTTGTCACAAATGTACCACTTGGGGTTTTTCGTGATAAAAAAAAATAGTTTTAGGTAAATTTGTTACACGTGTACCAGGTTTAGGATTTTTAAGGTATGAACGTTTTTTTTTTTTGTTGGAACTTAGTTTTAAATCTTTTGCAATTGTGTAAATTCAACCCATCCGACCAAATATCACCGGCTAGTGTTGATGTGGGTACCAACCAATGACGCTGACGTGGTAATTTTTTAATATTTCTTATTCTTTTTTTTTTCCCACCTTCTCTTTCTTCGTCGGTGTGACCTTGCTATCCCTAGGTGAGCCGCCTCGCCAGTGGTTAGGGAGGTCCATCTTTTGCTCTCAGTAGTTGCACCATTCCATTTTGATCTTTTCGTGTGTGATCTCATGACATGACTTGTAACTAGCTACCTGCCTGTCCGCTCTTGAATAACGGAAATAATAGAAAGAGAATCGGAAGACCTTATCCCAAAGCTACATAACACTACAGGTCTTGACCGGCACCAATGATTGATGACCTTGCCCCATATCCTTGTTCGACTCTTGTGGTCTTCCATCGAGCTAGTGTTTCAGAATAAATGTTATTATTATTATTTTTTTTACCGAGTCTACAAATCAACTAAGCATACTAAATGATATTTGCCTATTGCAGCAGGTGATTAAATAGTAAAATAAACAAAAAAAAATGGGACACCAAATTTATGCAGTTCGATTTGGTTGGTGTGATCTATGTCTACGAGGGTGTAAACGGTTCGGTTCGGTTCGGTTTTTTTGAAAAACCAAACCGAACCGAACCGTTAGAAAAATCTTCCGAACCGAAACCGAACCGAAATTTCGGTTCGGTTCGGTTTTTCGGTTTTCGGTTTTTAGCCTTTGGTTTTCGGTTTTTTTTTTTTTTTTTTTTTTTTGTTTTTTGTTTTTTGTTTTTTTTTTTCTGTTAAACTTAGATTTCTCCACTTTTATTTCTCCATTTTTATTTGTTGGTTCGGTTTGGTTCGGTTAACCGATAAAAACCGAACCGAACCAAAAATTTTAGGTTTTTAATGAAAACCGAACCGAAAAAACCGAATTTTTCAGTTCGGTTCGGTTCGGTTTTCGGTTCGGGAACTGACACCCCTACGAGGGAGTAGAAAAGAATTCCATGGGAGAATTGCCAAAAAGTTCTAAACTTATTGCAATTATGTCAATTTAATCATAAATCCCCATTTTATTTTTTGAGTTAATACTCTGAAAAATCCCAAACTGTTACACTCGTGACAAATTTATCCCAAACTATTTTTTTGACCACTAAAAACCTCAAAATGGTATACCTTTAACAAATTTACCTCAAACTATTGCAATTATGCCAATTCCCATAGGTCTTCATAATCATCGAGCTCATCGCATAAGATCTTCAATTTAGTGCAGTATACCACCGCTAAGAGTCCTCCTTGCTATAGGAGTCTGATCTTGGTTTTGATCTTGTAGATGCGAGGTCTGTTACCATCTTTTGCTTCTTTTGCATATGCCACGCTTCCTTGTAGACTCTTGTCAAGGGAACTAAAGATCCATGAAACTATCATGGAATCATAAATGTCGCAAGCATTAAATTCGAGTGTAGTTGGATTGGACTTCTCTAGCGATCCATCAATAAACCTGAATTTATTTTCTTCCACAATGTACCTCTCATTGCCTTCCATCATGTTGCATACTTATCCTGGGTTAGCACTCATGAAACGAGTATGCTTCCACGATTATCAGAGGTGTTGAGATAATATGGTAAGGAATGGTCGATCACCTTCTATGCAAATGCTTCCGTGGCCATATTGCAAATGATGCGGACTGAATTGTCAAGCGTGTTTATGCTCTCTGCTTTGATATCATGAGATAAATCGTAATTCGCTTATATTGCTTAACGTGCAGTACAAATATTTATACAACTTTACCAAAAAAAAATTTATACAATAAATTACTTAATAGAAAAGAGAAACAAAAGATCTACCCAATATCTCTAGTTAATTATAAGATATATACTAAATCTTATGCTAACTAAAAAACCAAAAAGTACATCCTCAGCTTCATCTATCATTATACTTCCACTTGACACTTACGATAATGAGAAACAATTCGTCTTGTCGTGACCTTCCCTTGAATTCACAAAACTTCCATTGCTCCATCCATGCGAGGGTAGAAAATGTGTCGCTGTCTCGGCTGTGCTATAGGACTCCAAGGAAGTTAGGATATGAGAGCACTCATCTTGGGGCGGGCTTGCTATTGGATACTTTTAGCAATTATACGCTCTACACTTGGCTATTGAGTGTTTATTGTGGGCACGATAACTGATATATTAGATATAATAAGAGATACACTAAATTTAGAAAAAAACATAATGCGAATCTTTTGCAAATCTTCCTTGATATGACTCCCAAGCGTGTATAACTGCACAGACGATGCTGATTGTGAAGGCTTTCGTCCTTACAACTTGTGGTTCTGAATTCGTCAAAAGAAGGGAGACATAGGAATCACATGCATCAAGAAAAAAACACAGATTTGAGTACAAGCCGTGTCCAGCCTAACAGTTGGGCAGAATGTGATTCATGTGCGTACGGAAAAAATGACAAAATTATAAGAAAAACGAGGTTTTCTGACATGACAATAAACATACTTAAGTGGTAAAAATTACGAAAGATACTTAAGTACTATTTTTTTTAAATCGAGACATCTAAGTGTCAAGTCTAACGACTCTCGCTGGAAATCCTACATAACAATTTTTTAATAATATAATTCGTCTACGTGACTCACCGGAGAGTTGAGTCGTAAAGAAAAAAACCAAAATTATGTCGTTTCGCCTCTTTTTTTAATTTTAATGTAAATATTAAGTAAATTAAATTATTTTAAAAAGCGGGGAGGAGTTGTAGAACGGCAAGCGTTGTGCAAGCCCTTGTCATCGCCACCCCACTGTCATTGAGAAGGGTTGGCAACGGTGGGGGGAGGATCGGCCGAGGTCACCTCAGCCCTTCCTGGTGACAGTGAGGTGGTGGTGGCAAGGGCTTGCACAGTCCTTGCCATTCTGCAACTCCTCCCCCCTTTTTAAATAATTTAGTTTAATTAATATTTATATTACAATTTAAACTCGACGTAAAAGGACGTCGTTTTTGGCTTATCTAGTCACGTTAGTGTGCAAAATGATGTTGTTTTGCACTTGTTTCACCAAAAAAATGTCACGGCAGCATTTTGAATAGATTTTCTCACCATTGGCACTTAACTAATCCATTTTTCTTTGATTTTGGCACTTATGTGTACATTCTCTAATTTTTGGCACTTAAGTGTCCCTGTGTGAATTTTTGGCACTCCAAGGGTCTAGGTCTCCACACGAATTTTTAATAAGCATGAACATCGTGGAAACTGCAAAACAATAGTTTGATTTTGCTTGGGCGTTATTAGACGAAGGCTAGTTGACGAGGTTGCATATGGTCATTGAGGATGTAGTTGTATAAATGTGATGACAGCATTACTCAATCTGCTTATAAGTAGGAACCGAGCTTCCTAGCTTGGCCCTCATAAGAGGAAGGAAAGAGAGAGAGAGAGAGAGAGAGAGAAAAGGATGTGGGTTCTGAGCTCTACCGAGTTGTCCCGCAGAAACTCAATGGAGCAGCCGGTGCGTCCTCTCCCCTCATTGATCTCCAACCATTTAATAGAGGGCATGCTTAGCGGTTTCAGAGATGATGATTTCATTTGCAGGTACTATTTGAAGAGTACTCAGGAGTGAGAAAGGTGATCTTGAACCGGCCTTCCAAGTTAAACACCCTCACTCTCGAAATGGTGCGTCCCTCTCTTCTTTCTTTGCTTGTTTATGTGTCTTCGGTAATCATGTCCGTCGCCGTCTTCTCTGAGCACGCAGGTTTCTCAGATGTCTAACAAGTTGCAAATCTACGAGGGCGATCATACCGTCAACCTTGTTATCTTGAAGGTAAATACAAGTTGTATTCATGTACGTCCTTTTTGATAATTTGTTAATTTAGTCCTAAACCTTCTGATGATTTGCCATAAAAAAGTTTAAGACAAAATTGGTACAATAAAATTTTTAGGATTAAATTGATAAATTGTCAAAAAGTTTCGGACTAAATTGATACAATTAAAAAGTTTAGAACTTAAATAACTGCCATACATTAGGTTTAGAGCTTTTTGGATAATTCTCCTTATTCATGTTATTCTTCCCCTCTTGCTGAAATATTCATCAGGGGAACGGAAAAGCATTTTGCACAGGCGGGGATGTTATTGGAAATATGTGCTCCATCTTAAAAGGTGATCAAATCCGGATATGCTCTCTTTTAATTGTAATTCATATAACTGTAAGTCGTGATAAATGCAAGAGAATCATATATACATGCTGTATTCTGAGGTTCCGTGGCAAAAGCATGTAGAATTTTCTTTACTGTAGAATCATGTAAATGTTAATAAACCATTGGCAAAAATATGAGATTGGCAACTTTGTTGCAAGCCTACCAACGCTTGTGTGATATTACCAAATGTTCTTTGATAATTGCAAATTACCAACTTTTATACTAATTCATGAACTTTTCTTTTGTGTAGCTTACTATATATAGAATTTACTAATCATTATATGAAATTACTAACCTGAGTTACTGTGACTACTTTTTTCGCATTAAGTTATAAAAATTATTTGGGTATACCAATTTTCATTAAAGTCACTTGTCAACATTTGGTTTCTCTTTTACCAACTTTTTAATTGAATTACCAACTTTTATTTGCCTGTGTTAGCAATCTTTACAACAGACAAACTCTGATCATAAATTACCAACCTAAATCAAAGTGATTTACCAATTTTTGTCACTAAATGTTAATAACAACAATTACAATTGCCGCTGTTGTGATGTTATAAGTAGAAATAATTGTCTTTGTTAAGGGTATTTTCAGACATATAATGGTACCGATTTCCTTTATGTTTATTGTGAAGTTATGTCCAGTTTAGAGTTGATGAAACAAAATGAGTTAATCACTTAACGGGAGAAAAATTGATAAGTCACACATATATATATTTTGATAAGTTCATATGAGAGTTAATAAATTTAATGCGAAGACATATGAAAGATGGTAAACGATTAGAAGACTTCGTTTTTTAAAATCAAACGAGAGTTCATAACTTAATTGAGGGAAAGGTTGGGAAGTCAATCACTTAAAGTTTGATAATTTCATATAATAGTCGGTAAACTTAAGGCCTTACATAGCTAAAAGTGGTAAAACATAAATGATTTTTTTTTTTTTAATATCGAAGATAAGAGAAGTTGGTAATTTGAATAATCAAATTAACCTTGATAACTAACTCAACTTTTAGAGTTGCAAATGCAAAACTAGTTAGTAACTTTATTGAAGAGTTTTTAATTTCTCTAATTGAGGTTGTTAATTTCTAAAAGGAATTGGTAATAATTAAAATGTTGGTAAGCAAAACCAAAAAAAAAAAAAAAAATGAAAGGGGAAAAGTAAATTTTGTGAATATATTAAAAAAAACCAAATAAATGAGGATAAGTAATAGAAATGAATTGATAATCCAAAACTAATTGGAAAATTTAAAAAAATGAGGTAAATATAAAAAAGATTCAAGAGGATTTTTCTTTGCAAAATAAATATTGGTAATTTCTTATAATAGTTGTTGAATTTAAGGCGTTCGTAAATGAGGTAAATACAAATAGATAAAAGATAAGAGGCATATATAGATATATAAATATATCTTCCACAAACGAAGAAATGTCATCAATATAAATCTTAATCTTATGATCCAAGTAATTTCTGGTATTAATTAAAACCCTTCAGGACATTGGAGCTACGGAGCAAGCTTTTACAAGAAACAGCTCACGTTGGATCACTTGATTGCTACCTATAAAAAGCCTTTGGTGAGACTTGGGCTCTTCTCTTCTTATCCAGTACTTGCATGTTTGATGAACCAAACAATGCAGCTTCTGAAATTAATTTACCAATGCCTTCTAAATCACCTTGAACATCTTCTTCATGTGAATTTTTTTTAAAGATATGCCTCATCGATGGAGTCGTAATGGGTGGTGGCGCTGGAATCTCCATGCATGGGAGCTTTAGAGTTGTGACAGAGAAGACGGTAAATAGTCACCGGATGAGCTTAGTTCATCGTACTTTTTCTTTTTTTATCGGGAAAATGATTTATTAGCTAACTCAAAGAGTTTGAGTACAAAAGACACGAATCAGAACAAAGTAAGGCCGACAAGGCTACTGGTGGACTTGATAACCAATAAAAGGAAGAGACCCATTTCTAGGGGAGTTCATCGTAATTTGTATTGTGGATAGTGTGACGACTTATGATATTGCAGGTATTTGCAATGCCTGAAGCCTCAATTGGACTTTTCCCGGATGTGGGTGCTTCTTATTTCCTGTCCAAGCTTCCCGGTTACTTTGGTAATTTTCAACATCGTTTTCTTTTGGAAGGGATTTAAAGGCACATTATCATGAGCAAAGAATTCATTTATTGTCCTTTGGAAGGAGGGAGTTAAAGAGGGAGAGAATGACATTGAATCAAACTTTTCATTCCTCGTGCAGGTGAATATTTAGGGCTAACAGGAGCACGAATAGATGGAGCAACAATGCTTGCATGTGGTCTTGCAACTCATTTTGTCTTTTCAAAGGTTACTATTTAGCAGTAATTCTAAAACTTGTGCGCTTTTTAAATTCAAAAGTTAAAATGAAAAATTGTGAAATAGTAGATGTATTAATATTTAAATGAATATAATTTTGCTTTTCTTTATATGGGTAACTTGTATTCTCACTAGGATCTTCCTCCGTTAGAACATGCTCTCTCTTCAGTGGAGTCCTCAAATGCATCAGAAATTTTATCTGTCATCAGCAAATATACGCACAAATCCAATGTGAAAGAGGAAGAATTCCACAAAAGGTGACTTGTATTCAGTTCTGGGATTTCACTCTCTTCTTGTTGAATTTAAGCTCTTCATTAGAGCTAGTCAGAAAAATTCCAACAAGTCTTCATCGTGGGAATAGATTGAAGAGTATAAACAAATGTTTCTCAAGACAAACTGTGGAGGACATATTACATTCTCTTGTAAGTGTGTGTTGTTGTGAATTTTTCCTTTTTCTTTCTTTTTTTACTTTAGCTACAAAGCGTTGATCGCGATAATTGCACAGCTGAGATAATAATATGGTGCAGGAAGAGAAGCTGTTAGACAACTTTACAGAGAAATGGATCGCGGATGCAGTGAAAAATATGAAGTCTGCTAGTCCAACTAGCCTAAAGATATTTCTGAGATCGGTAATACACAAAACTAACTCCTTGCGTACGGACATACATGCGTGTATATGTTTATTCCTACAGTTCTTAACGTTATTGCGTGCCGGACATTGTCAATTATTTTTGTGTAACATCACGAGGAACATGGCATATTCCATTCAACAACCAAAATAACTTGCTGGTTTGATGATTAGATAAGAGAAGGACGTGGTCAGACGATTGAACAATGTCTAGCTCGAGAGTACACCATCTTTTGCAACATTGTGCGAAGGAAGATCACCAATGACTTCTATGAGGTACTTCAAGCAAGAGTAGCGATAGGGTGTAATATAAACAGCTTTTTGTGGAATCCATTTACAAACTGATGCCACTAAATAGATATTTTAATATCTAGGACATATTCAAGTAACCCATTAGAGGTTTACTTTATCACATCACTTTTGTAAGCGGCTTCTTAATACGAAGAAGTTATTGCTTAGACTGTAGACCCACATAGATCAATACTATCTCAACCATTGATTATCTAGGTCCAACTATGAGGGCCACATAATCAATAGTGGAGATCAGCTTGGTTTAGATCATTTATGGACCATAAAATACTTTTGTAATCGGATTATTCAACAAGCAGTTCTATCATTTTTCTTATATGTTCTTCTCTTCATTAATTTGGGCAATGCATTGCTGAATTCGTTTCGGTGCAGGGTTCGAGGGCAATTTTATTCGATAAAGACAATAAGCCCAAGGTGCAAACACATATTCTGTGACCCTACTATTTGACTTGTCAAGATGGATCTTGATTATTTAGAAAGAGAAAAAATAATTTCGATTTATTTGACATTTTATATGGTTATGACATCATGCTTTAGACATCTTATTTTGACCCTAATTTGACTTGTCGAAAATTATTTAGAAAGAGAAAAATAATTTTGATTTATTTGACATTTTATATGGTTATGACATCATGCTTTAGACATCTCTCTCTCTCTCTCTCTCTCTCTCTCTCTCTCTCTTGATTATTTAGAAAGAGAAAAATAATTTCGATTTATTTGACATTTTATATGTCATCAAGACATACATTTCTCTCTCTCTCTCTCTCTCTCTCTCTCTGTGTTAATGTCCAAACCTTTTGATTGGTACTTGTGGCTTTATCCGTCACTAGCTCTATATTGGCTAGACTAGGACGGTCTAAATCAATAACTTAACGAATTAATGGGAGGGAAAGGATTTATATTGCAATAACAAACTATAGAGTCTCATGTATATTACCCCAGTAAAAAGAAGACCATGGACTTAACACCCATGTGCTTAAGAGAGAATAATTGAAGACTCACATTGTTAAGTCATATACTACATATACATTGCTGGTCCAATTTCCAATAGCTTAACCTTTTGGGATAAACGGTTTATCTAACATATTTGATGAATTAATACACGGGGCTGAGTTTGAGCCTGATTTTAGTTTGATGAACACAGTGGGAGCCGCCAAAGTTAGAGTTAGTCAGTGCAGAGACGGTGGATATGCTGTTCAAAGCATTGGAAGAGGATGATGACGATTGGCATTGTCTGCAGCTCCCTGCACGGTCCTCCAATTTGCTTGACCATGCAAGATCGAAGCTCTGATTGAACCTATATGTAGTATTTAATAAAGATGAATGCAACCGGACTATCTTGCATCTATCTTCAATACGTTTCTTTCTGAACTATCTCACTAGCAATTTCTCAAAAGACTTGTAAGTTGACTATTGCGGTGGTAATTTAAATAATATGTGCGTCATGGTGATAAAAATTTCATTCCAACAATACTAAGGTCTTTTTTTTTTTTTTTCCCAGCAGCAGTATTTATGTCTTTCGGATTATAGAGGCTTGGTGATTGTTGTTGTAGAGATGCGACAGATGTAGGCCATCATTTTCCTTTGGCAACTCAGTCCGTTGAATGAAGGAAAACTATTTTAAAGAAATTATTTTCCGATTTTTTGGTGTTTAGATTGGGGAAAAAATACCTTCCGGGGAAAAAATACCTTCCGGGGATGTCGTCCTATCGAACGGCATATTTTAAAGATGACCACAGGAAGCAATCTCGCTTAAACATTACACAAGTCGGATCAAACTCTGCTATGTATACGATTTTTCGTTTTAGCAATTGTATGTGTAATTTCATTAGTAAGTCGGTTTCATTTCCTTCTTGTAAAAAATATTTTACACCAATGGTGTTCCTCGTATTTATCCTTGTTTAGATTCCTATAAAGTTCGAAAGAAATAGTTTCAAAAAATAGAGAGCAAATTTCTTTTTCCATAGAGTTGAAACAAAATCATTTCTAGCATCAACATCTTGTTATTATTATTTGGGAGAATTCCAAATAAGAGCATAAAGTGCAATTATTTTCTCAAATAAGATTGCGAAGTGGATATTATTTTAAATAAATGCCTGAAGTGCCTTCATTTTTTTTTTTTCAAATAAGAGCATGAAATGGTTATGTTAATTTTAAAGAAGCGGTTGACTTTCTAGTTGGTCAAGGGCATTTTTGTCCTTGACCTTTATTGAGTTTTTTCTTTTTTCCGATTATCCTTTTCATCTTCGTCGATGGTCGGCTACCGGCCATTGGGGATGCTCAGAGAAGGCTAGGTGAGGGATGCCCTTGTCTAATCTGGTGAGAGCCACCCTCACTGACCCTAAATGAGGCGATCCTCGCCTTGGGTGAGGTTGCCCTCGCCAACCATGGGCGACGGCTCGTAGGGGCAGGACCTTGCCCAGCAGTTGGTAAGTGTTTAGTAACCCTCACAAGCACTTGTTGAAAAGAAAAGAAAAAGGAAAATGCCCTAAGTTACTTGGAATATTTAGCCAGCTGATGACTACCTAGATTAGGCTCTTATTTGAAATTATCATAGCTACTTTAAGTCTTTATTTGATATTGATATGGCCACTTCAAATCCTTAGTTCATACAAAATCGAGTTTATGCTTTTATTTGAAAAAATGAGAGCACTTCTGCACTTTATTTGAAATTTATCCTTATTATTCTTAAGTCTTCATTATTCAAAGATCAAATCTTAATTGATGAAAAACCCAATATAAATAAAATCAAGAAATAACAGATGAAGTCATATAGTTATCATTCCTCAATCTTTCGTAACATCAAATAATATATCGCAATCCAAAACCATATTGGTTTTCCTTTTTTACACAATTCAGTGATAAGCATACCTATTATATCCCTTAGATATTAATGCCCATAGACTATTCCATACACTTGAAAATTGAAAAAAAAAAACTTCTATCCTTGGGTATATTGGGAGATAATTTATAATCTTTAGAAGCTACATTATGAGAACAAAGGGTCATAACTTTACCGACATTAAGTTACCAATATCGAAAATCCTGTGTGGCTTAACTAATCATATGATTTCAAATTTGTCATGCATACTTGAAAGTAAACTATGGCATTTCTCTAGGGCCAATATTAAAAATCTAGTTAAGAAGGGGAAAATTACCAAAAAAGTCATAAACCTATTGTAATTGTGTCAATTCAGTCATAAACTTTTTTTTGGGCCAATTAAGTCCTAAATATTTTACAATTATGCCAATTCAGCCCATCCGACCAAAATTGGCCGGCCGACGCTGGCGTGGACGCCGGCTGTCTGGCGAACGCTGATGTGGCATTTTTAATTTTTTTTTGAATTTTTGAATTTTTTTTTCCCATCTTCTCCTTCCCCTGGCCGATCATTGGAGAGAGAGAGGTTGCTTGCTGAGAGAAACTGGAGACAAACGAGAGGATGATGATATCTGGCCGAGGAGACCTTTGTGGGGGAGAAGCTGGTGAGAGTAGAACATTCTTTTTGCTTGCACCGCCTGGAACTTTCACAGAAGAGGGAAAGCTTGAAGGAAATACAGGGAGCGTTCATTGAAGGAAGGCAAGAGGGGGCTCACTGGTTTTTTGGGGAATCGCAGAAGGCTGGATCAAAACGTTCTGGGGTTCTTTGGAAGCTCTCCTCACATAGAGACGAGTGGGGCATCTTTTCTTTCTTGACTGAAACCATAGCGCAAGGGGTAGAGAGAGGAACGCTTTGAGGAAGAGAGATTTCAGAGGGAGAAGGGGAGAGGCAAAAGGAAAGAAAGAGAGAGGGGGCTTTTCTTTTTCTAGAGCGCCGCTCCTTCTCCTCAGACAGACTCGACCAAGCCACCTCAACCATCTCCATCCTTCTTCCCATCTCTCACCACTCTCAGTGCGGCCACCACGAAGAACGTTCTCTCGGGTTCAGTCCTCGGCCGTAAATCCTCCTCTCCGCCGGAAATCTTACCCTCGCCAGCGTGCCATGTGGTTCAAGGCCACCCGTCAGTTCGTCTCTGTGATTTGTAGTTCACCGGTGATTATATGCTTGCTAGAAAGCCAAGCATGGAAGAAATTAATCTCGTGTGGAGATTTTCCGTTGATTGTTACGATCGCTAGAGTAAGCGTCCGGAGTTGGTGACCGCCGGTTGGAGCAGGTGACCGCCGGTTGGTGTTGGTTTGGTGGCGATGTGTATGCTGGATACGACACATATAGAGGTTGATTCGTCGCCAATAATTCTGGTTCGGTTAAGTTGCAGAAGGAATAGAGAGATTCGGGGAAGAAGAAGGCGCAAGGTTGAAGAAGAAGGTGTAGGGGAATAAGACAAAACAAGGAAGAAGACAAAGGGGAAAGAATAAAAGAAAATAAGAAAATCATATAAAAAGAATTAAAAATTCAAAAAAATATTTAAAAATTCGAAAAAAATATAATTTTTTTTAAAAATGCCACGTCAGCGTTGGTTGGACAGCCTGCATCCACCTTAACGCCGGCCCGCCAATTTTGGTCGGATGTAAATAATTGACACAATTATAAAAGGTTTAGAATTAAATTGGCTCAAAAAAAAGTTTATGATTGAATTGGCACAATTACAATAGGTTTATGATTTTTTTGGTAATTCTCCAAATTAAGAAGTGACCTGACTTTAGAATATGTTTAATACTTGAGGTTAAGTTTAGAGTATCCTCTATAAATTGACCTAAACCCAAAAAATAGTGCAACTTCCAGTGTAGATCTCAACTTCTAGATGGGAGCTCTTATGAAGATTGGAACCTTTCGATTCCTTTCAATTTCGACATGAAAATTACAAGACTGTTTATTCGACAAAAGGCACAAAGTGGAAGGACGTGAAGGGTACAAAAATTAGGGCTTCAAAGGGTGTGTTTCCTTAAGCAAGAGCAAGCAAGCCAAAGGCGGGATTGATGGTGGTGAAGCCTCCATCCACTGCCAGATTGTGGCCACTTATGTACTTGGATTCATCACTCCCCAGAAACACGGCAGCCCCTCCATCTTCTCTCCGAAGACTCACCCCATCCAAGTTAGAATACACCCCGATTCTTCCATTTCGGACGACGTTGAAAAACTCCCTTGACAAAGGTGATAGAATGAAATAGGGCGAGAGACAGTTCACGTGAATTCCATATCGCCCGAGCTCCGCACCCACGTTCCTTGTGAGCCCCACGACACCGTGCTTGGAGCTGGTGTATGCATGGGATGCAACCCCACCCACACTGGAGCTGACGCTTCCGACATTGATGACGCTTCCTCTTCGTGACGGGATCATGGCTCAAGCTGCATGCTTGGCTCCTAGGAAAACACCCGTCAGGTTCACGCTTACTACTCTCTCAAAGTCGGCCTTGTCATTGTCCAATAGTTTGGCTTTGAGTGGTTCCACGATTGCAGCATTGTTCACCATTTTGTCCAGCTTTCCATGCATGCCAACGGCAGTGTCAATGGCTTTTTCGACGTCGGATCCGCTTGATACATCACAATGTACAAAGGATGCAGTCTCTGGCCCTAGATCCTTGCACACTGACTCGCCCAAGTCGTCGCGAATGTCAGCTATAATGACTCGAGCCCCATGCTTTGAGAAGAGCCTCGCGGTAGATTCTCCCATGCCACCCGCCCCGCCACTGATCACTGCCACCTTTCCCTCTAGTTTGAAAATAAAAATGATCACGTAGAAGGAAGTGGCCATGAAAACACTATAGAAATCAACTTAGAATTTGTAAGTGTTGTTCAATTCCAATCTCCAGTTATATCCAAGTTGACTTAGTGTATCTCTCTCAATGTTCAAAGAGCTCACAAAGAACATGCAATTTATATTAAATTACATGTTATCTGTCTATTTTATTATTCGATCGCTTACTTTTGCAAAAGTCTTTTTGGCCCATTTTAGTAGAAAATCGCTAACGTGGATGTTAGCTATTCTACATGGCACAGCTAACAGTAAAGTGGATAATATTTGTAATTCATTTTAAAAGTTTTTCAATTTTTTTTTTCCTTTTTTTCCAGTTTTTCTTTCTTTTCTTTTCCTTTTATTTTTCATCTGTTGCATTTCTAGCCAGCCTGGCCTTTGCAAAGCCCTAGCTGACTATGGGTGAGAGCTTGTGCACCCTCCCTAGTCACCGGCCACAGGGAAGGTCTTGTTTCTCACATGGATATTGTTTAGGCAATGTGATACATTGGCCCCTAATTGATTGCCCAATTCCAGCTAAATCAAGGGGTCCATCTTTTGCTCCTGGTGGTTGCACCATTCTATCTTGAATATATCGCATGTTATCTCATGACATGACTTGATAATTAGTTTGAGGATAGAATTATCTCTCAATCTCATAAAGGAATTACAAACAAATCTTATTATGAGATTTAATTGTCTCCCACATTTGAATTGTTAGCGTGGTTCCACAAAGAATGTCCTTTGTCAAGCACTCATAAAAACGAGGCTTCTCTACATTCACATCGACGACGGCAACACACCCAAGGTTCCCACAACCATGTATTTATATATTATTATCGGAGAAGGAATCCAAATATAGGTGTGGCCTTTACGTGAAAAGGAATTCGACATAAAGAAAAGAAATCCTCGCATAGTATTTGTTGCAACCTACCCAAAGGTGAATTACCGAACGAAAAGCTAATGAATTGCTTAGTCCAAAGATTTAACATAAACTCTCCCAAGTCCTACTAATTGCAACTTGGTACTCAAATTATTCAAATTAAGCATGCAATTTATTTCAATTAGAAGTCTCAACTATCAACTAAGGCTAATTAGAAACCCAAGTAAAGTACGCGATAATACTTACTTCTATGAGCTAGAGATTAAATAGGTTTGTGGACTTGATTATGCTATATTAATCCAATGTCCTCTCAGTACATTTTCTAATTATTTTAAAAAAAAATTGCAAGTAATTTGGATTAATTTTTAGCTTAAATAACTAACATGCAAGGGCGATCATGCAGGTTGCGCAATCAATTGTTGTAACACTCAATAAACCAAACTATTAAATAAATTGCTAGAATAGGGTAAGAATTTAAATATCTCAAGCAAGCAAAGCATAACCCTACCCATTAATTTCTAAATTATTGCAAAGTATTAATTAAAAACACAGAGCCTAACATTCCTAGATAATTAATTTCTTTTGATTTTTTTAATGAAAATTAAACTATATGCAAGTAATAAAATGCAGTCTTAACTACGTGACACTAATTTAATATGATAGGTGACATGCAATTTATCTAACTGTCCTAATTCTAGTGACAAGTTAAACTATGGAAAACTATTTTTACATAACGTGTAATTTAATATAAATGACCTTAAACATGCAATTACTTAATGACATTATTTGATGGCATGGCATTGATGGCATGTTATATGACATAACATTCATGACATGGCATAAGTGGTTGACCTAACATATGACATTGCATGTGATATAATGTGGCGATGATGATGCAACTAATTTTAAATAACATACTATTTTTATGATTTTTTTTTTAAATTAAAGATATGAGACTATCTAAAATGCAAGATTACTTAATTTAAATTAGAAATTAATTTTGATTAAATCCTATTCTAAATTGAAAACCTTCCTAAATTACTACATATTTCCTAAGCATGCAATTCTAACTAGGAAGTTAAACTATTTACATACAATGTAACATTTTTGTATTTTTTTAAGAATGAATTCCATCAAATTAACGACATAAAATATATTAAATCAACATCAAGATTCAAAACCAAAAAAATCAAGATAATAAAAAATGGTATGACGTCTCGCTGCTCAAAGTAGTGATTATCTCTCTAATTGGATATTGTCTAAAATCAAAACAAATCAAGTTAGATTTTATGAATCTCAAACATCACAAATTAAGCAATGAATTATTGTAATCGAAATTGGTTAAGAAAATTACTTAGTTTGGGGGATTTGTTTATGTAAACGGGGCTGATGACCGCCGATTACGGTGGTCGGCGTAAGGATCATGGTGACATGGCTAGGATGACGATTGGACTAGGGCTGGTCGGCCGCCCGAGGACTTTCCGAGTCACCGAAGAACCTGTAATAACACTGATCAAATTGTTGAAACCATGACAGGGTTGCCGGGATTCACTGGAGCTCGCCAGAAAAGGAACTCCTCGGAAAAGGACTCCTCGATTGGGCCGCGTTCGTTCCACGTAGTCGTCGTGACGCCAACGTCTAACGACAAAAAGAAGCGTTATGCTGCTTCTTTGAGTTTTAACTGGAACTAAACTTGAGCTGCACGCATCCCGATGCATAAAATATGTGTGGTCCTTACCCATTTTTATCCGATTAGAGTCTTCGAAACGAATTCCATGACATCCTTGCCATTGCCAAGCCAGGCGGGTGTTTGCTACTAGAAAGGTCAATTAATGTCGCCCAAAAATAGGAAATAAAAAAAAAAAGAACAATAGAACTAGAACCGAGATAGAGCAGCGAATGGGCTCTTTCTTCTCTCGTCGTTTCTGTCTGGTGGTGGAAGATCGTTTTCTTATCGGCAGTGGGGACTCATTGATTTCAATGAGGCGGCATGTTCTTATTGAGTATCGAGTAGGATGTTTTTGTTAAATTGCGAGGACAGCATTACTGGCTCCACTTATAATAGGAATTGAGCTTTTTCCTTCGCCCTGTGCAGCTTAAATAGGAGTATAGAGAGAGAGAGAGAGAGAGAGAGAGAGAGAAATAGAGAGAGAGAAGGATGCAGGCTTTAAGCTCTACTGTGTTGTTCAGCAGAGACTTAACCGAGCAGCCGGTGCGTGGTCTCCACTCATTGATCTCCAACCATTTCAATGTAGGGCATGCTTGGTGGCTTGATAGATGATGCTTTCATCTGGCTTTGGCAGGTACTGTTTGAAGAGCATTCAGGAGTGAGAAAGGTGATCCTAAACCGGCCTTCCAAGTTGAACACCCCCACTTTCGAAATGGTGCGTCCCTTTCTATTTTTCTTTACTCATTCATGTGTCTCCATTATTAATGTTGGCGGTTGTCTCCCCCGAGCACGCAGGTCTCTCAAATGATTAGGAAGTTGCAAATGTACGAGGACGATCACACCGTGAACCTTGTCATCTTAAAGGTAATTAGAGTTTGTATTTGTGCGTGTCCTTTCATTTCATTGAGTATGAAATTTTTAGGATGGCTATGAAATTTGTAGGACCACTACCAACCATCCTAAAAATTTTAAGTTGTAAAAAGACAATGTGGTTTTATATTTACATATTCCAACCTTGAGTTGCTATGGCATATTTATGTAAATTACACAAATTCATGTTCAATTTGCTCTTTATGGTACGAGCATCAAACAATTATGCGTGTCTGGAGCACAAGGATGATTTGTACAACATCAAACAAACATGTGTGCACTTTGTGAGTACTTTTAGGCTTCATTTGTTTCACAGAAACTAATTTATAGGAAAACAATTTCCGAATTTTCTGATATTCAATTCATTAAAAATGAATTAATTTGGGAAAATACTTTCCATGAAGGGAAAAAAAAAAGTCTTTTAAGATAGGGGAAAATATATTCCACTTTTAATAAAAAGGAAAACATTTTCCTTACTTACTTTCTTTTATCTCACACCCATATCAAATCTTTCTTTTTCTTTTAATCTTTTTTTTTCATTTAAAAAAAAATCAAAATTTTAATTCTTTTCCTTTTTCTTTTCCTCTTTCTCTTTTTCTTTCCTTTTTTTTTTTTGTAAACTTTGTCTTGGTTGGTTGCTGGCCACGACGATCGCTAACGGCTAGCCACGGGCAAGTCTTGAGCTCACCAGCCTTAGGCAAGCTCAAGGCTCAAGCTAGGCGAGTGGCGAGCTCGAGTCCTAGTTTGTTGCTTGCCTGATTGGTGACGAGCTTGAGCCCTAGATTGCTTCTCGCCCAATCAATAGCAAGCTAGGGCTCTAGGCTTGCTGCTCACTAGGCTTGCCAATCTAGTGAGCAACTAGCTCGAGGGCTTGGCATGCCCGCTTGCCTAGCTTGCCCATCTCGACGAGCGCGAGCTTAGGCCTTGCCGGATCGATGAACGCAAGCCTCGGCTTGTCGATTTGGCGAGCGGCAAGCTCAAGCTTGCTCATCGTCAGCGACCAACTAAGGAAGAAGAAGACAATAACAAAGAAAAGAAAAATATAAATAAAAAATAAAAAATTGATTTTTTAAATAAAAAATATATTGAAAAAGAGTGTATGAAAGAAAAATTTTCCTTATTGAATATCAAATATTTTTCATTTCTTTTCAAGTTTCGATTGAACACTCAAAAATAATTATATATTACTGGAATATGGCTTCTTGGTATATATTTTCAAGAAACGTCACATTTTCCGCGAAACGAACAAAGTCTTCGTTAGAAAAAAGCTAACTATAAAGTAGAGATGAAAAAAATAAAAATACATGAAGTAACGAGAGTAATCAAGATCATGTTATTTATTGAAAATTCCCCATCACTTGATAATGAGGTTCATATGCTTCTTATATACATGTGATCTTCCTTCATTTAATAGTTTAAGTTTTTGGATTGAAATTTCTGAAATTACATTAGAGCTGGGTTTCACCACTTTCGCATGTCCGTCCAATCTTATGAGTTAGATTCCACGTGTCACTCCTAATTTGACTTTTTTTTTTTTTTGTGGTCATATTAATTCAGTGTTGTAAATTAAGTCGAATCACCATCGATCGCAATGGAATTTTGACTATTAGAATTGCACAATATGTGAAACGTAAATACCACAGTAGGTGAGAGAAAAGAAGTGTAAGACACCAGCAATTTTTTAGGTGGAAAACCCAAGATGGGAAAAACCATGGGAAGCTAATCCAGGAACTCTCCACTATAATCAAATGATTACAATTAATACTCTAACGGTGTTTCTCTCACAAGCTGTCTAAAAGAACACCTTCTCTTGAAAAATTCTCAAGAACTCTCGTATTTACTCACGTTGTTGAAGACTTTTGTCATCTCACTAGAGTATTTTCTAGTGCTCTTTAAATCTCCATCTGATCCTTTTATTTATAGTGGTTGACCTCCACCCAAATTAGGAATCTTGCTTGATTGTTAATCACCTCCCAATTAAAAACTTGCATGATTTATTGAATTCCTCTGATTTTGGTAGTTACTAGAATTATATCATGGCAGTCTTCCTAAATAAGACTAATTCTTATTTAGATTTCTTCCTTTTTAGCGTCCTACCATATAAGACTCCCTTCCTATTATGTAAGCTTGATAAGTAATCTTCAGGATATTCCAAATCGACTCTCGAGCATGTTTGGCTACTCCCAACATCCGACTTAAAGGTGTATTGAAATATCCCACATCGCTTCAAAATGGGGTTTATATGCTTCTTATATAAATATGGTCTACCTCCACCTAATAATCTAAACGTTTAGGTTTGACTTTATAACATTATTAATACTTTTTAGCAAAGGAATATGATGCACAAATGTAAATCATCATCGAAAACAACAAATGAACTTGCGTAATTGATTTGGTAACGAGAAAACGCATGCAAACAACTGGAGTTCCTTATATATCCAATTTAATCAATCTTCACATCCGGTCTGTCTACAAGCAAGATTTAATTAATTTATGAGTAGATTAATCAAATATTTAGATGACTGCCACTTCAATTTAGCTAAATACACACAATGATGAAAAGACGGCATCAAACATTTGTAATGGTGGAAATAGGAGCAAACATCACTTGTATAACAAAGGATTTATGAGTGATTTTTGAAAAGGAGAAAAAAATGATTATAAAAACATGTGCGTGCCTTTTGTGATAAACAATGACTTGGACACACGTTGTTTTGATGTAAGTCCGTAAAGACATGTTATTTCACGTATGTATGAAGTGTATGAGGGATATGAGCAAGGTTGTGCTGTTTCGCTGAACTGATGTGTGCACATGAAGAGAAGCCTTGCATTGTGATATCAAATGATGCAATTTTTGGTAATTTAAAGGTTGTAAATTGCGGAGGGCATAATTGGAAGAGGAAAAGTTCAGACACACCCTCTAGAGTTTCACATTTTAATATTCAGACTGGATTTAGGTTTCGATTAGATTAATTGAGTACATAAGTGTCGATTGTACATTGATAATATATTTTCTGGCATATACTCACCTCTTGCTCAAATATTCAGCAGGGAAACGGGAGATCATTTTGTGCGGGTGGTGATGTTGTGGGAATTATGTGCTTCATGTTAACAGGTGATTAAATTTGAATCTGCTCTCTTTTAATCGTGTTTCATATAACTCTAACCTGTGAAAAATGCAAGAGAAATAAGACTACCCTAGTTACTGGCATGCAGTAATCTTGGCCAGAAACTAATCATAAACTGATGGGAGAAAATTTTGGGAAATCAATGAATCATATAAGAGTTAAAAGAAAATTCTAATGTTCATAAGAAAGACAAATAAAATTTGATAAATGATAACAAAAATTGATAAATTAAGGAAAAAAGCCAAACGGCTATTGGTAAGTAACATGAATGAGAGTTCGTAATCCAAATAGTTCATAAGTCACTCATATAAAAAATTGGTAATTTCATAGAGAGTTAGTAAATTTAAGGCATTGATAAGGAAACAAATAGGTGTGGCAAAAGATAAGAAAACAATTAGTGAAATGGAGAACAGATGGTGATTTCATAAAGGCATTGTTGAGTTAATCATCAAATTGTTGGAATATCAGTTTACCGATGATATATTTCTACCGACAGTTTTTGACATTTACAACTCACTGAAAAATCAACTGGCACGAAAAAATTCAATTTGTCTTATGGAACAATTAGATTATCCTATGAATATGCATACATATAATATCTATAAACACACACACACACACACACACACACACACACACAGATATATAGGAGTCATGGGTAGACATTCTAATTAAGAGTTTGACAGTTCCCACCTATTTTATCAAGATTAGAAATGCCTTCCACAAGCAAAGAAAACTCATTAATATACATCTTAATCTTATTATACAAATAATCTCTGACATTACTCGAACCCTCTAGGACATTGGAGCTTCGGAGCAAAGCTACTACAAGAAATTGCTCATCCTGGATCACTTGATAGCTACCTATAAAAAGCCTATGGTGAGATTGGAGGCTTTTCTTCTTATACAGCACTTTCGTGGCTGATGAACCAAAGCAACTGAACTTTTTTCTGTCTATATGCATCATGCCGAAGGTATGCCTCATCAATGGCATTGTAATGGGTTTTGGTGCTGGAATCTCCATGCACGGGAGCTTTAGAGTTGTCACGGAGAAGACGGTAAATAGTCCTTGTATATAACCTCGTTCAGTATTAAAAACTGGACTTAATGCTCCTGAATGATGATCGCATATGAGCTTTGTTCATTCTGATGTGTCTTCTGAGACATCTGATACAAACTTTCTGGTCAGTACAGAAGATGAATCTTCTGAAGAGTGTTTCGATTCATGATGTCGCAGGTATTTGCAATGCCTGAAGCATCACTTGGACTTTTTCCGGATATGAGTGCATCTCATTTCCTATCCAAGCTTCCTGGTTACTTCGGTAATTTTTAACACCTCTTTCTTTTCCGTTCTTGAATTTCCCATGACACAGAACATATTTTGTCCTTTGTAGAAAGGAGTTGAAGGGGGAGAGAACTACATTTTATCAATCTTTTCATTTGTCGTCTTTGTGTTTGTGCCCCATCGACAAAATTTTAATTGCCAGTCAGTGTGTATAGTAAATCAATCTTAAATGTAGAGTAGATTTTTCCATAATTTAGATTTCATAAGCGGTGTTACGTCAAGCAGGTGAATATCTAGGACTAACTAGAGCACGTCTAGATGGAGCAATGATGCTTGCATGTGGTCTTGCAACTCATTTTGTCTTTTCAAAGGTAACTAGTTAGTAACCATTCCATAAATCGAAATTTAAAAAAGTAAGTCTACTTTTTACTATGATTTTATTTTGTATTCTATATATACGGCTCATTCCCTATGTTCTCCATAGGATCTTCCTCTTTTAGAACATGCTTTCTCTTCGGTTGATCCATCAAATGCATCAGAAATTTCATTTGTCATCAACAAATTTGCCCAAAAGTCCAATACGAAAGTGGAAGAGCTCCACAAAAGGTTACTAATATTCTCCTCTAGCATTTCACTTTCTTCCTATCGAATATAATCTCTTCATCACAGCTAGTCAAAAAAATTCCAACCAGTCTTCATTGTTGGAATAGATTGAAGAGTATAAACAAATGTTTCTCAAGACAAACTGTGGAGGAAATATTACATTCTATTGTAAGTATTTGTCGGTACGCTTTTTCCTTTTACCCGTTCTTTTTTAGCTACAAAGCAGCGACCGCGATAGTTTGCACAACTGAGATAACTACATGGTGCAGGAAAAGGAGTTGCTAGACAACTTGGCAGAGAAATGGATCGCCGTTGCAGTGAAGGGTATGAAGTCTGCTAGTCCGACCAACCTAAAGGTTTTTCTAAGATCGGTAATATGCAAAACCAAAAGTATAATATCCAGCTTAGCGAAACATTTTACGAGTTAAACAGTTTTAAATGATAGCGAAATTCAACAGATACCTTCCTATTTTCAAATTCTACTCTTATAGCCTTGACAGTATTCAGCAATTTGTGTTGGAATAGAATAGGAGCTATCTCATTATTGAAGTAACTCCTTGCGGAGTATATGGAATATGTGATTGCGTACATGGCATTTTTCAATTATTTATGTTTAACAATACGAGGAGCATGGCTTATTCCCTTCAACAACTAAAACAAATCATCGATTTTGACGATTAGATAAGAGAAGGACATGGTCAGAGGATTGAACAATGTCTAGCTCGTGAGTACATCATCTTTTGCAACATCGTGCGAAGGAAGATCACCAATGACATCTACGAGGTACTTCCAACATGAGTAATGATAGGGGATGTGATATAGTCATCTTTCTATCGAATTTCATTTACAAAGTGATGTCATGAAATCTAAATGGATATTTAAATATGTTGGACACATTCAATACCCAGTCACAAGCTTTAAATGGATATTTGTCACATGGCTTTTGTAAGCAACTTTCTATTAACTGAGAAGTTGTTGCATGCACTATAGACCACATAGATCAATACCGACTCAGCTATCGATTGCATGGGTCCAACTGTGGGGCCCACATAATCAACGGCGAAGATGATCAATATCTTTGTAACCGAGTATTCATCAAGCGCATTTGTCATTTTTCATGTATAGTATCCTCTACATCAGTTTGTGTGATGCATTGGTGAATCTGTTTTGGCGCAGGGCTTAAGGGCGACTTTATTTGACAAGGACAAAAAGCCCAAGGTGCAAACGCATATACTTTATTTAGAAAGAGCAACAATGTATCATTTTACTTGACGTTGAATATGGTTATGACATACTACTTTAGACATCTTTTTTGTTTCATTCCCAAACCTTTCGATTGGTAATTGACCTTATCTGTCATTAGTTGTGAAGGCTTTATTAGTATTGGGCTTAAGGCCCGTCCGCCCAAGCTGGGCCTAGAAAGCCCGGCCCACGAGAATAGGGCCCGTGGAAAGAAGGGGGTATAAAAGGGAGGAGAGAGAGAGAGATTGCACTGGTTGGAAAATAACGTACGTACGCTTTCTCCTGTGCGCTCTCTCTCTCTCCAAAAGAAAAACGAAACAGTAACGCATAAGGCGAATTTTCTCCTCCCTTCCAAGCGAATTGTCATCGTCGGATCGAACAGGACCGGATTCTCTTCCTCCATTGGCGTCGGTGTCTAATATGTGGCTAACAAGGTACGCTCGAATCCGTGGTGTGCTTTACGATCGGTGATACGTGTTGTTTTCTTGGGCTTCGCTTCCGCATTGATTTAGGGGTTCGATTTAGTGTCGAATCCGGTTTTCAGAGATCCGTTATTCCCAACATTGGTATCAAAGCTTTAGTTCACGTTTTTCCCAATCTATTTTGATGTTTTTGATTGTTTTTTCGCAAAAACACTTCGGCCGTACGGATCGGGGCAAAAATCCCGACACCCAAGCGCTGTTCAGCCATTTTTCTGAGTTTTCGTAACTCGAAATCAAATTCCGATGGCATAGGAAGAAAGGCGACGTCGAGACGAGCCCGGGGACACCTCGAGCGCTGTCGGGCGACGCTGCACTTGCCTACAAGCGCGGCCGGAAGGCGCTGCGCGTGGGCGCGACGTGCCCGGAAGCGCTTGATCGCCAGGCGCGTGCGCGCCGCCGGCCGGCGAACCGGCATGCATCGGTCGATAGACCGACGCATGCTGACGTCATCGATGACGTCAGCACCGTCGACAGTTGGCCGAGCGGTCACTGGCCGGCGACCCGACCCGACTCGACCCGCGGACGCCCGGCACACCCGTGGCACGTGCCGGCTGATGTCTGCGTGACGTCAGCCCGCGCACGCGCGCGGCACGTGCAGTCGGTCCGTCCAACCCGGTCCGACCGGTCCGACGACCAGCGACCCAACCATTGACGACCGTTGACCGTTTGACCGTTGACCGTCTGACCGTTGACCGTTCGACCGTTGACTTTGACCGTTGACCGTTGACCCGGAAAAAGAAAAAAAAAAAGGAAAAGAATGTGTTTCTTTTTCAATTTAGTCTATGTGGATTATATGTGATCCCTTATTTGTTTTGCATTTGTTGTAGGAACAATGCCTCCCCCGATGTTGCGCACACCTATTCGCGCGATTCTGGATGAACAAAAGGATAGGCCAGTCTAAGGTTGATAGCTGAGCTAACTGATCATCGATGGAAGAGAGGTGACTTAATTGATCACGTCCTTGAAGTTAACGGGAAAATTCAACAGGTCATATGGAATGGTCGTCCTATGTCACAATCAGAGATGGTGCGATTTTTCATAAACACTATTCCACCTGAATGGTAAGATGTGTTGAATCGCATATGGGATGTCAATGGAGCTGCTTCCTATAAGAAAATTGTAATAGATTTTGTAAATGAATATTACTGTATTATGACAAGGGAAAAGATAAAGAAATTGAACAAAAGATGATCTTTCCCAGTTCGTGTGCTGACTTTGTGTTAGTTGTATTGGCTGATTTTTGTTAAGTGTGTTTATGGACATATTATATAATGTTAACTACCTGATTGTTGTTGATGTAGCAACCGATATCTTGATTGTATTAACTGAAAGCATTATTGTTTTTTATTGGATATCATTTATCTGTTGCTTTCTTATTTGCTGGTTCTTTGTGGGTAATTAGCTGTGGGTAGTTTTAGAAGTTTTTGTAGCTTCATAAAATTAATTTTGCATATGACAATCATATTAATGATAGTTTTAAGTTAGGATTTTTGGAGGATGATTGGAAACATAATGACCTTTTGATTCTGAAGCCTTACTTGAAATTATTCATTAATATGATGAGTCTATGCAAATAGGGATGCATAAATGATAGGCATTAATTATTCGTGCATGTATGTCTGATGTGTTCAGATCAATAGTTTAAGCAATTAAGAACATAATTGCTGAAATGAATGGCAACAATTGTGAAATATTGAATATAAAAATTCAATATGTGCTGGAAAAGCAAGAAGCACTAGAAGCTCTTGACCATATTATGGAAGATCTTGAGGATGCTGTGCGCCACCTTGAGCTAGTAGAGGACCGCCTAACGGCATTTGAGCCGAGAATGGACATTTGCAATGCTGGTTCTAGCTCAGAAAGGGCTTTGAGCTCTAAGCACAAGCGTATTGATTCGTTCAATATGAGGGAATGCAAAGGATCAAGTCCTTATTGCAAGAAATCAAGAGTTAACCAACACAAGAGAGGAAAACGTCATCAAGTGAAGAAAATGTCAAGGGTGAGGTGTTACAATTGTGACAAGAGAGGTCACTATGCTCGCGACTGTTGTGAGCCGAAAAAGGTAAACACCTCTTGTACATTTGAGAACTTTGATTATGTGTCAAGTTCTGAATTATTGACTGAATCCAATCCTTTGTGGACTATAGATTCAGGAGCGACAGACCATGTAGCGAAGGATAGAGGATCCTTCGTGGAATTCCGACAAATACCAACTGGAACTAAGTGGATCTATGTGGGATATAACTCCAGAGATGAAGTTAAAGGGATTGGCACCTGCCAATTGAACATGCGTGGTGGACGCACCTTGTTCCTACATGATGTTCCATATGCTCCAGAGATTCGTCGAAATTTAATGTCTGTTTTGGTGATGGTTAAGCTTGGTTTTAGTGTGAACTTTTGTAATAGATATGTAGATTTGTATTTGGATACAAACTACTATGGTTGTGGTCACTTTCTAGATGGTTTCATTGTACTATATGTTGACTATAGTGATGTCAATATTTGTTATTCCCTTGTTTCACGTCTTCTATTTCATATGATAGTGATGTGACTATGTGGCATGCTTGACTTGGTTATATTGGCCAACAACGTATGAATAGACTAGCCAAAGAGGGCTTGTTGGGCAACATTGAAAAAGTCGATTTGCCCAAATGTGAGCATTGCCTAGTAGGGAAAATGACAAGGAAACCATTTGAAAAAGTAAAAGAGCTGAATTTCCTATGCATTTAATCTATTCTGATGTCTGTGGTTCAATGAATGTGAGAGGAAGGCAAGGGACCGTTTATTTCATCACTTTTAAAGATGATTCTACTCAGTTCGGATAAGTCTATTTGATTTCTCATAAATCTGAAGCATAAGTTGTTTCAAAATGTTTATGAACTTGGTAAAAAATCAATTAGACAAGAAAATAAAGGTATTTAGATCCGATCAAGGTTGATAATATTTATCTGATAAGTTTAGAAAATTAAGTGATGAAAAAGGAATAGAAAGACAGTTGTCCATTCCATATACTTCTCAACAAAATGGTGTTGCGGAGAGAAGAAACAGAACCCTACTGGAAATGGTTAGGTCCATGATGGTGCATGCTAACTAATCTATCACTTTTTGGAGTGATGCGTTGTTAACTGCTGCCTTTATACTTAACCAGATGCCTTCCAAATCAGTTACTTCCACTCCACATGAGTTATGGACAGGTAGCAAACCGGATTTAAGTTTTCTTAAGCCATGGGATTGTGCTAACTATACACATGAGTCCTCTCACAAGTTTGGAAAATTGGGTCCCAAAAGAAAGAAGAGTATTTTAATGAGATACTCCGAACACTCGAAAGGGTATGTGTTCATAGGTGAGCAGGAAAGTGGGAGTATAACTGAATTTGAATCACGGGATGTCACATTCTTAGTGGATGAATTTCCTAAGAAGGGCAAAATAGGGGAAGATTACTCCCTATTTGAAATCTTGGATCAAGACAATGATATTAGTGGAGTTCGTCCAAGTGGGAGTAATATGAGAAGTGATGAATTGAATTCAACTCATTCTCAGTTGCAACCACATGATGAGACGACATCATCATTATCTAATCCAAGTGGGAGCATAATGGGGAATGATGTGCTAAGTGTACAATCTCCCATACGGCGAACAAGTTGCCAAAGTATTTCCCGTCGACGTTTTTTGACATTGAATGGGAAACTTTTATGGTTGCTCCATAAGATGAGGATGAGCCAAGAAATTTTAATGAGGCTCTGAATTCTCCTAATAAGGAAAAATGGATTCATGCAATGGAAGAGGAAATTGAGTCAATGAAGTCAAACCATGTTTGGAAACTAGTTGATCTTCCAAAAGGACACAAAGCTATTGGGAACAAGTGGGTTATCAAAATAAAGCGAAAGGCTGATGGCTCGATAGAAAGGCATAAGGCTCGCCTTGTAGCGAAAGGGTATAATCAACAGAAATGAATTGATTATGTAGAAACATTTTCTCCTGTAGTGTGATTTACCTCGATTCGCATAATTCTGGCAATAATAGTTAGTATGGATCTTGAGTTACATCAAATGGATGTAAAGATTGCTTTCCTCAATGGAGAATTAGAGGGAGAAATATATATGGAACAACCTGCTGGTTTCATAGTGAAAGGCCAAGAAGGAAAGGTATGTCGACTTTGGGGGTCGATATATGGCCTTAAGCAGTCGTCGAGACAATGGTATATACGTTTTCATAATGCCATAATGGCGTATGATTTTATAATGATTGACGAGGATCATTGTGTATATATCAAAAGATCCAATGATCAATTTGTGATCATATCATTATATGTTAATGATATACTAATTGTCGGAAGTAATATGGAGTTTGCTAATACTGTGAAGAATTCGTTGTCTTCCAACTTTGAGATGAAAGACATGGGTGATGTAATATACATTCTTGGAGTTAAGATTTCAAGATTGTAAACCCATTGATACTCCTATTACAAAAGGTGAAGGATTGAGTCATAGACTGTGTCCAAGGACTCCATAAGAGAAGGAACAAATGAAACATGTTCCTTATGCTAGTACTGTTGGAAGTTTTATGTACGCTATGATGTGTACAAGACTTGACATATGTTTTGCTGCTGAAATGGTGAGTAGTTACCAATCCAATCCAGGTCAAGCACGTTGGAAAGCCATTAAGAGAATACTGAGGTATCTAAAGAGAACTGCTGATTAGATGTTGAGTTATTAAGGAAAGGATCTGCAACTCTAAGGCTATTCTGATGTTGATTGGGGAGGAGATTTAAATGAAAAGAAATCTACCTCTGGGTTTGTTTTATTACCGAATAATGGCACCATATGTTGGAGCAGTAAGAAACAAAAGCTTATAGCCTTGTCCACGATAGAAGTTGAGTTCGTGGCATTATCAGCAGCAGTATAAGAAGGTGTTTGGCTTATAAGATTTTTTGGATCATTTATGTGTTATTGGAAGTGCTGCATTGTTGGTTAACTGTGATAGCCGAGCAGCAAAAGTGAATACCAAAGATCCAAAATATCATGGCAAGACCAAACATATAGATACCAAGTATAACTTTGTCAAGTATATGGTTGCATGAAAAGATGTGAACTTAGAGTACATACTACGCATAGAATGGTAGCAAATCCTATGACAAAGCTAATACCTAGAGATGTGTTTTGTGGCCATATGAAATCTCTAGGGTTGCGTAGAGGGTGATGTATTGAATATTGTAATTTCCCTAAGTGTTCACAATTTGATGAATTTGTGTTTTCATCATTAATGCCTATGAATCTTTGTTTGATCTTTATGCATCTTAATGTTCAGTGCATTACTTTAAATTAAGAGAAGTATGTCGGATAGATATAAGATTAGCCCACTCACACGGGTAATCGCCTCTATTTACTGTGTGATAAATAGAGATGAGACCGTTTTTAAGCTTATTATCTAGGTGATAATCGAGAGCTCAAGCTTAAAATACACATGTCGCCTTAACTAAGTGTTAAGATGAGGACATAATACTTGTGATGTCCGAAAGTAAAATACCCCACATATTTTACTTTATTTGTCTAAGATGCCAGATGTAAGTTCTGATGAATTTTGTGAATGAGTAGATATGTGAACTCAAGTTAGACATTGGGTATGTCTGAACTATCATCTGTACGGTATTGAAAAGTGTAGACATACGCTCCATGGGAAAGGAGTTAATACCGTAATACGTATTTCATACTACGTATGCATATGACGACCAAGAAGAGTGGCAAAAAGTTTGATCTCAACTTTTATGACGTGTGAGACTCTTGAGGAAAAGAGTTCCTCAATTTAAGTCCCCTCATGACTCTTATTCTCAAGATTTCTATTTAGTGTTTGCTATCTTAGGATGTTGCCAATGGTCATGAGTTTGATTCGATCTAATTGGACATTTCTAGAAAAGCAAGCTGAACTGAAATTGAGAGTTTGAAGGAAAGAGGAAGATCGATTTTGGAGAATCACATTGTAGTTTTGTATTCACTGGTCGACCAATTATGACTGTCTTTGTGATAATTATAATTGTGAATACAATATATATCGTTGTTTAAAAGAGATCAAGAGAGATATAAATGTGATCGATTGATCTAGGGTACTGCATACTAAATCTACTCAGAGTGTGACGCCCAATTATGAGCTGCTATATATTCCTAACAGATGTATAGCAACGAGCTCTCAAAGTATGCTGGTCGCACGGATTATTCACCGGTATGAATGTTGAAGAGAGGTAAAGAGAATCCTGTTCAGCTCACCTTGTGCGAGTGGGAGATGAAGGCTTTATTAGTATTGGGCTTAAGGCCCATCCGCCCAAGCTGGGCCCAGAAAGCCCGGCCCACGGGAATAAGGCCTGTGGAAAGAAGGGGGTATAAAAGGGAGGAGAGAGAGAGAGAGATTGCACTGGTTGGAAAATAACGTACGTACGCTTTCTCCTGTGCGCTCTCTCTCTCTCCAAAAGAAAAAGGAAACAGCAACGCATAAGGCGAATTTTCTCCTCCCTTCCAAACGAATTGTCGTCGTCAGATCGAACAGGACCGGATTCTCTTCCTCCATTAGCATCGGTGTCTAATCTGTGGCTAACAAGGTACGCTCGAATCCGTGGTGTGCTTTACGATCAGTGATACGTGTTGTTTTCTTGGGCTTCGCTTCTGCATTGATTTAGGGGTTTGATTTAGTGTCGAATCCGGTTTTCGGGGATCCGTTATTCCCAACAAGTTGTATATTGGCTAAGCGAAGACGGACCAAATCATTAGTTTCTCTTAACTAATTTATGGGTGGGAAAAGGACATATGTTGCAATAACGAACTATAGTCTCTTGCGCATTATTCTACTGATAAAAACTCATACTTAACCTCAATGAGTTCAAGCGGAAATCTTTAACGCCTCGCAGAGATTTGACATCCTATAATGGTTGGTAAAGTATAGTGTAAATTAGAATTATGTTAAGTAATAAATACGTTGTTGGTTTATTTCTTGACAATTTTACCTTTTGGAACAAACGGTTTATCCTGAGCCTAATTTTAATTTGATGAACACAGTGGGAGCCCCCGAAGTTGGAGTCAGTCGGATCAGAGACCGTAGATATGCTATTCAAACCATTAGAGGATGAAGACGATTGGAATTGTCTACAGCTTCCTGCATGGTCCTCCAACTCAGTTGACCACGCGAGATCAAAGCTCTGAACAAATCCATATGAAATGTTTAAATAAGATGCAATTAAACTATCATCTATGTTTCTTTTTATTTATCTATTTATGTACGGGGCCACTTATTTGAAACGTCAATAAGAACGTGGTACACTATTAAATAAGTTAATTTCAGTACTCTTAAGTCCTAATTTTTCTCTTAAAATGCGCTAGTACATGCTATATACAAGAATTTGTAATGACTTTCGTAAGTTGTTAACATCAGCACATGGTGTTAACTGTTAGCTACGCCTTAATGAATTTTTATTCAATCATAGCAAATTATGCCTTCCAAATGACAAATTATTCAGTAAATCTTCTGTCGACGCAAGGCTACTCTATAAAAGCCAAGTACAAGTAATACAAAGGAACCTTCGTAGTATAAACTTTATAGAACATGTGACTGAACAATTGATAGCAAGTGTCAAAAGATTGGTAATTTAACAATAGTATGCTGACAATCCAAGTAACTATAATCACCAATGATAATTATCAAAACCTATTGGCATTAATATATATTGCAATGAGTTTTTATCTCTAAAATATGGATCAATATGTTTTTCGAAGGAAAGTTGTTTAAAAAGTTTTAAATTTATTATTTTTTTGTCAATTTAGTCGTAAACATTTTAATTGTGCTAATTAAGTACTAAACTTTTTCACATTTTGTCAATTGAATTCATTCGGATAATTTTTGTTGAAAAACACTGACATGGATATCAACCGTCCCACATGATGTGACTGGCATTGATGTGGACAATTATTAATAATATTTTTAATTCTTTTGAATTTATTTATTTGTTTTTCTTTTCTTTTTCTTTTTTGTCTTTTTTTCCCCTTTCCACCTCTTGTGGGTCCCTAAGCCTTGGCAATGGTCAATGACTGACCAAAGGTGAGGGCTAGCAAGTCTAAGCCTTGTCCAACCACTAGCAAGGTTCGACTTGGTCGTCATTGGGCCAGGTTGGCCTCGCCATGGTTGGGTGGAGTGGTCAATGAGGTCCTTTCTAGCCCTCACCTCTAGCCAGTCACTGAGGCCAACAACTTCCTAGAGGAAGAATGGAAAGGAAAAAAAAAAAGAGCAAGAAAAGAAGGAAAAAGAAAATTAAAAAATTGCAAAAAACATGAAAATCTTATTTAAAATGATCTATATCAGCACTGGTTAGAGGGATTCAAATTGTAAAACATGAAAATATATAAAACTCAGTTAGCACGATTAAAATGTAAAAGTGCAATAGATTTAGAATTTTTCGGACAAATTTTCTATTTTTTCAATCTGTCACTAGTAATAAGTAAATTGAAGATGGACGTAGCCCAAGGTATGCTCCAAAGTCTATATTACTATATCAACTTGCCTAAACCCAAAAAGCAGCGCGACTTCCGGAGTCGGTCGCTACCCACCTTCTAGATTTGAGCTGTTTTGAAATTTGAAACCTTTTGATTTCCTTTCAATTTGGACATGATAGTCACTAGACTTTTTATTCGACCCAAGGTACAAATTGGAAGGACATGAACGGTACAATGATTAGGGCATGAAGAGGTATTTTTCCTTAAGCACGAGAAAACAAGCCAAAGGCCGGATTGATGGTGGTGAAACCTCCATCCACAGGCGGCACTGATGGTGGTGAAGCCTCCATCCACAGCCAGATTGTGGCCACTGATGCACTTGGATTCATCCCTCCCCAAAAATACAGCAGCCTCCGCTACGTCTTCTTTCTAAAGACTCACGCCATCCATGTTAGAATACACTCGAACTCCTGCATTCTCGTCGATTTGGAAGATCCTTTTTGTCAATGGTGTTAGAATGAAATAGGGTGAGAGATAGTTCATGCAAATTCCATATTAACCAAGCTCTGCAGCCACTTTTCTTGTGAGCACCAGGACGGCATGCTTCAAGCTGGTGTATGCATGGGATGCAACCCCTCCTCGCTCGAGCAGATGCTTCCGACATTGATGATGCTTCCTCTTCATGACGGGATCATGGCTCGAGCTGCATGCTTGGTCCCTAGGAAGACACCCGTCAGATTCACACTAACCACTTTCTCAAAGTCAGCCTTGTCATTGTCGAATATGCTAGCTTCGCTTGAGTCCCCGATTGCAGCATTGTTCACCATTATGTCCAGCTTTCCATGCTTGTCAACTGCAGTGGCAATGGCATTTTCGATGTCAGATTCGCTTGATACATCACAACATACAAAGGATGCGGTCTCTAGCCCTAGATCCTCACACACGACAGATTCTCCTATGCCACCCGCCCCACCTGTGATGACTGCCACCTTTCCCTCAAGTCTTGAAAAAAAAAATGGAAAAAAGAAAAAAGAATATCATCTCAAACTTCATCTATGTGTCTATATCAATATGTGGATGTCTAAGTTGTGCTGGCAATTCCAAATCGTTTTTCTGTTGGAAGATCGATCGAGATCAACAGTATAATTACAAAGAAACAGAGCTAAGAAGTCTCTCTAAATGGGGCAAACTAGCCTTCGTCTGATGCTGCCCAAGCAAAATCAAATTACTGTTTTGCAGTTTCCATAATGTTGAATCGCGCTTATTAAGGAATAGCGCACGTGAGGGTTCGTGCGGGAAAAGTTGCATACTTTGCTTGAACCTTTTACACGAAAAGCAATCGAGGCCTACAATGTGGATACCTTCTCGCGGCTTGGGAGAGAAGTGCTCCTGTTGCCATCGTTTGCTCCGATACTAAATTATTGTGGTGTGAGGAGTGTGTGGGTATTGAGGCATTGATCACTTGCTCCCAAGAATTTTTTTTATTGGATGAACAAATCAAGACTTCTACAAGACCACCAGCTCACTCTTATTTATTTCGATTTTCTTCCCTCTATCCCTTGTCTCTGTGGTGAAGCAAGCTGTCACTCGCTCCTCAGGAGCTTTCTTATAGTTATAGAGAGCATTCTGATAGATAATCATCATGTCACGAAAATCTCATTTTTCTTATTATTTTGTCCTTTTTCCCCTACGCACGAGAATCCCATTTGCCCAACTTTTTTATTAGACTTGCCTTTACTCAATTCCATCCTTTTCTTCCTGATGCATTTAATTTCTATCTCCCTTCTTTTGATGGATTTAGAACCATAAGTTGTGTGGAAGAAAGTTTACACAATCAGCAAAGCTTGGGAGTTTGATATGGCTGACATCATTTTTAGGACCGATACTAAAAAAATATTGTTCGAGTTTTAATCCTTATATTCATGAGTGTTTTAAAGTGCATTGTTGAATTAATCATTGTTGGAGCTAGCTTGCAACTTCAAAGATTAGAGGCCCTTCGATCAAGACATGTTGGCAGCTATATCTAACTCTGCTACCGAGGACGACTACCAAGAATTTGAAGAGCATAAAAAATGAGCAACTTAGCAGTTTGCCGCATCCTTTATCTATCTTAAAAGTTATTGTGTAATTTCTTATTAATTTTTTATTGTATTACAAAAAGAAGGGTCGAATTTGCCATAGAAAAAGCAAGCGAAGAGGAATGAATATCATGAACTTATACAATTTCGGTGAGTGGGACTTGTGTCCACTCAGAAAGAGGTGACCATGCAAACACCAGAGAAACCAACTAGAATTTCCAAGTATTGTTCAATCCCAATCCCCAGTGATACCCAAAGTTGACTTAATGTATCTCTCAGAAAGAATATTGTACTAATAAATTAAATACTCCCAAAAGCACACTTGAAAAGAGGGGAAATGATCAAAAAACATAAATTCTAAACCTATTAGACAACCAATTAGTCATAAACCTTTTAATTTGGTTAATTTAATGCTTTATCTTTTAGCAATTCGCCAATAAAGTTTTTTGGCCAATGTTAGTAGAAAATTACTAATGTGGATTTCGGTCATCTTATGTGATTTGACCGGTGCTAGCGTAGATAATTTTTGCATTTCTTTTAATTTTTTTTTGAATTTTTTGTTCTCTTTTTCCGTTCTTTTCTTTTCTTTTTGTTATTTCCTCTGTTGGAATTTTGGACCGGGAGGGCCCCCATGCCCTCCCCAGTAACCGACCACAGACCACTCAGGAGGTCTCGTTTTCACGTGGATATTGTTTAGGCAATGCAATAAATTGGCCCCAATTGAGAGCCCAGTGCCAGCTAAATCGAGGGGTCCATCTTTTGCTCCCGGTGGTTGCACCATTCCATCTTGATCTATTGACATGACTTGTGACTGGCTAGTTGTCTATCCATTCTTGAATTTGCATCACAGAAATAATAGAAAGACAATCGGAACACCTTAACCCAGAGCTACATAATACTACAGGTCTTGACCGGCACCGATGATTGATGACCTTGCCCCATTTCCATGTTTGATTCTTGTGGTCTTCCATCGAGCTAGTGTTTGGGAATAAATGTTATGGTTTTATTTATTTTTACCAAGTCTACAAATCAACTAAGCATACTAAATGATATTTGCTTATTGCAACTAGCGATTGAATAGTAAAATAGATAGAACAATAAATTAAATCGAACACTAAATTTATGTAGTTTGATTCAGTCAATGTGACCTACGTCTATGCAGGAGCATAAAAAAAAAAAAGTGATACAATGCACATTACAACCATATTCGAGTCACTCAAACACGCTCGGTGTCTTTCAATCTTAATTATACTCAATAACTCACATAGTATTGAGCCCTATCTTTACGAAATAATCTCTTAATCTCATAAAGGAATTAAATATAAATTTTATCATAAGATTGTATTTGACTGCAACACCTAAGTTGTTGGTGAGAATGTCCTTTGTCAAGAACTCGTGAAAACGAGGCTTCTCCGCATTCACATCAAGACGGGCACGCTCCCGAGGTTTCCACAACCATGTATTCATATATCATAATTGGAGAAAAAAATTAAATATTAGTCTGACCCTACATGGCAGAGGAATTCAACATAAATAACAAAATTCTCGGATAGTATCTATTGTGACCTTCCCAAAAGTAAATCGTCAAACGAAAAGCTAATGAATTACTGAGTTCAAAGACTTAATATGGACTCTCCCAAGTCCTACCAATGCAATTGGTACTCAAATTAATCAATTTAAGCATGCAATTTCATCCAAATGGGAGTCCCTATTAATCAATTAGAGTCAATTAGAAACCCAAATAAATTATGTGAGAATACTTTTACGAGCTAAAGATTCAATAGGTTTGGAGACTTGATTATGCTAGATTAATTTAATGCTCTTTTGATATATTTTCTATTTAATTTCAAAAACATTTTTGCAAACAATTTTGATTAATTTTTAGCCTAAACCACCAAAATGCAATAATGATCATGTGAGTACACAATCAATTAGTGTAACACTCAATAAACCAAAGTGTTAAATAAATTGCCATAATAAGATATCTCAAGCAAGCAAAGCATAACCCTACCAATTAATTTTCAATTTATGATTAATAAAATTCAATGCTTAGCCTAACATGATTTTTAGAGAATTATTCTTTTTGAGTTTGTTAAATGAAAATTAAACTGCAAGGCATAGAGTGCAACTTTAATTCTAAATTATATTCGAGTGATACTAATTTAACATGACATGTGACATACAATTTATCTAAATGTCATAACTCTAATGACAAGTAAAAATATTGAAAATTATTTCAACGCAATTTAAACTTAATAACTCTAAACATGTGATCATTAAATGACATGATTTGATGGCAGGTTATTGATTAGAGGACAAATGATATGACATAATATGGCAAGATGACATGACATTCATGAGTCATATGTGAGCAACTTGACATATAACATGACATGTAATATGATGTGGCAATGATAATACGACTAATTTTATATGACATGTTATATTTTTATGACTCTTCTAAATGAAGATATGAGACTATCGAAAATAGAAGATCAATTAAATTAGAAAATAATATTGATTAAATCAAGAATCTTTTCGAGTGCTCTATTAACTTACATAAACCCAAAAGGCAGTGCAACTTCTAGAGTCGGTCTCCACCCAACTTTTAGATTTGAGCTGTTTTGAAATTTGAAACCTTCGGATTGCCTTTCAATTTCGACATGATAGTCATTAGACTTTTTATTGGACAAAAGGTACAAAGTGGGAGGACATGAAGGGTACAATAATTCAGACCAAAAAAAAAAAAAAACAAAGAAGGGTACAATAATTAGGGCATGAAGCAGTGTTTTTCTCAAGCACGAGCAAACAAGCCAAAGGCCGGATTGATGGTGGTGAAGCCTCCATCCACAGCCAGATTGTGGCCACTTATGTACTTGGATTCATCACTCCCCAGAAACACGGCAGCCTCCGCTACATCTTCTTTCTGAAGACTCACCCCATCCAAGTTAGAATACACCCCGACTCTTCCATTTCGGACGACATTGAAAAACTCCCTTGACGATGGTGATAGAATGAAATAAGGTGAGAGACAGTTCACGCGAATTCCGTATCGCCCAAGCTCCGCAGCCACGTTCCTTGTGAGCCCCAGGACACCGTGCTTGGAGCTGGTGTATGCATGGGGTGCAACCCCACCCACACTAGAGCTGACGCTTCCGACATTGATGATGCTTCCTCTTCGTGACGGGATCATGGCTCGAGCCGCATGCTTGGTTCCTAGGAAAACACCCGTCAGGTTCACGCTTACTACTCTCTCAAAGTTGGCCTTGTCATTGTCCAATATTTTGGCTCTGAGTGGTTCGATGGTTGCAGCATTGTTCACCATTATGTCCAGCTTTCCATGCTTGTCAACGGCAGTGTTAATGGCTTTTTCAACGTCGGATTCGCTTGATACATCACAATGTACAAAGGATGCAGTCTCTGGCCCTAGATCCTTGCACACCGACTCGCCCAAGTCGTCGCGAATGTCAGCTATAATGACTCTAGCCCCATGCTTTGAGAAGAGCCTCGCGGTAGATTCTCCAATGTCACCCGCCCCACCAGTGATCACTGCCACCTTTCCCTCTAGTCTGAAAAGGAAAATAATCATCTCAAACTTAATCTATACGTGTCTATATCAATATGTGAATGTCTAAGTTGTGCAAGAAAAACTCCATATCGTTTTTCTTTGGGAAGATCGATTGAGATCAACGTTATGATTACAAAGAAACTGAGCTAAGAAGTTTCGCTTAATGGGGCAAGCTAGCCTTAGTCTGATGCTGCCTAAGCAAAATCAAACTACTGTCTTTCAGTTTCCATGACATTGAATCATGCTTACTAAGGAACAGCGCACGTGAGGGTTCGTGGCGGAAAAGTTGTATACTTTGCTTGAACCTTTGACACGAAAAGCAATTGAGTCCTAGAATGTGGATACCTTCTTGCAGCTTGGGAAAGAAGTGCTCCTGTTGCCATAGTTTGCTCCGATACTAAATTGTTGCGTTCTGAGAAGTGTGTGGGTATTGAGGCTTTGGTCACTTGCTCCCAAGAATTTTCTTTTGGATGAACAAATCAAGACTGCCACAAGACCCTCAGCTCACTCTTACTCATTTCGATTTTCTTCCCTTTATCCCTTGTCCCTATTGTGAAGCTATCACTCGCTCCTCAGGAGCTTTCTTATAGAGAGCATTCCGATAGATAATCGTCATGTTATGAAAACCTGATTTTTCTTATTATTTTGTCCTTTTTTTCGCTACGCACGAGTATCCCGTGTGCCCAACTTTTTGACTGGACTTGCCTTTACTCAAATCCATCCTCTTCTTTGATGGATTTAGAACCACAAGTTGTGTGGATGAAAGCTTAACCAATCAGCAAAGCTCGGGAGTTAGATATTGCTGACACCATTTTTAGGACCGACACTAAATAAATATTGTTCGACTTTGAATCCTTATATTTGTAAGTGTTTTAAAGTGCATTGTTGAATTAATCATCGTTGGGGCTAGCTTGCAATTCCAAAGATTAGAGGCCTTCGATCAAGACATGTGGGCAGCTGTATCTAACTCTGCTTACGAGGACGACTACCAAGAATTTGCAGAGCAGAAAAATGAAGCTACTTAGCAGTTTGCCACATGTTTGCCTGGCTTGAAGGTGAAAAAATCATTTTCTATTGCCATAGAAAAAAAAAAAAAAAAAAACAAGCGAAGAGGAATGAATATCATGAGATTATACGATGGATGACCTGTGTCCACGCAGAAAGAGGTGGCCATGAAGACCAGCGAAATCAACTTAGAATTTATAAGTTTTGTTCAATCCCCAACTACCCAGTGTTGACTTAGTGTATCTCTCACAATGTTTAAAGAGCTCACAAAGAATATTGTACTAATATATTAAAAACTCCCAGAAGTACACTTAAACATAGGGGAAAGTATTAAAAAAAATTAAATCATAAACCTACTGGGTGGCTAATTTAATCCAAAACCTTTCAATTTGGACAATTTAACAATTAAAATTTTCACAATTTGCTAATGAAGTCATTTTGGCCAATTTTGGTAAAAATTGCCAACGTGGATGTTGGCCGCTCTACGTTGCATAGCCAACGCTAATATTGATAATTTTTGCAATTTTTTTTGTAAGTTTTCTGAATTTTTTTTGCCTTTTTTTCCTTTCTTTTATTTTCTTTATGTTTTTTTCTCTGTTGGATTTCCAGTCGGTAGGGTCTTTGCAATGCTCTAGCTAGCTGTGGGCAAGAGCCTTTGTGTCCTCTCTAGTCATCGACCATAGAAGAGGTTTTGTTTTTACGTGGATATTATTTAGGCAATGCAATAAATAGGCCTCAAATTTTTTTTTTTTTGGTTGAAAAATGGGCCCCAAATTGACTGCCCAATTCCAGCTAAATTTGGGGGTCCATCTTTTGCTCCTGATAGTTGCACCATCCTATCTTGATCTTATTGCGTGTGATCTCATGACATGACTAGTAACTAGCTACCTATCTATCCACTCTTGAATCACGGAATGATAGAAAGAGAATTGGAAGACCTTATCCCAGAGCTACATAATACTACAGGTCTTGACTAGCACCAATGACTGATGACCTTAGCCCATTTCCTTGTTCGATTCTTGTGGTCTTCCATCGAGCTAGTGTTTTAGAATAAATGTTATTATTATTATTTTTTTACGGAGTCTACAAATCAACTAAGCATACTAAATGATATTTGCCTATTGCAACATGTGATTAAATAGTAAAATAAACAGAATAAAAAAAATAAATCAGACACCAAATATATGTAGTTCAATTCGGTTGGTGTGACCTATGTCTACAGGGGAGTAGAAAAAAATTCCATTGAAGAATTGCCAAAAAAGTTCTAAACCTATTGCAATTATGCCAATTCAATCATAAATTCTGTTGACGCCTAAATTTTGGCGACCTAGGCATTTATTCATTACATAGAAAAACTAGGGATTAATTTTTAAGCAAAAAATAAATAATAAAAATTGCATAGCATATAGTTTTAAGTGCATCATTATTTTTTGATAAAGAATAATGATTTGATATATTTGGTAAATCTTTCATATTCATGCGATATACACACCGAGAGATATATTTCGTAGAAAATTGGAAGATTTCGAGGGAATATTCTAGATGGAATATATATTTGGTGCTAATCTTTGGACAATATATATTTTGACATAATAAAAGAAACACCGGATCTTTCAATCATTGATGGGTATGAGCAAAGGAAAGAAAATAAAATAAAATCAAGGAGATTGTGCCTTGGCTGTGTGATGCGATCAAAAAGAAGAAGGAAATTTTGCTTCTTCCATATAGGGACTCTATTTCTTTGCATGTAAAAGGGGTGTCTTGCACACATTTAAAGTGGGGGAGCCACATAATAGAAACAGAGGGCCACAATTCGTGAAAAAGAGAGGAAAGCGTGAGGGGCCACAATTCGTGAAAAAAGAAAAGAAAAGAAAAAGAAACCTTTCTCTCTCTCGTCCAAAAGGTGGTCACTTCTTCTCTGACAAAGTGTAGAGAAAGGAAGAAGAAGTTAGCAAAGTACAGAGAGAGGAATTTGCTCAAAAAAAAAAAGTACAGAGAGAGGAAAGAGTGGACGTGAGAGGAAAAGAAAAAAAAGAGAGGAAATGTCATCTTTTTCGGGGAGTCTTTGTTCCTCGCTGCTGCCCGTTGCCCTGCCTCGCCTTGATCGCCGCCGCCGCTGCTTCCCTCCTTTTGGCAAACGACAAGCCATGCCGAGCACCCCTAGCTGTGAGCCCCACTGTCTTGAGCTCGTTGACTTGACACTTACCTGCTGCTGGTCCAACTGCCACAGCCCGACCCCGACTCGAACCGTCGTTCGCGAATCTTTGGCATTGGTCCAAATAAGGTAATTTTCTTGAACCAAATTTCTTCTCGATATTGTTGCATAAATTATAATCTTTGATGTTAATAGTGATTCCATCGAGGCTTTAGGCATTACCTAATAGGATATTATTGGTAAATATCACTATAATTACTAATTTGATTCGTAAGACTTCGGATCATTTTTTTAATTATGTTGATTTTGAAGATATTTTGGTTTGAAATCATTATAATTATTAATTTGATCTGTGAGACTTCGGATCAATTTTTTAATTATTTTAATTTTTCTTGACTCGTTGTGATGTTTATGATTAAAATAATCGTTAATTTAATTTGTGAGACACAGATTATTTTTTCAATTATTGTAATCCTTCATTTGATGAATATCCTAAATATCTTGAGTGGCTTGGATATAATGCCTATATGGTAATTGCTCGTTTTGGAAAACACTAAAAAAATCAAATCTTGCATCGGAATATGATGGTTTCATAAATTAGGATTGATTTTTTTTTTTTTTAATTAGATTACACGTCAGGATATATATAGGATTTTCATGATAGCATTGTCTAGTTTGAATAGGATTGCATATTTAGATAATTTTAGAATAGATTAGAATAGGATCTAAGTAACATTTTCTTTCATAGATAGGGTCCAATCTAACATTTGCATATTTTTAAAAATCTCGTTTAAGAAAAAAATAGTTTTCTGAGATAGGATAGGGTTTAAGTCAAATTAATCCCTAAAATAGATTAGAAAATTATTCATCTTAGATAGTTTAATTAGGTTTTTTTATTATGAATTTTAATTAAAAAAATTAGGTGCATGTCAAATAGTTTGCATGCTAGGTTCATTTGATTAGAAATTGCTTGTTAATAGAGTTAGATCATGTAGTTAAAGTGCAATTCTAGTTTTGAGATAAAAGAAAACCCAAAAAAAAAAGAAAAAGAATTACTTGCTTTGTGTGTTTATTTCTTTTGGTGAAAGTCATTTGATTATTTAATAATGGATAAGTATCTGTGTGATCACCCTATTGCATGATAGTAGATTAAAACCAATCCAGACTGCCTGCAAAGACTTTTTTTTTGAAAATAAAAAAGAATGGAATCGAAAGGGCATTAGAGAAATCTTGTGTAACTAAGTCCCCGTAGTAAAAGTCTCTGATTCGTAGGAGTAATAATTCTCCCATTATTTTACTTAGGTGTTTAATTGACTTAACATAAACTGATTAGCGATGGCTCATAGCTAATAATAATCTTTTGCATGCTAAAAACTTGAACCTAAGTTGCGAATTGGTATAGGCTTATGAGAGCCCGAGCTAAGTTTAGATTAGCCAAACCCTAGGTGGTGCACCCGAGGTTAAGTTGTGACAAACCCCTTTTTTTTTTTTTTTTGGCAATTCAAGTACTAAACTTTTTGCAATTGTGCAAATTCAGTCCATCCGACCAAATATAATCGGCTAGCATTGACGTGGGCGTCGACCAATGACGCTGACTTGGTAAATTTTTAATATTTCTTATTCTTTTTTTCCCCACCTCCTCTTTCTTCGTTGGCGTGACCTCATTGTCCCTGAGCGAGGCGCCTCGCCAACGGCTAGGGAGGTCGATCCTCCCCTTGGCCGGGCGAGACCGAACCTCACTAGATTTTGCAAGGTTGAGCCCAACCAAGACGAGGGTCAACATCACCGGTGGAGACAACTCTCGATCTCGCCATGGTTGGGTGAGATCGAGCCTCGCCATTTTTGCAATTCTTTTAATAAGTTTTCTAATTTTTTTTTCTTTTGCCTTTTTCTCCTTTCTTTTCTTTTCTTTTTTTGTTTTTTTTCCTTAGTTGGATTTCCAACCGGTAGGGTCTTTGCAATGCTCTAGTCGATTGTGGGCTAGAGCCTCTGTGTCCTCTTTAGTCATCGACCACAAAAGAGGTTTTGTTTTCATGTGAATATTGTTTAGGCAATGCAATAAATGGGCCCCAAATTGATTGCCCAATTCTAGCTAAATCTAGGGGTTCATCTTTTGCTCCCAGTCATGTGGATATTGTTTAGGCAATGCAATAAATAGGCCCCAAATTGATTGCCCAATTCCAGCTAAATATGGGGTCCATCTTTTGCTCCAAATTTAAACAATATCCACGTGAAAACAAAACCTCTTCTATGGCCGATGACTAGAGAGGACATAAAGGCTTCCACCCACAGCCAACTAGAGCATTGCAAAGACCCTACCGGCTGGAAATGCAATAAAGGAAAAAAAAAGAAAAAAAAGAAAAGAAAGGAAAAAGAGGCAAAAAAAAAATTACAAAAATTACAAAAAGAATTGCAAAAATGGTGAGGCTCGACCTCACCCAACCATGGCAAAGTCGAGAGTCACTTGCCACTGGTGAGGTCAACCCTTGTCTTAGTTGGGCTCAGCCTTGCCAAATCTAGTGAGGTTCAGTGTTGCTCGGCCAAGGGGAGGGTCGACCACCCTAGCCACTGGTGAGGCGCCTCGCCTAGGGATAGAGAGGTCACACCAATCAAGAAAGAGAAGGTGGGGAAAAAAAAGAACAAGAAATATTAAAAATTTACCACGTCAGCGTCATTGGTCGGCGCCCACGCTAACGCTAGTCGGTCATATTTGGTCGGATGGGCTGAATTTACACAACAGTAAAAGTTTTAGAACTGAATTGCAAAAAAAAAAAAAAAAAGTTCATACTTTGAAAAACCTTAAACTATTACACGTGTGACAAATTTACCAAAAACTATTTTTTTTTACTATGAAAAACCCTAAATTGGTACACCTGTGATAAATTTACCCTGACTGATCATAAAAAAACCCTAAACTTGTATATTTATGACAAATTTACCCTAAACTATTTTTTTGACCGTCAAAAACCCAAAACTGATATACCTTTGACAAATTTACCAAAAACTGGTACACTTATGACATATTTATCCCCCGTTAGTTTTCGTTAAATTTTAATGTTAAATTATTAAGTTAAATGACATGTGACAGTTGACTAGTATACCAATTTGGGATTTTACGCTCCGTTTGTCATAGTTTACAATTTTTGTGATTGTTTGCAGTATTAATCCAATTTAGCGGAAGGGATATTTGTCGTAAATTTATCAGTTTGGAGTTTTTTGCGGTCGAATAAATTAGTTTATGGTAAATTTGTCATAAATATACAAGTTTAGGGTTTTTTTATGGTTAGTTGGGTAAATTTGTCACAAGTGTACCACTTTGGGGTTTTTCTTGGTAAAAAAAATAGTTTGGGGTAAATTTGTCACACGTGTACTAGTTTAGGGTTTTTCAAGGTATGAAGCCTTTATTATTATTTTTTAAAAATTCAAATTCAGTTCTAAACCTTTTGCAATTATGTAAATTCAGCCCATCCGACCAAATATGACCTGCTAGCGTTGGCGTGGGCACCGACCAATGACGCTGATGTGGTAATTTTTTTAATGTTTTTTATTCTTTTTTTTCCCCACCTTCCTTTTCTTCATCGGTGTGACCTCGCTATCCCTGGGCAAGGCACCTCGCCAGTGGCTAGGGAAGTCAACCCTCCTCTCAGCCAGGCGAGACCAAACCTCATTAGATTTGGCAAGGCTGAGCCTAACCAAGACGACCTCACCAGTGGCAAGTGACTCATGACCTCGTCATGGTTGGGCGAGGTCAAGCCTCGCCATTTTTGCAATTTTTTTTGTAAGTTTTCTAATTTTTTTTTTTGGCTTTGTTTTTCCCATTGTTTTCTTTTCTTTCTGTTTTTTCCTCTATTGGATTTCCAACTGGTAAGGTCTCTCCAATGCTCTAGTCAACTGTGGGCAAGAGCCTCTGTCCTCTCTAGTCATCGGCCACATAAGAGGTTTTGTTTTCATGTGGATATTGTTTAGGCAATGCAATAAATGTGCCCCAAATTGATTGCCCAATTCTAACTAAATTTGGGGTCCATCTTTTGCTCCTAGTCACGTGGATATTGTTTAGGCAATACAATAAATGGGCCACAAATTGATTCCCCAATTCTAGCTAAATCTAGGGGTCCATCTTTTGTTCCCGGTAGTTGCATTGTCCAGATTTGGGAGCAAAATATGGACCCCCATATTTAGCTGGAATTGGACAGTCAATTTGGGGTCCATTTATTGCATTGCCTAAACAATATTCATATGAAAACAAAACCTCTTTTTGTGGTCAATGACTGGAGAGGACATAAAAACTCTCGCCTACGTCGATTAGAGCATTGCGAGAGACCCTATTGACTGGAAATCCAACAGAGGAAAAAAAAAAAGAAAAGAAAAGAAAGGAAAAAAAAAGGCAAAAAAAAAATTCAAAAAACTTACGAAAAGAATTGCAAAATTGGCGAGGCTCGACCTTGCCCAACCATGGCAAGGTTGAGAGTCGCATGCCTCTGGTGAGGTCGACCCTCGTCTTGGTTGGGCTCAGCCTTGCTAAATTTAGTGAGGGTCGGTCTTGCTTGGCCAAGGGGAGGGTTGGCCTCCTCGCCACGGCAAGGCGCCTTGCCCGGGATAGTAAGGTCACATTGACGAGGAAAGAGAAGGTGGGGGAAAAAAAGAATATGAAATATTAAAAATTTACCATGTCGGCGTCATTGGTTGACGGTCGCGCTAACCTAGCAGATCATATTTGGTCGGATGGGCTGAATTTACACAATTGCAAAAGGTTTAGAATTGAATTGCAAAAAAAAAAAAAAAAAAAAAAAAAAAAAAGGTTCATATCATCAAAAACCCTAAACTAATACACTTATGACAAATTTACCGTACTATTTTTTTTTTTTTACTATGAAAAGCCCCAAATTGGTACACTTGTGATAAATTTACCTCGACTGACTATAAAAAAAACTCTAAACTTATACATTTATAACAAATTTACCCCAAACTATTTTTTTTACTACAAAAAACCTCAAATTGGTATATCTTTAACAAATTTACCCCAAATCGATACACTTATGACAGATTTATCCTCTGTTAGTTTTCGTTAAATTTTAATGTCAAATTATTAAGTTAAATGACACATGATAGTTAATTAGTATACCAATTTATGATTTTACGCTCAATTTGTCTTAGTTTACAAATTTTCTGATTTTTGTGGTATTAATCCAATTTAGCGGATAGTATATTTGTCGCAAATTTATTAGTTTAGAGTTTTTTGCGATCGAATAAATTAGGTTGTGGTAAATTTGTCATAAATATACAAGTTTAGGATTTTTTATGGTCAATCGGGGTAAATTGTTACAGGTGTACTACTTTGGGGTTTTTCTTGTTAAAAAAAAAAGTTTGGAGTAAATTTGTCACAAATATACCAGTTTAGGGTTTTTAGGGTATGAACCTTTTTTTTTTTTTTTTTTTTTTTTTGCAATTCAGTTCTAAACCTTTTGCATTTGTGTAAATTCAGCTCATTCGATCAAATATGACTGGCTAGCGTTGGACCAATGACGCTAACGTGGTAATTTTTTTTTAAATATTTCTTATTCTCTTTTTTCCTCACCTTCTCTTTTTTTTTGTCGGTGTGATCTCGCTATCCTTGGGCAAGGTGCCTCACGAGTGGCTAGGGAGGTCGACCCTCCCCTCGGCCGGGCGAGACCGAACCTCACTAGATTTGGCAAGGCTGAGCCTAACCAAGACAAGGGTCGACCTCACCAATGGCAGGCGACTCTTGACCTCGCCATGGTTGGGCGAGGTTGAGCCTCGCTATTTTCACCATTATTTTTGTAAGTTTTCTAATTTTTCCTTTTTGCCTTTTTTTCCTTTCCTTTCTTTTCTTTTCTTTCTGGTTTTTCCTCTGTTGGATTTCCAGCTGGTAGGGTCTCTGCAATGCTCTAGTCAACTGTGGGCGAGAGCCTCTGTGTCCTCTCCAGTCATTGGCCATAGAAGAGGTTTTGTTTTCACGTGAATATTATTTAGGCAATGCAATAAATGGGCTCCAAATTGATTGCCCAATTCTTGCTAAATCTAGGGGTTCATCTTTTGCTCCCGGTAGTTGCATCGTCCATATATGGGAACAAAGGATGGACCCTCATATTTAGTTGGAATTGGGCAGTCAATTCGGGGCCCATTTATTGCATTGCCTAAATAATATCCACATGAAAACAAAACCTCTTCTGTGGCCAATGACTGGAGAGGACATAAAGGTTCTCGCCCATAGCCAACTAGAGCATTGCAGAGACCCTACCGGCTGGAAATCCAATAGAGGAAAAAGAAAAGAAAAGAAAAGAAAGGAAAAAAAGGCAAAACGAAAATTCAAAAACTTACAAAAAGAATTGCAAAAATGGTGAGGCTCGACCTCGCCCAACCATGGCGAGGTGAGAGTCGACGCCACCGGTGAGGTCGACCCTCCTTGGTTGGGCTTAGCCTTGCCAAATCTAGTGAGGTTCGGTCTCGCTCGGTCAAAGGGAGGGTCGACCTCCCTAGCCACTAGCGAGGCGCCTCACCCTAGGATAGCGAGGTCACACCGACGAAGAAATAGAGGGTGGGGAAAAAAAAGAATAAGAAATATTAAAAATTTACCACGTTAGCATCATTGGTCGGCGCCCGCGGTAACGCTAGTTGGTTATATTTGGTCGGATGGGCTGAATTTACACAATTTCAAAAGGTTTAGAATTGAGTTGCAACAAAAAAAAAAAGGTTCATACCCTCAAAACCCTAAAATGGTATAAGTGTGACAAATTTACCAATTTTTTTTTTTTTTTTTTTTATACCTAGGGAACCTAGTACAACCAGCAGCCGGCGGGTAAACCCTGGGGCGACGCTAGCGGAGGACCCACCACCCCGACGTTGCGCTTAAGATCCCGTGCGTCCCGTAGGATTCAAACTCCTCCTAGGTAGACGTCATGGGAGTTCTTATTCAGCTAGGCCACCATAGGCGGTGGTCCCCAAACTATTATTATTATTATTTTTTTTTGGTAACCTAGGAAACCTCCGTGCGCTGCTTCGCGGTGGAGTAAACCCCGGAGGGAGTAGAGTCACCACCACCCTTGCTCTCCGGGTAAGTCGTGGGTTCCTTTCCAACAAGGCAGACGACGTAATGATTCGAACACTGGACCTCTCGTGAAAAGAACCAGGCCCAACCACTATGCCGCCACTACGGGTGGTGTCCCCAAACTATTTTTTTACAATGAAAAACTTAAAAATGGTACACATGTGATAAATTTACCCCGACTGACAAAAAAAAAAAAAAAACCCTAAACTTGTATATTTATGAAAAATTTACCAAAAACTATTTTTTATCACAAAAATCATAAACTAGTATACTTTTGACAAATTTACCCCAAACTAATACACTTTTGACAGATTTATCATCTGTTAATTTTCATTAAATTTTATTGTTAAATTATTAAGTTAAATGATACATGACAGTTGACTAATATACCAATTTGGGATTTTACGCTCTATTTGTCAAAGTTTACAATTTTTGTGATTTTTTGTGGTATTAATCCAATTTAGCGGAGAGTATATTTGTCGCAAATTTATCAGTTTTGATTTTTTGCGCTCAAATAAATTAGTTTGTGGTGAAAAATCCTAAATTGGTACACGTGTGACAAATTTACCCTGAATTATTTTTTTCATCAAGAAAAACCCCAAAAGTGGTACACTTGTGACAAATTTACTCCGATTGACCATAAAAAAACATAAACTTGTACATTTATGACAAATTTATCTAAAACTATTTTTTACCACAAAAACCCCAAATTGGTATACCTTTATCAAATTTACCCTAATTTGGTACACTTATGACATATTTGTTTTTGTTAGTTTTCGTTAAATTTTACTGTCAAATTATAAAGTTAAATGACACGTGACAATTGACTAGTATACCAATTTGAGATTTTATGTTGCGTTTGTCATAATTTACAATTTTTGTGATTTTTTGTGGTATTAATCCAATTTAGGGAGGGTAAATTTATTGCAAATTTATCAGTTTTGGGTTTTTTTACGATCGAATAAATTAGTTTATGGTAAATTTGTCACAGGTGTACCACTTGGGGTTTTTCGTGATAAAAAAAATAGTTTTGGGTAAATTTGTCACACGTGTACCAGTTTAGGATTTTTAAGGTATGAACCCATTTTTTTTTTTGTTGGAACTTAGTTTTAAATCTTTTGCAATTGTGTAAATTCAACCCATCCGACCAAATATGACCGGCTAGCGTTGATGTGGGTACCAACCAATGACGCTGACGTGGTAATTTTTTAATATTTCTTATTCTTTTTGTTTCCCCACCTTCTCTTTCTTCGTCGGTGTGACCTTGCTATCCCTAGGCGAGCCGCCTCGCTGGTTAGGGAGGTCCATCTTTTGCTCTCGTAGTTGCACCATTCCATTTTGATCTTATCGTGTGTGATCTCATGACATGACTAGTAACTAGCTACCTGCCTGTCCACTCTTGAATAACGGAAATAATAGAAAGAGAATTGGAAGACCTTATCCCAAAGCTACATAACACTACAGGTCTTGACCGGCACCAATGATTGATTACCTTGCCCCATATCCTTGTTCGACTCTTGTGGTCTTCCATCGAGCTAGTGTTTCAGAATAAATGTTATTATTATTTTTTTTTTTTTTTTTACCGAGTCTACAAATCAACTAAGCATACTAATTGATATTTGCCTATTGCAGCAGGTGATTAAATAGTAAAATAAACAAAAAAAAAAAATGGGACACCAAATTTATGCAGTTCGATTTGGTTGGTGTGATCTATGTCTACGAGGGACGGAGGGAGTAGAAAAGAATTCCATGGGAGAATTGCCAAAAAAGTTCTAAACCTATTGCAATTATGTCAATTTAATCATAAATCCCCATTTTATTTTTTGAGTTAATACTCCGAAAAATCCCAAACTGTTACACTCGTGACAAATTTATCCCAAACTATTTTTTTGACCACTAAAAACCTCAAAATGGTATACCTTTAACAAATTTACCTCAAACTATTGCAATTATGCCAATTCCCATAGGTCTTCATAATCATCGAGCTCATCGCATAAGATCTTCAATTTAGTGCAGTATACCACCGCTAAGAGTCCTCCTTGCTATAGGAGTCTGATCTTGGTTTTGATCTTGTAGATGCGAGGTCTGTTACCATCTTTTGCTTCTTTTGCATATGCCACGCTTCCTTGTAGACTCTTGTCAAGGGAACTAAAGATCCATGAAACTATCATGGAATCATAAATGTCGCAAGCATTAAATTCGAGTGTAGTTGGATTGGACTTCTCTAGCGATCCATCAATAAACCTGAATTTATTTTCTTCCACAATGTACCTCTCATTGCCTTCCATCATGTTGCATACTTATCCTGGGTTAGCACTCATGAAACGAGTATGCTTCCACGATTATCAGAGGTGTTGAGATAATATGGTAAGGAATGGTCGATCACCTTCTATGCAAATGCTTCCGTGGCCATATTGCAAATGATGCGGACTGAATTGTCAAGCGTGTTTATGCTCTCTGCTTTGATATCATGAGATAAATCGTAATTCGCTTATATTGCTTAACGTGCAGTACAAATATTTATACAACTTTACCAAAAAAATTTATACAATAAATTACTTAATAGAAAAGAGAAACAAAAGATCTACCCAATATCTCTAGTTAATTATAAGATATATACTAAATCTTATGCTAACTAAAAACCAAAAGTACATCCTCAGCTTCATCTATCATTATACTTCCACTTGACACTTACGATAATGAGAAACAATTCGTCTTGTCGTGACCTTCCCTTGAATTCACAAAACTTCCATTGCTCCATCCATGCGGGGGTAGAAAATGTGTCCCTGTCTCGGCTGTGCTATAGGACTCCAAGGAAGTTAGGATATGAGAGCACTCATCTTGGGGCTGGCTTGCTATTGGATACTTTTAGCAATTATACGCTCTACACTTGGCTATTGAGTGTTTATTGTGGACACGATAACTGATATATTAGATATAATAAGAGATACACTAAATTTAGAAAAAAACATAATGCGAATCTTTTGCAAATCTTCCTTGATATGACTTCCAAGCGTGTATAACTGCACAGACGATGCTGATTGTGAAGGCTTTCGTCCTTACAACTTGTGGTTCTGAATTCGTCAAAAGAAGGAGACATAGGAATCACATGCATCAAGAAAAACACAGATTTGAGTACAAGCCGTGTCCAGCCTAACAGTTGGGCAGAATGTGATTCATGTGCGTACGGAAAAAATGACAAAATTATAAGAAAAATGATGTTTTCTGACATGACAATAAACATACTTAAGTGGTAAAAATTACGAAAGATACTTAAGTACTATTTTTTTTAAAATCGAGACATCTAAGTGTCAAGTCTAACGACTCTCGCTGGAAATCCTACATAACAATTTTTTAATAATATAATTCGTCTACGTGACTCACCGGAGAGTTGAGTCAGTAATGAAAAACCAAAATTATGTCGTTTCGCCTCTTTTTTTAATTTTAATGTAAATATTAAGTAAATTAAATTATTTTTAAAAAGCGGGGGAGGAGTTGTAGAACGGCAAGGGTTGTGCAAGCCCTTGTCATCGCCACCCCACTATCATTGAGAAGGGTTGGCAACGGTGGGGGAGGATCGGCCCGAGGTCACCTCAGCCCTTCCCCGGTGACGGTGAGGTGGTGGTGGCAAGGGCTTGCACAGTCCTTGCCATTCTGCAACTCCTCCCCCTTTTTAAATAATTTAGTTTAATTAATATTTATATTACAATTTAAACTCGACATAAAAGGATGTCATTTTTGGCTTATCTAGTCACGTTAGTGTGCAAAATGATGTTGTTTTGCACTTGTTTCACCAAAAAAATGTCACGGCAGCATTTTGAACAGATTTTCTCACCATTGGCACTTAACTAATCCATTTTTCTTTGATTTTGGCACTTATGTATATATTCTCTAATTTTTGGCACTTAAATGTCCCTGTGTGAATTTTTGGCACTCCAAGGGTCTAGGTCTCCACACGAATTTTTAATAAGCATGAACATCATGGAAACTGCAAAACAATAGTTTGATTTTGCTTGGGCATTATCAGACGAAGGCTAGTTGACGAGGTTGCATATGGTCATTGAGGATGTAGTTGTATAAATGTGATGACAGCATTACTCAATCTGCTTATAAGTAGGAACCGAGCTTCCTAGCTTGGCCCTCATAAGAGGAAGGAAAGAGAGAGAGAGAGAGAGAGAGAGAGAGAGAGAGAGAGAGAGAGAGAAAAGGATGTGGGTTCTGAGCTCTACCGAGTTGTTCCGCAGAGACTCAATGGAGCAGCCGGTGCGTCCTCTCCCCTCATTGATCTCCAACCATTTAATAGAGGGCATGCTTAGCGGTTTCAGAGATGATGATTTCATTTGCAGGTACTATTTGAAGAGTACTCAGGAGCGAGAAAGGTGATCTTGAACCGGCCTTCCAAGTTAAACACCCTCACTCTCGAAATGGTGCGTCCCTCTCTTCTTTCTTTGCTTGTTTATGTGTCTTCGGTAATCATGTCCGTCGTCGTCTTCTCTGAGCACGCAGGTTTCTCAGATGTCTAACAAGTTGCAAATCTACGAGGGCGATCATACCGTCAACCTTGTTATCTTGAAGGTAAATACAAGTTGTATTCATGTACGTCCCTTTTGATAATTTGTTAATTTAGTCCTAAACCTTCTGATGATTTGCCATAAAAAAGTTTAAGACAAAATTGGTACAATAAAATGTTTAGGATTAAATTGATAAATTGTCAAAAAGTTTTGGACTAAATTGATACAATTAAAAAGTTTAGAACTTAAATAACTGCCATACATTAGGTTTAGAGCTTTTTGGACAATTCTCATTATTCATGTTATTCTTCGCCTCTTGCTGAATATTCATCAGGGGAACGGAAAAGCATTTTGCGCAGGTGGTGATGTTATTGGAAATATGTGCTCCATCTTAACAGGTGATCAAATCCGGATATGCTCTCTCTTAATTGTAATTCATATAACTGTAAGTCGTGATAAATGCAAGAGAATCATATATACATGCTGTATTCTGAGGTTCCGTGGCAAAAGCATGTAGAATTTTCTTTACTGCATTGGCAATTTTCAATGAGTATTAGTAAATGTTAATAAACCATTGGTAAAAATATGAGATTGGCGACTTTGTTGCAAGCCTACCGACACTTGTGTGATATTACCAAATGTTCTTTGATAATTGCAAATTACCAACTTTTATACTAATTCATGAACTTTTCTTTTGTGTAGCTTACTATATATAGAATTTACTAATCATTATATGAAATTACTAACCTGAGTTACTGTGACTACTTTTTTCGCATTAAGTTATAAAAATTATTTGGGTATACCAATTTTCATTAAAGTCACTTGTCAACATTTGGTTTCTCTTTTACCAACTTTTTAATTGAATTACCAACTGTTATTTGCCTGTGTTACCAATCTTTACAACAGACAAACTCTGATCAGAAACTACCAACCTAAATCAAAGTGATTTACCAATTTTTGTCACTAAATGTTAATAACAACAATTACAATTGCCGCTGTTGTGATGTTATAAGTAGAAATAATTGTCTTTGTTAAGGGTCTTTTCAGACATATAATGGTACCGATTTCCTTTATGTTTATTGTGAAGTTATGTCCAGTTTAGAGTTGATGAATCAAAATAAGTTAATCACTTAACGGGAGAAAAATTGATAAGTCACACATATATATTTTGATAAGTTCATATGAGAGTTCGTAAATTTAATCCGAAGACATATGAAAGATGGTAAACGATTAGAAGACTTCGTTTTTTAAAATCAAACGAGAGTTCATAACTTAATTGAGGGAAAGGTTGGGAAGTCAATCACTTAAAGTTTGATAATTTCATATAATAGTCAGTAAACTTAAGGCCTTACATAGCTAAAAGTGGTAAAACATAAATGATATATATATTTTTTTAATATCGGAGATAAGAGAAGTTGGTAATTTGAATAATCAAATTAACCTTCATAACTAACTCAACTTTTAGAGTTGCTAATGCAAAACTAGTTGGTAACTTTATTGAAGAGTTTTTAATTTCTCTAATTGAGGCTGTTAATTTCTAAAAGGAATTGGTAATATTTAAAATGTTGGTAAGCAAAACCAAAAAAAAAAAAAAAAAAAAATGAAAGGGGAAAAGTAAATTTTGTGAATATATTAAGAAAACCAAATAAATTAGGATAAGTAATAGAAATGAATTGATAACCTAAAACTAATATTGGTAATTTCTTATAATAGTTGTTGAATTTAAGGCGTTCGTAAATGAGGTAAATAAAAATAGATAAAAGATAAGAGGATTTTTCTTTGCGAAATATAAGAGAAGTAGATACTCTTTAAGATTAAAAAAATAAAATAAAATAAACAAATAGACATTGGTAACTAGCGAGTTAGTGGCCAAAATTAGTTCGTAACTTAATCAGAAAAAAAGTAAGTTTTGTTTCTATCAATTGTTCTTTGACACTTAGAAACCTTTTCGAAATTAACCAACACCGGAAAAAAAAAAAATCGGTTCTAAGGGAATAGTAAATCATATATAGATATATAAATATATCTTCCACAAAGGAAGAAATGTCATCAATATAAATCTCAATCTTATGATCAAAGTAATTTCTGGTATTAATTAAAACCCTTCAGGACATTGGAGCTACGGAGCAAGCTTTTACAAGAAACAGCTCACGTTGGATCACTTGATTGCTACCTATAAAAAGCCTTTGGTGAGACTTGGGCTCTTCTCTTCTTATCCAGTACTTGCATGTTTGATGAACCAAACAATTTAGCTTCTGAAATTAATTTACCAATACCTTCTAAATCAACTTGAACATCTTCTTCATATGAATTTTTTTAAAGATATGCCTCATCGATGGAGTCGTAATGGGTGGTGGCGCTGGAATCTCCATGCATGGGAGCTTTAGAGTTGTGACAGAGAAGACGGTAAATAGTCACCAGATGAGCTTAGTATCGGGAGATTAATTAGCTAACTCAAAGAGTTTGAGTACAAAAGACACGAATCAGAACAAAGTAAGGCCGACAAGGCTACTGGTGGACTTGATAACCAATAAAAGGAAGAGACCCATTTCTAGGGGAGTTCATCGTAATTTGTCTTGTGGATAGTGTGACGATTTATGATATTGCAGGTATTGGCAATGCCTGAAGCCTCAATTGGACTTTTCCCGGATGTGGGTGCTTCTTATTTCCTGTCCAAGCTTCCCGGTTACTTTGGTAATTTTCAACATCGTTTTCTTTTGGAAGGGAGTTAAAGGCACACTATCATGAGCAAAGAATTCATTTATTGTCCTTTGGAAGGAGGGAGTTAAAGAGGGAGAGAATGACATTGAATCAAACTTTTCATTCCTCGTGCAGGTGAATATTTAGGGCTAACAGGAGCACGAATAGATGGAGCAACAATGCTTGCATGTGGTCTTGCAACTCATTTTGTCTTTTCAAAGGTTACTAGTTAGCAGTAATTCTAAAACTCGTGCGCTTTTTAAATTCAAAAGTTAAAATGAAAAATTGTGAAATAGTAGATGTATTAATATTTAAATGAATATAATTTTGCTTTTCTTTATATGGGTAACTTGTATTCTCAATAGGATCTTCCTCCGTTAGAACATGCTCTCTCTTCAGTGGAGTCCTCAAATGCATCAGAAATTTTATCTGTCATCAGCAAATATACGCACAAATCCAATGTGAAAGAGGAAGAATTCCACAAAGGGTGACTTGTATTCAGTTCTGGGATTTCACTCTCTTCTTGTTGAATTTAAGCTCTTCATTAGAGCTAGTCAGAAAAATTCCAACAAGTCTTCATCGTGGGAATAGATTGAAGAGTATAAACAAATGTTTCTCAAGACAAACTGTGGAGGACATATTACATTCTCTTGTAAGTGTGTGTTGTTGTGAATTTTTCCTTTTTCTTTCTTTTTTACTTTAGCTACAAAGCGTTGATCGCGATAATTGCACAGCTGAGATAATAATATGGTGCAGGAAGAGAAGCTGTTAGACAACTTTACAGAGAAATGGATCGCGGATGCAGTGAAAAATATGAAGTCTGCTAGTCCAACTAGCCTAAAGATATTTCTGAGATCGGTAATACACAAAACTAACTCCTTGCGTACGGACATACATGCATGTATATGTTTATTCCTACAGTTCTGAACGTTATTGCGTGCCGGACATTGTCAATTATTTTTGTGTAACATTACAAGGAACATGGCATATTCCATTCAACAACCAAAAGAACTTGCTGGTTTTGATGATTAGATAAGAGAAGGATGTGCTCAGACGATTGAACAATGTCTAGCTCGAGAGTACACCATCTTTTGCAACATCATTCGAAGGAAGATCACCGATGACTTCTATGAGGTACTTCAAGCAAGAGTAGTGATAGGGTGTAATATAAACAGCTTTTTGTGGAATCCATTTACAAACTGATGCCACTAAATAGATATTTTAATAACTAGGACATATTCAAGTAACCCATTGGAGGTTTACTTTATCACATCACTTTTGTAAGCGGCTTCTTAATATGAAGAAGTTATTGCTTAGACTGTAGACCCACATAGATCAATACTATCTCAACCATTGATTATCTAGGTCCAACTATGAGGGCCACATAATCAATAGTGGAGATCAGCTTGGTTTAGATCATTTATGGACCATAAAATACTTTTGTAATCGGATTATTCAACAAGCAGTTCTATCATTTTTCTTATATGTTCTTCTCTTCATTAATTTGGGCAATGCATTGCTGAATTCGTTTCGGTGCAGGGTTCGAGGGCAATTTTATTCGATAAAGACAATAAGCCCAAGGTGCAAACACATATTCTGTGACCCTACTATTTGACTTGTCGAGATGGATCTTGAAACTTTATTTAGAAAGAGAAAAAATAATTTCGATTTATTTGACATTTTATATGGTTATGACATCATGCTTTAGACATATCTCTCTCTCTCTCTCTCTCTCTTAATGTCCAAACCTTTTGATTAATACTTGGCTTTATCCGTCACTAGCTCTATATTGGCTAGACTAGGACGGTCTAAATCAATAACTTCTCTTAACGAATTAATGGGAGGGAAAGGATTTATATTGCAATAACAAACTATAGAGTCTCATGTATATTACTCCAGTAAAAAGAAAACCATGGACTTAACACCCATGTGCTTAAGAGAGAATAATTGAAGACTCACATTGTTAAGTCATATACTACATATACATTGCCGGTCCAATTTCCAATAGCTTAACCTTTTAAGATAAACAGTTGATCTAACATATTTGATGAATTAATACACGGGGCTGAGTTTGAGCCTGACTTTAGTTTGATGAACACAGTGGGAGCCGCCAAAGTTAGAGTTAGTGCAGAGACGGTGGATATGCTGTTCAAAGCATTGGAAGAGGATGATGACGATTGGCATTGTCTGCAGCTCCCTGCACGGTCCTCCAATTTGCTTGACCATGCAAGATCGAAGCTCTGAATGAACCTATATGTAGTATTTAATAAAGATGAATGCAACCGGACTATCTTGCATCTATCTTCAATTCGTTTCTTTCTGAACTATCTCACTAGCAATTTCTCAAAAGACTTGTAAGTTGACTATTGCGGTGGTAATTTAAATAATATGTACGTGTCAGCTGTCTAACATGGAACAATCGGCTTTGCCATGAATAATTTTTAAAATTTTTTAAAATTTTCTGAATTTTAAAATTTTTTATTTTTATTTTAATTTTCTTTTCTTTTCTTTTTAAGCCTAGTGAGGGTTGACAGTCCACCCTCGCCTACCATGGGCAAGCCTTCCCTAGACCTAACAAGGGTTGTGACCGACAAGGGCTTCAGTGCCCTTGTCTAGTGGTCGGCAAGGGTCGGATGATGAATCTTATTGGACTTGGCAAGGAAAAGAAAGAAAAAAAGAAAAAAAAAGTATATATTTTTCAAAATTGTTCACGTCAGTGTCAGCCATCTTACATGGCACTGCCGGCATCTATATTAGTGATTTTAAGTCAAAATTGATTTAGGACTGTATTGACAAATCATCAAAAAGTTTAACATTAGATTGATCAAATTGAAAAATTTATGCTTGAATTGGGTTTAGAATTCCTTTTTGGTAATTTCGAATTGGCCAAAAGCCTGTGTTTTCATCATATTCGAATCCGGGGAACAAATTCATTTGTCAGGAAGCGCAGTTACATTGCTCTCACTATTGACGTTAACGGAGACTTCTGGAGCTAATAAAACGACCTTCCAGGGATGTCGTCCTATCCAACGACATATTATAAAGACAACCACAGCAAGGAATCTCGCTGAAGGGTACAATAGTGATAGTCACTAGACTTTTTTTTATACGACACAAGGAACAATGTGGAAAGACAAGCAGGGAACAATGAAGAGGTGTTACTCGTTAAGCACGAGCAAACAAGCCGAAGGCGGGATTGATGGTGGTGAAGCCTCCATCCACTGCCAGATTGTGGCCACTTATGTACTTGGATTCATCACTCCCCAGAAACACGGCAGCCTCCGCTACATCTTCATTCTGAAGACTCACCCCATCCAAGTTAGAATACACCCCGACTCTTCCATTTCGGACGACATTGAAAAACTCCCTCGACAATGGTGATAGAATGAAATAAGGTGAGAGACAGTTCACGCGAATTCCGTATCGCCCAAGCTCCGCAGCCACGTTCCTTGTGAGCCCCACGACACCGTGCTTGGAGCTGGTGTATGCATGGGGCGCAACCCCACCCACACTGGAGCTGACGCTTCCGACATTGATGATGCTTCCTCTTCGTGACGGGATCATGGCTCGAGCCGCATGCTTGGTCCCTAAAAAAACACCTGTCAGGTTCACGCTAACCACTCTCTCAAAGTCGGCTTTGTCGTTGTCCAATATGTTGGCTTTGACTGGTTCCCCGGTTGCAGCATTGTTCACCATTATGTCCAGCTTTCCATGCTTGTCAACGGCAGTGTTAATGGCTTTTTCGACGTCGGATTCGCTTGATACATCACAATATACAAAGGATGCAGTCTCTGGCCCTAGATCCTTGCACAACGACTCGCCCAAGTCGTCGCGAATGTCAGCTATAATGACTCGAGCCCCATGCTTCGAGAAGAGCCTCGTGGTAGATTCTCCTATGCCACCCGCCCCGCCACTGATCACTGCCACCTTTCCCTCTAGTCTGAAAAAAAAAATGATCATCTCAAACTTCATCTATGCGTCGATATGTGTATTCTAAGTTGTGCAAGCAAAACTCCATATCGTTTTTCTTTTGGAAGATCGATCGAGAACAACGTCATGATTACAAAGAAACTGAGCTAAGAAGTTTCGCTTAATGGGGCAAGCTAGCCTTCGGCTGATGCTGCCCAAGCAAAATCAAACTGCTGTCTTGCAGTTTCCATGACATTGAATCGTGCTTAGTAAGGAACAACGCACGTGAGGGTTCGTGGCGGAAAAGTTGTATGCTTTGCTTGAACTTTTTAACATGAAAAGCAACTTAGTCCTAAACAGCGGATACCTTCTTGCAGCTCGGGAGAGAAGTGCTCCTGTTGCCATCGTTTGCTCCGATAATTAATCTTTGTGGTCTGAGGAGTGTGTGGGTATTCAGGCTTTGATCACTTGGTCCCAGGAATTTCTTTTGGATGAACAAATCAAGACTGCTTCAAGACCACCAGCTCACTCTTACTCATTTCCATTTTCTTTCCTCTATCCTTTGCATACATTGTGGAGCTCTCTCTCGCTCCTCAGGAGCTTTCTTATAGAGAGCATTCTGATAGATAATCGTCATGTCACGAAAATCTCATTTTTCTTATTATTTTGTCCTCTTTTTCCCACGTGCAAGTATCCTGTTTGCCCAACTTTTTGATTGGCCTTGCCTTTACTCAAATCCATCTTCTCTTCATGATGCATTTAATTCCTCTGTCTCCCTTCTTTTGATGGATATTATAGGACCACAAATCGTGTGGATGAAAGCTTACCCAATCAGCAAAGATCGGAAGTTAGATATTGCCGACGTCATTTTTTGGACCGACACTAAATAAATATTGTTCGACTTTTTATCCTTATATTTGTGTGTTCTAAAGTGCATCGTTGAATTAATCATCGTTGGAGCTAGCTGGCAACTCCAAAGATTGATGGCCTTTCGATCAAGACATGTTGGCAGCTATATCTATCCTTGCTTACGAGGACGACTACCAAGAATTTGAAGAGCAGAAAAATGAAGCAACTTAGCAGTTTGCCACATGTTTGCCTGGCTGGGAGCTGAAAAAAATTATTTTCCATTTTCTCTTCTATCTTAAAAGTTATTGTGTAATTCCTTTTTAAATTGTTATTTTATTACGGAAAGAAGGGTAGAATTTCCCATAGAAAAAATATGCCAAGAGGAATGAATATTATGTGATTATATGATTTCAATGAGTGAGACCTATGTCCACGTAGAAGGAAGTGGCCATGAAAACACTATAGAAATCAACTTAGAATTTGTAAGTGTTGTTCAATTCCAATCTCCAGTTTTACCCAAGTTGACTTGGTGTATCTCTCACAATATACAAAGAGCTCACAAAGAACATGCAATTAATATTAAATTACACGTTATTTGTTTATTTTATTGTTCGATCGCTTACTTCTACAATAGTCTTTTTGGCCCATTTTGGTAAAAAATCGCTGAGGTGGATGTAAGCTATCCTACATGGCACAGCCGGCAGTAAAGTGGATAATTTCTGTAATTCCTTTTAAAAGTTTTTCGCATTTGTTTTCTTTTTTCCCGGTTTTTCTTTCTTTTCTTTTCCTTTTATTTTTTCCTTTGTTGCATTTCTAGCAAGCGGGGCCTTTGCAATGCCCTAGCCGACTATGGGCAAGAGCCTCTGCACCCTCCCTAATTGATTGCCCGATTCCAGCTAAATTAGTGGTTGCACCATTCTATCTTGAATGTATTGCATGTGATCTCATGACATGACTTGATAATTAGTTTGAGGGCAGAATTATCTCTCAATCTCATAAAGGAATTACAAACAAATATTATCATGAGATTTAATTGGCTCCAACATTTGAATTGTTAGCGTGGTTCCACAAAGAATGTCCTTTGTCGAGCACTCATGAAAACGAGGCTTCTCTACATTCATAAAATATGTGTGGTCCTTACCCATTTTTATCTGGAACTAAACTTGAGCTGCACGCATCCCGATGCATAAAATATGTGTGGTCCTTACCCATTTTTATCCGATTAGAGTCTTCGAAACAAATTCCATGACATCCTTGCCATTGCCAAGCCAGGCAGGTGTTTGCTACTAGAAAGGTCAATTAGTGTCGCCCAAAGATGGGAAAGAAAAAAAGAACAATAGAACTAGAACCGAGACAGAGCAGCGAATGGGCTCTTTCTTCTCTCGTTGTTTCTGTCTGGTGGTGGAAGATCGTTTTCTTATCGGCAGTGGGGACTCATTGATTTCAATGAGGTGGCACGTTCTTATTTGAGTATCGAGTAGGATGTTTTTGTTAAATTGCGAGGACAGCATTACTGGCTCCACTTATAATAGGAATTGAGCTTTTTCCTTCGCCCTGTGCAGCTCAAATAGGAGTAGAGAGAGAGAGAGAGAGAGAGAGAGAGAGAGAGAGAGAGAGAAGGATGCAGGATTTAAGCTCTACTGTGTTGTTCAGCAGAGACTTAACCGAGCAGCCGGTGCGTGGTCTCAACTCATTGATCTCCAACCATATCAATGTAGGGCATGCTTGGTGGCTTGATAGATGATCATTTCATTTGGCTTTGGCAGGTACTGTTTGAAGAGCATTCAGGAGTGAGACCTATGTCCACGTAGAAAGAAGTGGCCATGAAAACACTATAGAAATAAACTTAGAATTTGTGAGTGTTGTTCAATTCCAATCTCCAGTTATATTCAAGTTGACTTAGTGTATATCTCACAATGTTCAAAGAGCTCACAAAGAACATGCAATTTATATTAAATTACACATTACCTGTCTATTTTATTGTTCGACCATTTACTTCTGTAACAGTATTTTTGGCCAATTTTGGTAGAAAATCGCTGATGTGGATGTCAACTATCCTACATGGCACAGCTGGCGGTAAATTGAATAGTTTTTGTAATTCCTTTTAAATTTTTTTCAAATTTTTTTTTCCTTTTTCCTAGTTTCTCTTTCTTTTCTTTTCCTTGTATTTTTTCCTCTGTTGCATTTCTAGCTAGCGGGGCCTTTGCAATACCCTAGATGACTATGGGGGAGAGCCTCTGCACTCTCTCTAGTCGTCGGCCATAGGGAAGGTCCTGTTTTTCACATGGATATTGTTTAGGCAATGTGATACATTGGCCCCTAATTGATTGCCCAATTCCAGCTAAATCAAGGGGTCCATCTTTTGCTCCCGGTGGTTGCACCATTCTATCTTGAATGTATTGCATGTGATCTCATGACATGACCTGATAATTAGTTTGAGGGCAGAATCATCTCTCAATCTCATAAAGGAATTACAAACAAATATTATCATGAGATTTAATTGGCTCCAACATTTGAATTGTTAGCGTAGTTCCACAAAGAATGTCCTTTGTCAAGCACTCATGAAAACGAGGCTTCTCTACTTTCACATCGACGACGGCAACACACCCAAGGTTTCCACAACCATGTATTTATATATTATTATCGGAGAAGGAATCCAAATATAGGTTTGGCCTATACGTGAAAAGCAATTCAACATGAAGAAAAGAAATCCTCGTTTGTTGCAACCTTCCCAAAGGTGAATTACCAAATGAAAAGCTAATGAATTGCTGAGTCCAAAGATTTAACACAGACTCTCCCAAGTCCTACCAATCGCAACTTGGTACTCAAATTAATCAATTTAAGCATGCAATTTATTTTAGTTAGGAGTCTCAACTATTAATTAAGGCTGATTAGAAACCCAAGTAAAGTACGCGAGAATACTTACTTCTACGAGCTAGAGATTAAATAGGTTTGGGGACTTGATTATGCTATATTAATCCAATATCCTCTTGGTACATTATCTAATTATTTTCAAAAATATTTGCAAGTAATTTCGATTAATTTTTATCTTAAATAACGAACATGCAAGGGTGATCATGTAGGTTGCGCAATCAATTGTTGTAACACTCAATAAACCAAACTATTAAATAAATTTCTAGAATAGGGTAAGAATTTAAATATCTCAAGCAAGCAAAGCATAACCCTACCCATTAATTTCTAAATTATTGCGAAGTATTAATTAAAAACGCAGAGCCTAACATTCCTAGATAATTAATTCCTTTTGAGTCTTTTTTTTTAATGAAAATTAAACTATATGCAAGGCATAAAATGCAGTCTTAACTACGTGACACTAATTTAATATGATAGGTGATATGCAATTTATCTAACTGTCCTAATTCTAGTGACGAGTTAAACTATGGAAAACTATTTTAACATAACATCTAAGTTAATATAAATGACCTTAAACATGCAATTACTAAATGACATTATTTGATGGCATGGCATTGATGGCATGTTATATGACATGACACTCATAACATGGCATTAGTGGTTGACCTAACATATGACATTGCATGTGATATAATGTGGCGATGATGATGCAACTAATTTTAAATAACATACTATTTTTATGATTTTTTAAAAATTAAAGATATGAGACTATCTAAAATGCAAGATTGCTTAATTTAAATTAGAAATTAATTTTGATTAAATCCTATTCTAAATTGAAAACCTTCCTAAATTACTACATATTTCCTAAGCATGCAATTCTAACTAGGAAGTTAAACTATTTACACACAATGTAACATTTTTGTATTTTTTTAAGAATGAATACCATCAAATTAACGACATAAAATACATTAAATCAACATCAAGATTCAAAACCAAAAAAGTCAAGATAATAAAAAATGGTCTGACATCTCGCTGCTCAAAGTAGTGATTATCTCCCTAATTGGATATTGTCTAAAATCAAAACAAATCAAGTTAGATTTGATGAATCTCAAATATCACAAATTAAACAATGAATTATTGTAACCGAAATTGGTTAAGAAAATTACTTAGTTTGGGAGATTAGTTTATGTAAACGGGGCTGATGACCGCCGATTACGGTGGTCGGTGTAAGGATCATGGTGACATGGCTAGGATGACGATTGGACTAGGGCCGGTCGGCCGCCCGAGGACTTTCCGAGTCACAGAAGAACCATCCTTATGTGTGGTCGGCGTAAGGATCATTTTTGGTTTTTTACGCATCTCGATGCATAAAATATGTGTGGTCCTTACCCATTTTTATCCGATTAGAGTCTTCGAAACAAATTTCATGACATCCTTGCCATTGCCAAGCCAGGCAAGTGTTTGCTACTAGAAAGGTCAATTAATGTCGCCCAAAAATAGGAAAGAAAAAAAGAACAATAGAACCAGAGCAGCGAATGGGCTCTTTCTTCTTTTGTCGTTTCTGTCTGGTGGTGGAAGATCGTTTTCTTATCGGCAGTGGGGACTCATTGATTTCAATGAGGTGGCACGTTCTTATTTGAGTATCGAGTATGATGTTTTTGTTAAATTGCGAGGACAGCATTACTGGCTCCACTTATAATAGGAATTGAGCTTTTTCCTTCGCCCTGTGCAGCTCAAATAGGAGTATAGAGAGAGAGAGAGAGAGAGAGAGAGAGAGAGAGAGAGGATGCAGGCTTTAAGCTCTACTGTGTTGTTCAGCAGAGACTTAACCGAGCAGCCGGTGCGTGGTCTCAACTCACTGATCTCCAACCTTATCAATGTAGGCCATGCGTGGTGGCTTGATAGAAGATGATTTCATTTGGCTTTGGCAGGTACTGTTTGAAGAGCATTCAGGAGTGAGAAAGGTGATCCTGAACCGGCCTTCCAAGTTGAACACCCTCACTTTCGAAATGGTGCATCCCTTTCTATTTTTCTTTACTCATTCACGCGTCTCCATTATCAATGTTGGCGGTTGCCTCCTCCGAGGACGCAGGTCTCTCAAATGTATAGGAAGTTGCAAATGTACGAGGACGATCACACCGTGAACCTTGTCATCTTGAAGGTGATGATTTTATTATTATTATTATTATTATTATTATTATTATTATTATTGTGATGGGCCTTAGTTGGCCCGTCCGCCCATGTTGGGCCTAAAAGCCCGGCTCACGAGATTAAGGCCCATGGATGAAAGAATATGATGAAGGGACACGTTTCTTTTTGGAGGGAGCGTATATAAGGGGAAATAAAGGGAGGAACGTACCTTTTGACATAACGTGCGTTCCTCCTCCCTTTCTCCCTCAAATAACGTTCTAAAAAGAAAGAATACTGTGCAAGAGGTGACACCCATCCTCCCTTCAAGACGAAGTGACATCATCGGACCTAACGGATTAGAATTTCTTCCTCGATCTTCAGCATTGGTGTTTAATATGTGGCTAACAAGGTACGCTCGATTCCGTGGTGTGCTTTAGGATCGATGATACATATTTTTCCCAGGCTTGTCTTCCGCATAAATTTAGGGGTTCAATTTAGTATCGAATCCGGTTTCAAGGAATTCGACAATCCCAAAATTGGTATCAGAGCCAGGTTCTTGTTTCCCGATTCTTTTCCATGTTTTTCCCGACCACTTTCATGTTTATGGATGATTTATTATTGATTTTTTCGTGAAATTAATCGGCCGACACTGATCGGGGCAAAAAATCCCGACACCCGAGGACTGTTCATCCATTTTTTCGAGTTTCTGTATGTCGAAATCATTTTCTAATGGCGTTGGATGGAAAGTCTCGTTGAGACGAGCGCGACGAGTGGCGGAACACCGCCAAAGGCCGCCGGACGCACCCCCACGCGTAGTCGGAACGAACCGGCGTCGTTGCACGCGCCGATTTGCTGGGGGCAGGCTCATTTGACGCACACACCCGGTGCTGGCACGTGCTGTGCACGCGCCGGATGACATCATCGTGACGTCATCCAAGCACGCGCGTGGCACATGCCGGTCGGCTTATCCGACCGGGCCGAACGGTCCGACCAGCCCGACCGGTCCGACCGGCTCGACCTGCCACCCGTTGACTCCGACGTTGACCCGTTGACCGTTGACCAGTTGATCCATTGACTTTGACTGTTGACTTTGACCGTTGACTTTGACCTTTGACAAAAAAAAAATCAGTTTCTTTTCAATTATGTCTATGTGAGTTAAAAGTTATCCATTTTTTTTTTTATTCTGCACTTGTTGCATGAATCATGGAAAATTATGTATTTTCCCTTACGTTCATTATGGATTATAAGTGATCCATTTTTAGTTCTGCATTTGTTGCAGGAATTATGATGCGTTATGCACGGATACCTGCATTCACGAGAACGGACGAAGGAAGTACAAGACTTAAAAGGCTGATGACAGAGTTAGCTAATTATCGGTGGCATGACGGTGATTTAGTATCACATGTGGTCAGGGTCAATTAGATGATACAGGAAATCATCTGGAATGATTATCTTATGCTGGATTTTGAGAAGGTGCCGGCCTTGATGAACACTCTTTCACCTGAATGGCAAGTAGTGTTAGATCACCTATGGGAGGTCAACGTGGTCCCGAGTTATAGGAGGCTAGTAGTAGATTTTGTAAAGAGAGTATTATAGGATTGAGTTAACCAAAACTTCAACTCTTAGATTGAGCGCCACATGGCGCAGAGTGAATGCGCCTTGGAGGCAACATGAAAGTTCTCCAAAAGTTTTTCCATGGTTGGCAAATGTGCCTTCAGATTTCTTAGATATTCTGACTGATAGATTAGAAGGGACATTCTCTATTTATTTCTTAGATTAGTTTGATATGTTTTAGGTGCAAATATCTCTTTCTATGTTGATATTTTCCTCTGTATATATTACTTAGTGTAGTGGATAATTGTATTATATGAAAGTATTATTGTTCTATTGGATGCCAAATATTATTTGCTTTCTGTTGTTGATGACTAATGTGGGTAGTTCATAGAAGTTTTTGTAACTTCATAGAATTTATTTTGCATAAGACAATTATATTAATAATATTTTTAAGTTAGGATTTTTGGAGGATGATTACATAGTGACCTTTTGATTCTGAAACCTTACTTGAAATTGTTCATTGATATGATGGATCTATGCAAAGTGGATGCATAAATGATAGGTATTAATTATTCGTGCATATATGTCTGATGTGTTCAGATCGATGTTTTTAGCAACTAAGAATGTAATTGCTGATATGAACGGCAACAATTGTGAAATATTGAATATGAAGATTCAATATGTGCTGGAAAAGCAAGAAGCACTAAAAGCTCTTGACCATATTATGGAAGATCTTGAGGATGCCGTGTGCCACCTTGAGCTAGTAGAGGACCGCCTAACGGCATTTAAGTCGAAAATAGATATTTGCAATGCTGGTTTAAACTTAGAAAGGGCTTTGAGCTCTAAGCGCAAGCGTATTGATTCGTTCAACATGTGGGAAAAGGATCAAGTCCTTATTGCAAGAAATCAAGAGTTAACCAACACAAGAGAGGAAAACGTCCTCAAGTGAAGAAAATGTCAAGGGTGAGGTGTTACAATTGTGACAAGAAAGGTCACTATGCTTGCAACTATTGTGAGCCGAAAAAGGTAAACACCTTTTGTACATTTGAGAACTTTGCTTATGTGTCAAGTTCTATATTATTGGCTGAATCCAATTCTTTGTAGACTATAGATTCAGGAGTGACAGACCATGTAGCGAAGGATAAAGAATCCTTCGTGGAATTCCGACGAGTACTAACTGAAACTAAGTGGATCTATGTAGGAAATAACTCCAGAGCTGAAGCTAAAGGACTGGCACATGCTAATTGAACATGCGCGGTGGACGCACCTTGTTCCTACATAATGTTCTATATGCTCCGAAAATTCGTCGAAATTTAGTGTATATTTTTGTGTTGGTTAAGCTTGTTTTTAGTGTGAACCTCCATAATAGAGGTGTAAATTTGTACTTGGATACAAATTACTATGGTTGTGGTCATTTTCTGGATGGTTTTATTGTACTAAATGTTGACTGTGGTGATGTCAATATTTGTTATTCCCTTTTCACGTCTTCTACTTCATATGATAATGATGTGAATGTGTGGCATGCTAGACTTGGTCATATTGGCTAACAATGTATGAATAGACTAGCCAAAGAGGGCTTGTTGGGCAACATTGAAAAATTTGGTTTGCCCATATGTGAGCATTGCATAGTAGGGAAAACGACAATGAAACCATTTAGAAAAAGATAAAATAGCTGAATTTCCTCTACATTTAATCCATTATGACGTCTGTGGTCCAATAAATGTGAGAAGAAGGCATGGGGCTATTTATTTCATCACTTTTATAGATGATTATACTCAATTCGGATATGTCTATTTGATTTCTCATAAATCTGAAGCAATAAGTTGTTTCAAAAGGTTTATGAACTTGGTAGAAAATCAATTAGACAAGAAAATAAAAGTATTAAGATCCGATCGATGTTGAGAATATTTATCAGAAAATTATGTGATGAAAAAGGAATAGAAAGACAATTGTCTATTTCATATACTCCTCAACAAAATGGTGTTGCGGAGAGAAGAAACAGAACCCCATTGGAAATGGTTAGGTCCATGATGGCACATGCTAACTTACCTATCACCTTTTTGGAGTGATGCGTTGTTAACTGCTGCCTATATACTTAACCGGGTGCCTTCCAAATCAGTTATTTCCACTCCATATGAGTTATGGACAGGTAGAAAACCGGACTTAAGTTTTCTTAAGCCATGGGGTTGTGCTGCCTATACTCATGAGTCCTCTCACAAGTTTGGGAAATTGGGTCTCAGAGGAAAGAAGAGTATTTTCATAAGATATTTCGAACACTCGAAAGGGTATGTGTTCATAGGTGATCAGGAAAGTGGGAGTATAACTGAATTTGAATCACGGATGTCACATTCTTAGAGGATGAATTTCCTAAGAAGGATGAAATAGGTGAAGATTATTCCCTATTTGAAACCTTGAATCAAGATAATGATATTAGTGGAGTTCGTTCAAGTGGAAGTAATATGAGAAATGATGAATTGAACTCAACTCATTCTCAATTACAACCGCATGATGAGATGACATCATCATTATCTAATCTTAGTAAGAGCATAATGGGGAATGATGTGCACATTGTGCAATCTCCCATACGGCGAACAAGTAGCCAAAGTATTCCCCGTCAACGTTTTGACATTGAAAGTGAAACTTTTATGATTGCTCCGCAAGATGAGGATGAGCCAAGAAATATTAATGAGGTTCTAAATTGCCCTAATAAGGAAAAATGGATTCATGTAATGGAAGAGAAAATAGAGTCAATGAAGTCCAACCAAGTTTGGGAACTGGTTGATCTTCCAAAAGGGACGCAAAGCTATTGGGAACAAGTGGGTTCTCAAAATAAAGCAAAAAGCTGATGGCTCGATAGAAAGGCATAAGGCTCGCCTTGTGGCGAAGGGGTATAACCAATATGAAAGAATTGATTATGAAGAAACATTTTCTCCTGTACTGAAATTTAACTCGATTCGCATTATTCTGGCAATAGTGGCTAGTATGGATCTTGAGTTACATCAAATGGATGTAAAGACTGCTTTTCTCAATGGAGAATTAGATGAAGAAATATATATGGAACAACCTGCTGGTTTCATAGTGAAAGGCCAAGAAGAAAATGTATGTCGACTTTTGAGGTCGATATATGGCCTTAAGCAATTGTCAAGATAATGGTATATATGTTTTCATAATGCCATAATGGCATATGATTTTACAATGATTGATGAGGATCATTGTGTATATATCAAAAGATCCAAGGATCAATTTGTGATCATATCATTATGTGTTGATGATATACCAATTGCCGGAAGTAATATGGAGTTTGTTAACACTGTCAAGAGTTGGTTGTCTTCCAACTTTGAGATGAAGGATATGGGTGAGGCTGCATACATTCTTGGAGTTAAGATTTCAAGAGATCATTCGAAGAGGTCGTTATCTCTTTCGCAAGAAATATATATAAATAAGATTCTTGAACGATTTCGTATGCAAGATTGTAAACCCATAGACACTCCTATTGCAAAAGGTGAAGGATTGAGCCATAGACTGTGTCCAAGGACTCCACAAGAGAAGGAACAAATGAAACACGTTCCTTATGCTAGTGCTGTTGGAAGCTTGATGTACGCTATGATGTGTACAAGACCTGACATATGTTTTGCAGTTGGAATTGTGAGTAGATACCAATCCAACCCAGGTCAAGCACATTGGAATGCCGTTAAGAGAATACTGAGGTATTTAAAGGGAACTGCTGATTATACGTTGAGTTATCAAAAAAATGATCTGCGACGCTAAGGCTATTCTAATGTTGATTATGGAGGAGATTTAAATGAAAGGAAATCTACATCTGGCTTTGTTTTCTTACTAAATAATGGCGCCATATGTTGGAGCAGTAAGACACAAACGTGTATAGCCTTATTCACGATGGAAGTTGAGTTTGTGGCATTATTAGCAGCAGTATAAGAAGGTGTTTAGCTTAAGAGATTTTTGGATCATTTAGGTGTTATTGGAAGTGCTGCAGATTCATTGTTGGTTAACTGTGATAGCCAAGCAGCTATAGCGTACACCAAGGATCCAAAATATCATGGCAAGACCAAACACATAGATACCACGTATAATTTTGTTAAGGATATGGTTGCACGAAAAGATGTGAGCTTACAGTACATATTATGCATAGAATGGTAGCAGATCCTATGACAAAGTCAATATCTAAAGATGTGTTTTGTGGCATATAAAATCTCTAGGATTCGTAGAGGCTGATGTACTGAATATTGTAATTTCCCTAAGTGTTCACATTTTATGAATTTGTGTTTTCATCATTAATGCCTATTAATCTTTGTTTGATCTTTATGCATCTTAATGCTCAGTGCATTAATTTAAGTTGATAAAGTATGTCGAACAGATATAAGATTAGCCCATTCACACGGGTAATCGCCTCTATTTATTGTGTGATAAATAGAGATGATACTGTTTTTAAGCTTATTATCTATGTGATAATCAAGAGCTCAAGTTTAAAATACATAAGTCGCCTTAACTGAGTGTTAAGATGAGAACATAATATTTACTATGTCCAAAAATAAAATACCCCACATATTTTACTTTATCTGTCTGTGATGCCAAATGTGAGTTCTGATGAATTTTGTGAATGAGTAGATACGTGAACTCAAGTTAGACATTGGGTATGTCTGAACTATCATTTGTACGGTATTGAAGGTGTAGACATACGCTCCATGGGAAATGAGTTAATACTGTAATACGTATTTCATATTATGTATGCATGAGACGACCAATAAGAATGGTAAAAGTTTGATCTTAACTTTTATGCCGTGTGAGACTCTTGAGGAAAAGAGTGTTGGAGAAATCTTCGTGAAGTGTTTTGAAGCTAACAAAACGTTTCCATCAGTCTAGTCTGAAGATTTATAGACTCTACTATTTAAAGTCTGAAGACCTCCGGACTGCTAGACTTAAGACTCAAAATCTATTCTCATTGACAGTTTCTAATCCGTTGAAGAAAGGCTATCCAGAATTGGATGTTTCATTAAAGATGTGACCTTATCAAATGGAGAAGATCTCTTGGCTGGATATGACATAACAGAATCCTTTATTTGATCATGATTGATTCGAAGATTAAGGATCCGATGATTGGCGAAGTATACTTGGAATGTTCTACTTATGGAAACCGAGATCCTGATTGTATGGGCGAACATGATTGATGGGCTATCAACATGTTCCTTTAATAGCTCGAATGATCTTCCTAATTGATTCCGTCCAACGGGTAGATTGGAGGGATTCCTTTAGTAAGTGCCAATGGGTATGATGGCATAAAGGAGTATATAAGGAAGATGTTCTAGTTGTTCAAGTGCATGCACGATAGAAGAATTCCAAAGTCTGAAGCTCCTTGTTCTTAGTCAATTCATTTGAGCGAAATCTTGTATGCAAAAGAGAGTCTATATTCGTGAGAAACCTTGAGGAAGTGTGGTAGAATATCTACACTGTGGAATCAAGGGAGAACTTTGCTGTAACATCTCTTTTGTTCATAGTGAAATCCAGCCGGTGGGCTGTCAGTGTGGAAGAGTGGACGTAGGATTGGAATAAGCCAAACCACTATAAACCTTGTGTTCAATTTTCTCTTCCCTACTCTCTGCTTTACTTTGATCGTAATTCATTTTGTTAATCAAAAGAGAACTTCCTTTCTATTGTCTGCTTAATATTGCTTGCATATCACGAAAAATTATTATACACCTATTCACCCCCCCTCTAGGTGCTTATACTAGCTATCTCAAAGAGTTCCTCAATTTTAGTGCCCTCATGACTTTTACTTATTCTCAAGATTTCTATTTAGTATTTGCTATCTTAGGATGTTGCCAATGGTCACGAGTTGATTCGATCTAATGGAATATTTCTAGAAAAGCAAGCTGAACTGAAATTGAGAGTTTGAAGGAAAGAGGAAGATCGAAAGAGGAAGATCGAATTTGGAGAATCACATTGTAGTTTTGTATTCACTGGTTAACCAATTATGACTGTTTTTAGGATAATCATAATTGTGAATACAATATATATATATATATATATATATATATATATATATATATATCATTGTTTAAAAGAGATCAAGAGAGATATAAATATGATCGATCGATTTAGGGTACTGCATACTAAATCTACTCAGAGTGTGATGCCCATTAGGAGCTGCTATATATTCCTAACAGATGTATGGCAACGAGCTCTCAAAGTATGCTGGTCACAGGGATTATTCACCAGTATGAATGTTGAAGAGAGGTAAAGAGGATTCTGTTCGGCCCACCATGTGCGAGTGGGAGATAATGATTTTATTATTATTATTGTGATGGGCCTTAGTTGGCCCGTTTGCCCATGTTGGGCCTAAAAGCCCGGCCCATGAGATTAAGGCCCATGGATGAAAGAATATGATGAAGGGACACGTTTCTTTTTGGAGGGAACGCATATAAGGGGAAATAAAGAGAGAGGAACGTACCTTTTGGCATAAGATGCGTTCCTCCTCCCTCTCTCCCTCAAAAAACTTTCTAAAAAGAAAGAACAATGCACAAAAGGCGACACCCATCCTCCCTTCAAGACAAAGTGACATCATCAGACCTAATGGGATTAGAATTTCTTCCTCGATCTTCAGCATTGGTGTTTAATCTGTGGCTAACAAGGTACGCTTGATTCCATGGTGTGCTTTAGGATCGATGATACATGTTTTTCCTGGGCTTGTCTTCCGCATAAGTTTAGAGGTTCGATTTAATGTCGAATCCGGTTTCAGGGAATCTGAAAATCCCAACAGAAGGTAAGTAGAGTTTGTATTTGTGCATGTCTTTTCATTTCATTGAGTATGAAATTTTGGAGGACCACTACTAACTGTTCTAAAAGTTTTAAGTCCTAAGAAGACAATGTGGTTTAATATTTACATATTCCAACCTTGAATTGCTATGGCATATTTAGGTAAATTACACAAATTCATGTTCAATTTGCTCTTCTTCTTTTTTTTTTCATCTCAAGTATTAAATTTTGTTCGTATTGACTAATTTTCATTATCAGCATGGAAGTTAAAAGATATGCAGCTAAAACCAATGGTATGAGCATCGAATAAACAATTGTGCGTGTCCAGAGCACAAGCATGCACAAATCATCCATTTGTGCATGTCATATGGATGATTCGTACAACATCAAACAAACATTTGTGCACTTCATGAGTACTTTTAGGCTTCATTTGTTTAACCGAAAATAACTTATAGGAAACGATTTCCAAATTTTCCGATGTTCAATTCATTAAAAATGAATTAGTTGGGGAAAATGCTTTCCATGAAGGGAAAAAAAATCTTCTAAGATAGGGAGAAATATTTTCCACTTTTAATAAAAAGGAAAACATTTTCCTCACTTACTTTCTTTTATCTCACACCCATATTAAATTTGTCTTTTTCTTTTTATCTTTTTTCATTTAAAAAAATTCAAATTTTCTTTTGAAAAATTCTCAAGAACTCTCATATTTACTCACGTTGTTGAAGACTTTTGTCATCTCTCTAGAGTATTTTCTAGTGCTCTTTAAATCTCCATCCAATCCTTTTATTTATAGTGGTAGACCTCCACCCAAATTAGGAATCTTGCCCGATTGATAATCACCTCCCAATTAGAAACTTTCATGATTTATTGAATTCCTCTAATTTTGGTAGTCACTAGAATTATATCATGGTATTCTTCCTAAATAAGACTAATTCTTATTTAGATTTCTTCCTTTTCAGCGTCTACCATATAAGACTCCCTTCCTATTATGTAAGCTTGATAAGTAATCTTTGGGATATTCCAAATTGACTCTCGAGCGTGTTTGGCTACTCCCAACATCCGGCTTAAAGGAGTATTGAAATATCCCACATCGCTTGACAATGGGTTTATATGCTTTTTATATAAATATGGTCTACCTCCACCTAATAATCTAAACGTTTGGGTTTGACTTTATAACATTATCAATACTTTTTAGCAAAGGAACGTGATGCACAAATGTAAATCATCATCGAAAACAACAAATGAACTTCGTAATTGATTTGGTAACAAGAAAACGCATGCAAACAACTGGAGTCCCTTATAAATCCAATCTAAACAATCTTCCCATCCGGTCTGTCTACAAGCAAGATTTAACTAATTTATGAGTAGATTAATCAAATATTTAGATGACTGGCACTTCAGTTTAGCTAAATACACACAATGATGAAAGGACGGCATCACACATTTGTAATGGTGGAAATAGGAGCAAACATCACTTGTATAACAAAGGATTTATGAGTGATTTTTGAAAAGGAGAAAAAAATGATTATAAAAACATGTGCGTGCCTTTTGTGATAAACAATGAGTTGGACACACATTGTTTTGATGTAAGTCCGTAAAGACATGTTATTTCACGTATGTATGAAGTGTATGAGGGATATGAGCAAGGTTGTGTTGTTTCGCTGAACTGATGTGTGCACATGAAGAGAAGCCTTGTATTGTGATATCAAATGATGCAATTTTTGGTAATTTAAAGGTTGTAAATTGCGGAGGGCATAATTGGAAGAGGAAAAGTTCAGACGCACCCTCTAGAGTTTCACATTTTAATATACTGACTGGATTTAGGTTTCGATTAGACTAATTGAGTGCATAAGTGTTGATTGTACATTGATAATATATTTTCTGGTATATGCGTTGGCTGATTTTTGTGACTTATGTAATTGTTCACCTCTTGCTCAAATATTCATCAGGGAAACGGGAGATCATTTTGTGCGGGTGGTGATGTTGTGGGAATTATGCGCTCCATGTTAACAGGTGATTAAATTTGAATCTACTCTCTTTTAATCGTGTTTCATATAACTCTAACCTGTGAAAAATGCAAGAGAAATAAGACTACCCTAGTTAATGGCATGCAGTAATCTTGGCCAGAAACTAATCATAAATTGATGGAAGAAAATTTTGGGAAATCAATGAATAATATAAGAGTTAAAAGAAAATTCTAATGTTCATAAGAAAGACAAATAAAATTTGATAAATGATAACAAAAATTGATAAATTAAGGGAAAAAAAAATCAAACGGATATTGGTAAGTAACGTGAATGAGAGTTCGTAATCCAAATAGTTCGTAAGTCACTCATATAAAAATTGGTAATTTCATAGAGAGTTAGTAAATTTAAGGCATTGATAAGGAAACAAATAGGTGTGGTAAAAGATAAGAAAACAATTAGTGAAATGGAGAAGAGATGGTGATTTCATAAAAGCATTGTTGAGTTAATCGTCAAATTGTTGGAATATCAGTTTACCGATGATATATTTCTATCGACAATTTTTGGTACTTACAACTCACTGAAAAATCAACTGGCATGAAAAAATTCAATTTGTCTTATGGAACAATTAGATTATCCTATGAATATGCTTACATATAATATCTATAAACACACACACACATATGGATATATAGGAGTCATGGGTAGACATTCTAATTAATGAATGTTTTGGGCTAAGTTTGACAGTTCCCACCTATTTTATCAAGATTAGAAATGCCTTCCACAAGCAAAGAAAACTCATTAATATACATTTTAATTTATTATACAAATAATCTCTGATATTACTCGAACCCTCTAGGACATTGGAGCTTCGGAGCAAGCTACTACAAGAAATCGCTCAACTTGGATCACTTGATAGCTACCTATAAAAAGCCTCTGGTGAGATTGGAGGCTTTTCTTCTTATACAACACTTTCGTGGCTGATGAACCAAAGCAACTGAACATTTTTCTGTCTATATGCATCATGCCGAAGGTATGCCTCATCAATGGCATTGTAATGGGTGGTGGTGCTGGATGTTGGAGAAATCTTCTTGAAGTGTTTTGAAGCTGACAAATCGTTTCCATCGGTCTGATCTAAAGGCTTGCAGACTCTGCTGTTTAAAGTCTGAAGACCTCCGGACAGCTAGACTCAAGATTCAAAGTCTATCCTCATTGGCAGTTTCTAATCCGTTGAAGAAAGGGTATCCAGAACTGGATGTTTTATTAAGGATATGACCTTATCAACTGGAAAAGATCTCTTGACTGGATATGACTTATCGAAATCCCTTCGAATTGATCGAGATTGATTCGATGGTCAAGGATCCGATGATTGGCAAAATATTTGTGGAAGGTTCTACTTATGGAAACCGAGATCCTGATTGTATGGGCGAACAGGATTGACGAGCTATCGACATATTCCCTTAATAGCTCGAATAATCTTCTCAATTTGATTTCGTCCAACGGGTAGATTGGAGGAATTCCTTTGGAAAGTGCCAACGGGTATGATGGCATAAAGGAGTATAAAAAGAAGACGTTCTAAGCTGTTCAAGAGAGTACGCGATAGAAGAATTCCAAAGTCTGAAGCCTCTTGTTGTTTAGTCAATTCATTTGAGCGAAAAACTTGTACTCAAAAGAGAGTTTATACTTGTGAGAAACCTTGAGGAAGTGTGATAGAATATCTACACTGTGGAATCAAGGAAGAACTGTGCTGTAACATCTCTTTTGTTCATAGTGGAATCCAGCCGATAGGCTGTCAGTGCGGAAGAGTAGACGTAGGCTTAGGATAAGCCGAACCACTATAAACCTTGTGTTTAATCTTCTCTTCCCTACTCTTTACTTTACTTTGATCGTAATTCATTTTGATTAAGCAAAAGAGTATTTCCTTTCTATCATCTGCTTAGTATTTCTGTGGTATCTCGAAAAATTGTTTTTACTCCTATTCACCCCCCTCTAGGTGCTTATACTAGCTACATCAATTGGTATCAGAGCTTGTGTACTCACTTTGTTTGAAGTGTTTTACTTCAGAGTTAAAGATCCATGGCTAGTATGTTGGCTTCAAGGTTGGTAGAAGGGCAAAGCAATACCAGACCACCTTACTTTGATGGAAAGGATTACAACATATAGTAAAACAAAATGAAGGCGTTTCTAAGATCAAAGGATCCTCTGGAATGGGATGTTGTAGAAAAAGGAATTACTCCTAAAGCTACACCTGTCTCAGAAAGAGGAAAAGATACTGTGGAGTCTAGCCAAATGACTCAGGAAGAGATAATCAAGAGACAAGCTCTTGATGCAAAAGCAATTTATTCTTTATATTGTGCTTTATCACCTAATGAATATACTATAATATCTTCTTGTGTTACAGCTAAAGAAGTTTGGGATAGATTACATATTACCTATGAAGGAACCGATCGAGTGAAGGAGACCGGAATCAATATTCTCCTCGGTCAATATGAAGCCTTCAGGATGAAATCTAGAGAATCTATAACTGACATGTTTAGTCATTTTACATATATCGTGAATGGTCTTGAAAATCAAGGTCAACCAATTTCTGATCCCATGAAAGTAAATAAGCTACTGCGAGGACTCTCCAAGGATTGGAATCACATAAAGACCTCAATCAGAGAGACTCAAAGAATCATGCCACTATTTGTTGATGAGTTGGTTGGAACTCTTCAGTCTTATAAAGTAGAACGAATCAATGAAGACGAAGACCCTAAAGGTAAGAAATCCATTGCATTAAAATCCAATGATGATTCTGATGTTGCAGATTCTAAAGACGATATGAACGATGAGGAGCTTGCTCTCATGATAAGAAGATTCAGAAAGCTGAACATAAAATGAAGAAGATTTAATCCAAGGAAACAAGGTTTTCAAAAGCAACAGGCTAAGTCTGTTGAGGATGATGAATCAAACAAAGACGTAGTCTGCTTTGAATGTAAGAAAAATGGACACATCATACCCAACTATCCTCTTCTGAGGAAGAAGAAAGGAAAAGCTGAAAAGTATCGAAAGGCTCTTAAAGCAGAAACCTGGAGTGATACAGAATGTGAAGAAAGTGATGATGATTATGCTAACATATGTCGATGGCACAATCGGATTCATTCAAACTCCGAGACAGACTCGGACAGTGAATTTGAGGTGAGTAACTTCAAAATCCCTATTAAAGTTTCTAAATACATTAATGAGTTGTGTTTTAGTCTTAAGACTTCTCTTAAAAGGATTTCCGAACTCAAAAAGGAAAATTCTGCCTTAAAACAACAAGAAAATGTTTTGAAAGAAAAGGTAAAATGTTTAGATGTGAATGTTTCTTCTCTTAGAGAAAGTGAAAATAATCTTTCAAAAGAAAATGCATTCTTGAAAAATAATATCTCAAATATTTCCAAAAGATTTTCTATAGGATCTGAGAAACTAGAAAAAATACTTTCTGTTCAAAGACCTTATTTCAACAAATCTGGTTTGGGAATGATTGCTGAAACCATTCCTTTAATTGATTTTCCTAAAGTGAAGGAAAGAATCAAACAAAGACCCTCAAGAGATGCTTACAAAAATCATTTTAAAATGACTTTTGTAAAACCAGTTGGTCGCAATGCTCTTAGATGTTCGAAGTGCAATAGTACAGATCATTTTGAAAAAGAGTGTCCAATGGTTTGGAAACTTGTTAAGAAAGTATGGGCAAATACAACATATTATACTAACTCCAATGGACCCAAGAAAATATGGGTACCAAAGAAAGTTTGAGTTTTTTTTAAATGCAGGTCACTATCAAGAAAAAGGTAAAATGGTATCTAGATAGTGGATGCTCAAGACATATGACAGGAGATTCAAATTGTTTCATAAAGCTTGTTCAAACGAATGGTGGAAAAGTTTCTTTTGGAGGAAATAACAAAGGAAGAATAGTGGGATTTGGAACTGTGAAGATTGGAAACCTCACAATAAACAATGTTTCTTTAGTTGAAGGGCTCAACTACAATCTGCTCAATGTCAGCCAGCTTTGTGATACCGGTTTCAAAATCTACTTTCAAGAGGGAATATGTTCTGGAACCAGTAAAGACTCCACTCAGTCGTTTATGGGTCGAAGACATGGAAATATCTACCTCTTGGATGCGAAACCAGATGAATCACAATGTTTAATCTCAATACAAGATGAAGCAAGTTTATGGCACAGAAAGCTTGGACACATCAATATGAAGCAAATAGCCAAAATTTCCGCAAAGAAGCTTATTCGTGGTCTACCTAATCTATCATACCAAAAGTCCGACCTATGTACACCATGCATATTGAGAAAACAAGTAAGAAATTCCTTCAAACCAATAAATCAAGTTTCCACTAACCGTGTACTGCAGCTTCTGCATATGGATTGGAACAGATCATGGAGGTGAATTTGAAAATCAAGATTTTGCAAAGTTTTGTGATGAATCTGGTTTTCAGCATATGTTCTCTTCTTCATATATTCCAGAGCAAAATGGAGTTGTGGAAAGAAAGAATAGATCGCTTCAAGAAATGGCAAGAACTCTCTTAATTGAAAGTAACATCTCTTCACGTTTTTGGGCTGAAGCAGTCTTTACAGCATGTTACATTATTAATAGAGTTTTTCTAAGGCCTATTCTAGAAAAAACCCCCTATGAATTATTCAAAGAAAATAAGCCAATTGTTTCATATTTTCATGTATTCGGATGCAAATGTTTTATACTGAAAAATGCAAATGATCTAGTTGGTAAGTTTGAAGAAAAGTCAGATGAAGGCATCTTCCTTGGATATTCAACCACTAGCAAAGCGTACAGAGTCTACAACAAGAAGACTCAAATAGTGGAAGAATCAATGAATGTCAAATTCGAAGATTCCATACAAAATGAATCTATTCAGACTCATCTTGAAGAATTTGAACCTGCTCTAGACTCTACAAAGTCTAAATCTCAAGAAGCAGCTCAGACTTTGAAGGAACAAAGAAGAAGTGACTCGTTGAAGAATCAAGCGAAGGAAGTGATCATCAATCGACAAATTAATCGAAACGGAAGCATAAGTCCGGTCATCCCAAAGATCTTATCATTGGCGACATCAATGAAGGAATTCGCACAAGATTCAAAAGGCGCGAAGAATTTAGTGCTGTGGCTCTTATTTATGAAATAGAACCCAAAAGCATAGAAGAAGCTTTATCTGATGATAGTTGGATTGAAGCCATGCAAGAAGAGCTTAGGCAATTTAGTATCAATGATGTCTGGGAATTGTCTCCTAAACCTAAAGGTAAATATGTTATTGGAGCTAAATGGGTTTTCAGAAACAAGATGGACGAGAAAGGCAAAGTCATAAGAAACAAAGCAAGACTCGTGGCCAAGGGTTACACACAAGAAGAAGGGATCGACTATGACGAGACTTACGCACCAGTAGCAAGGTTATAAGCAATTCGTTTATTACTTGCATTTGCTTGTCACAAAAATTTCAGGTTATTCCAAATGGACATCAAAAGTGCTTTTCTAAATGGATTCATCCATGAGGAAGTCTATGTGGAACAACCACCTGGGTATGAAGACCCAAGGAAACCAGACTCTGTATTCAGACTCAAAAAGGCCTTATATGGCTTGAAACAAGCACCTCGAGATTGGTATGACAGGTTGAGTAAGTTTTTAATTCAAAACGATTTCGTGAAAGGTAAAGTAGACACTACTCTATTTATCAAAAAGGAAAGCAAAAGTTTTGTATTAGTTCAAATATATGTCAATGATATTATATTCGGATCTCCTAATGAAAGTCTCAGGCAAAAATTCTCTAAGACTATGCGGATGAATTTGAAATGAGCATGATGGGTGAGTTAACCTTCTTTCTTGGACTTCAAGTGAAACAACTAAAGGAATGAACTTTTATTCGTCAAGAAAAATATGCTAATGATCTTGTCAAAAAGTTTGGACTGGACAATTGCAAAAAGACTAACATTCCAATGTCAAGTGCCTTGAAGATAGACAAAGATGAAGAAGGAAAGAAAGTCGACCAGAAGCTATACATGAGTATCATTGGCTCACTTCTTTATCTTACTTTTTTAGACTCGACATTTTGTTTAGTGTTTGCATTTGTGCTAGATTTCAAGCAGACCCTAAAGAATCTCATTTAAGTGCTGCAAAGCGTATTATCAAATACATTGCTTCAACTTCAAGCATCGGCCTATGGTATCCTAAAAATGGAGACTTTACTCTTCTTGGATACTCAGATGTAGATCTAGCCGGTTGCAGAGTTGATAGAAAGAGCACCTCGGGTACCTATCAACTACTTGGAGGCAGGACGATGTCTTGGTTTTCAAGAAAGCAGAATACAATAGCTCTCTCTACAGCAGAAGCAGAGTATGTAGCTCTTGGAAGTTGTTCACAAATTCTATGGATAAAACAACTGCTAAGAGACTTTGGAATTGAAGACTCATGCACAGAGATTAATTGAGACAACACCAGCGCTATCAATCTCACCAAAAATCCAATTCTTCATTCAAGAGCAAAGCATATAGAGATTCGACATCACTTCATTAGAGACCATGTTCAAAATGGAGAAGTTTCGATTCAGTATGTTGATTCAAAGAACCAACTGGCAGATATATTCACAAAGCCCTTGGAGAAAAATCAATTTGAAATTATTCGCTCCAGACTCAACATATTAAGGTTTGAAGAAGTTAAAGTCTAGAGACTCTCAGACTCAGACAAACAAGACCTTGACTGTAAGTTAGTCTCTCTCTCTCGAATATTATCTTGAAAATGTATGATCGTCGAACCGTGTCTTTGTATTGCTATCTTTAATCGCGTAATTATTGCATCGTTTCCTTTTTCGAAAAAGAAGTTTTTTTTTTAAACGACTATTTTCGCGGAAAAAGGACAGTTATTTTGAAAAGACATCTTTTTATTTTTCTTTGTGACGATTCGTATACATCTCTTTTTAACCGATCGTATACTGTTGCTTCCTCCTCACTTTACTCTAAAAAACCCTAAAAAGCACCGATCCTCCATTCCTGTTTTTATCTCCTGCCTAATCTTCGAAAAAGTTGTCATTTTTCTTGGGGAAAGTCGTCAAGGATCGCAAGTAGGGGACCACGGCGAATGAATGAGGGGCCTACTCACTTCGATCTCACCGAAGAAGAAGTGTCTCCAAATCAGCAACAGAGCCCACAACATTCTCAACAGCGTCATTCTCCTTCATCTAGTCCTCAAGGCGTTGATCATCAACAAGAGGAAGAAATCATTGAGGATGCAGATCCTGTAAGAGTTTAAAAACCCGCCTTTATTTATAAGCTGTATCGTGCTTTAAAAGGAACTCGTACTCCTCTGAACTATGTTGATGATTTTCTAAAAGACAAAGGATATGGGAATGAGTATATCTTTTTGCGGAGAATGGAAAGTTTGGGAATTGCTCGTAAAGGGGTGGCAGAAGAATCCCTTGAAAATATCCCAAGTGATCCTCGTGAATGGGGATTTAATCCGAGAGAGGGGAATGATGATGACAAATTGTTCATGCAATTTCAACCAAGGATGGGTATTGCAGCGGAAATCAGAGGAAAAAGAGGAGAGATGTTTAGATCGAAAGAATAGAAGGGTCTATACTCAAAACTGCTGAAGCGTGGGGTGATAAACCCTAGGAGTGTAGATTTTGATTTTCTGGATGCTGTGAATGTGAACTTGAGAGAAAAGTTCGGTCATCTTCAACTTGAAAAGTTCTGCTCCGACACTACAGAGGCCTATGCTAAACTGACCGTATATTTCTATTCAAATCTTAGCTTTTTGGATGCGAATAGATTCTCCTTCAGTGTCAAATATCAAGATTTTGTTGTGGATATGAATATGCCGGCGGATGTGTTAGGAGTTGAGAGAGGAAGATATCAATCGATCAAAGTTTCTATTGCTCGGGCTACACTGGAACTGGTGAAAGACAGGAGAACAGACGAAAAGATCACCTACTTAAGGATGTGTGCATTCAACATCTTGCTTCACAAGATCGTGATCAATTGCCTTCAACCGAAATCAACTTCCAAGACTGATGTCTCAAGTTCAGAGGCAATGCTGATGTACGCCATCCTTACTGGGAAAAGGTTTTCTCTTCCTCATACTATCATTTTCCACATGTATAGAGTGGTGATGAAGGACAGAGGTCAACTTCCTTACCCAGGCCTTGTGACGAAGTTATTCAGACATCTGAATATTCAGCCTCCGCAAATCTTTTGTGTTCGATCGTGCGATCATATGGTGATAGGACTGAAAATGGTGACCAAGATGTGTCTGAAGGAACTAAGCAAGGAGTTGGAGAAATTTAAGGAAAAGACTCCTGTAAAGTCTCATCAATTCTCTTCTGCATCAAAAAGGAAAGGGAAGGAGCCCATGGTTGCTCCAACCAAGAAAAGAAGAGCTCTCATCGTGGAAGATGAAGAGGATGACGACATTACCATTTCGGCCATAGCTTTGAAGAAGCTAAGTTGCTCTGTTCCAGAATCCATGGAACATCATGAGACAGAAGGAGAGGAAAGACAAGGACAAGAGAAAGAAAAAGAAGCGAGAGAAGAAGAAGAAAAAGAAGCAGAAGAAAGAGCAGTTGGCGAAAAAGAAGCAGAGCAAGAAAGACCTGAAGAAGAAGAAGAGAGAATGAATCAAGAGGAAAGAGAGCCTAAAAAACACTCTTCTACACTTGAAGGCACAGAGACAGGGGGAGACAATGAGGGAGTTAGCCGCTCTCCAGCCGATCCAGAAGACATTCATGCCTCTCATTTTCCTGAAGAAGAACATGATGCTTCATCGCCAAATCTACGCGATTATTCTAATATGCCATCATCTGCAGAAAATGCTGAAGCTAGTACGCAGACCGACAGCTCAGCAGATTTTCGCAGAATCATGGATATTCTCTTGGAGATGCGTGGACAAATCTATGCTATGGGATGCGAGGTTCAAAGCTTGCAGAATGCTGGACAAGTTTCTTTAGTTTCATTACAAGATCAGATCCAAGCCCTCTCTGTTCAGATTCAGGCAAATGCTAAAAGTGAAGAGGTTGCACATCTGAAGGAAGACTTGAAAAGGCTGGAAGGGATCGTTCATTCCATGGGAGATTTCCAGCTTGTCCGCGTTCCCAAGCAATCTTGACTTCACTCCATTTTCATCTTAACCTTTTTTAATGCTGACAAAAAGGGGGAGAAGTGCAAGATTTGGATTCAAATTTGAATTTTTAATCGTTTGGATTGTCTGATTTGGATTAATGTTTGACTTTAATTTTGTGTCTGGATTTGGATTTGGATTTGGATTTGACTGCTATTGCTATTGATATCTTATGGTTGGCTTTATGACTTTATCTTATTCAAGACTAACCTATTTTCTGTGGTTGCAGATTCTAGTGTTATTCATTTAGCCATTTATCTCTATAAGATATGCATATGTGTTTGAGAAACATTTTGCAGGTCAAAGTTGTCCAAATCTGTAGGAAACTTTTGTCACCATAAAAAATGGGGAGATTGTTTGAAGCTGACAAATCGTTTCCATCGGTCTGGTCTGAAGGCTTGCAAACTTTGCTGTTTAAAGTCTAAAGACCTCCGGACAGCCAGACTCAAGATTCAAAATCTATCCTCATTGGCAGTTTCTAATCCGTTGAAGAAAGGGTATCCAAAACTTGATGTTTTATTAAGAATATGACCTTATCGACTGGAGAAGATCTCTTGGCTGGATATGACTTATCGGAATCCCTTTGAATTGATCGAGATTGATTTGATGGTCAAGGATCCGATGATTGGCGAAATATTCGTGGAAGGTTCTACTTATGGAAACCGAGATCCTGATTGTATGGGCGAACATGATTGACTGGCTATCAACATATTCCCTTAATAGCTCGAATAATCTTCTTAAATTGATTCCGTCCAACGGGTAGATTGGAGGAATTCCTTTGGAAAGTACCAACGGGTATGATGGCATAAAGGAGTATAAAAAGAAGACGTTCTAAGCTGTTCAAGAGAGTACGCGATAGAAGAATTCCAAAGTCTGAAGCCTCTTGTTGTTTAGTCAATTCATTTGAGCGAAAAACTTGTACTCAAAAGAGAGTTTATACTTGTGAGAAACCTTAAGGAAGTGTGATAGAATATCTACACTGTGGAATCAAGGAAGAACTGTGCTGTAACATCTCTTTTGTTCATAGTGGAATCCAGCCGATAGGCTGTTAGTGCGGAAGAGTAAACGTAGGCTTAGGATAAGCCGAACCACTATAAACCTTGTGTTTAATCTTCTCTTCCCTACTCTTTACTTTACTTTGATCGTAATTCATTTTGATTAAGCAAAAGAGTATTTCCTTTTTATCATATGCTTAGTATTTCTGTGGTATCTCGAAAAATTGTTTTTACACCTATTCACCCCCCTCTAGGTGCTTATACTAGCTACATCACTGGAATCTCCATGCACGGGAGCTTTAGAGTCGTCACGGAGAAGACGCTAAATAGTCCTTATATATAAAATCCTTCAGTATTAAATACTAGACTTAATGCTCCTGAATGATGATCGCATATGAGCTTTGTTCATTCTGATGTGTCATCTAGACATCTGATACAAACTTTTTGGTCGATGACATGAAGATGAATCTTCGAAGAGTGTTTCGATTCATGCTTTGTCGCAGTATTTGCAATGCCTAAAGCATCACTTGGACTTTTTCCGGATAGGGGTGCATCTCATTTCCTATCCAAGCTTCTTGGTTACTTCGGTAACTTTTAACACCTCTTTCTTTTCCGTTCTTGAATTTCCCATGACACAGAACATATTTTGTCGTTTGTAGAAGGGAGTTGAAGAGGGAGAGAATTACACTGTATCAATCTTTTCGTTTGTCGTCTCTGTGTTTGTGCCCCATCGACAAAATTTTAATTGCCAGTCAGTGTGTATAGTAAATCAATCTTTGTCATGACCTCTTTTTTTTTTCGGCGCCCGATCGGGGGTGGACAGCTTGCGAAGGCTAATGGTGCGGCTAGGTCTATTTTAGCCTAGACTCTCCCAAGTCCACCAATTCGCGACTTAATGGTTCAAATTTTTAACCTGTAAATGAATTTTTAAAATGGAGTTGCCACTAATCGATTTTGGGTGGATTGATTAGAAACCCAAGCGAAGTATCGGGAGAAGTACTCACTCCTGCGCAACCAGAGAAATTAGAATCGGGGACTTGATTACACTAGTTAATCACTAATGCCCTTTCAGCACCTAATCTTTGTTTAAACTTGAGGTTTTTTGGATGTTCGAGGGATTTTCCATCATTTTTTGGAGGAAAAACAATTTTTGAGTCTTTTTCTAATTCTTTGGACATAAAAGGGATTTTTAGTATTTTTGGAAAAATACAAGTTTTTTTGGCTTTTTCTGAATTTTTTTGGATTTTTCATGAATTTTTGACTTTTTTTTTGGATTTTTGGCATTTTTTTTGTAAAATATGGAATATTTTTATTTTTTGCTTTTTTTCGGAAAATAAAATATTTTTTAATATTTTTCAATATTTTTGGAAAATAAATTATTTTTGATTTTTCTCGATTTTTTAAAATAATTTTATTTTTACATTTTGTAAATATTTTTTTGAAAATAAAACATTTTTTTGATTTTTTTCGAAAATAAATTATTTATTTTTATTTATTAGAATATTATTTTATATTAAAATAATAAAACAAATAAAATCGACCCGGGTTGGATCCGCGAGTTGGGTCCGACCTGGGCCAACCCGAAACGCAAACGGGCCCGCATAGCGGGCCCGACTCTTTTTTTTTTTTTTGTTAATTATTAAACAAAACGACGCCGTGGCCGGGCGTTAGGGGACACCCGTCCCGGCCCAACGACCCGCTCCGACAACCCGCTCCACGGCGAAACCCTAACCAACCTGGCTCTAGCACCCGACCTGTTCTCCAACCGCCCCCAGATCACAAACCCTACCCGATTTTCCGGGTCCGGATCCGCTTGGCAACCCGAAAAATCGCAAACCCTAGGGTATCCGAATCGCGGCGACGCCGCAACGACAGCGATGACTGGACTACAGAGAAGGAGATGGCGATGGCGATGGCGAATCACGATACCTGTTCGTGGCAACGGCGCGACAGGGGCGGCGACGACAGCGAGACCCATGCAAATCTCCTCCAGCTTCTCTCTCTCTCTCAAGTTCGCTCTTCGAGCTCCTCGAAATCTCTCGGGGACCCCTCCGAGCTCACCACACCACGGCCGGCCCTGCACTCGAGCTCCCCGAAGTCTCTCAGGGGACCCCGAGCTTCAGCTGGCCTCTCTCCCTCTCCGTGATCTCTGCCCCCCTCCGATGATGGAAATGGGGGCCTATTTATAGTCCGAGGGGCAGCTGGTCGACAGAGTTCGACCGTCGGTCGCCATGGCCTTTGTCGGTCGAACCGGCGTCCCATCCAATGCCAGTTGCCCCTTTGCTCCTTGTCCCGTCGCTGCTCGTGCTCTTCGCTCCACGTGCGTCACTGTTTTTTTCTCCTGCTTCGGCGTCTTGTCTCCAGCACGTGAATTGCAGAGGCTCCAAGGAAGGAGATGACCGAAGGGGGGCTGGGCCTTGCGCCTGGGCTGTGGAGGCCCATAGAGGAGGGGCCGCTGCTTTTTTGTTTTTTTTGCTTCTTTTCCGTTTTTTTTTTCGTTTTTATATTTTTTTTTATATTATTTATCCGAAAAGACAAAATAAAAAAATAATTAATAAAATAAACCTAAATAAAATTAAGGCATCAACAATTGCCCCTCTTTGAAGGTGAGCTCACAGAGGTTGCAGTCAAAGGCAAACTGATGCCTAAATTTTATCTATGCATGCTTAGCAGATCATATTTTATTTGTGACCTATTATTCTATGCAGAAAAAGAGCAATATAACTTTACATATACTAAGACAGATAAGAAGATACCTGCAGTTACTTACCGGGAGTGAGTGAGATAAGGTGTGAACCCCGAGTTAGGCAAGTATCAAGGCATCATCTTACCTGGTGATATGAGGAGGTTGCTTTTCCAGGGCTCGAACCATTCTTCGGTCGCCTATTAAAACAATCAATGATTTGTCTAGGACTCGAACCTTTCTTTGGTCGCCTTGATGGGAAATTGCTCCTCCGGGACCTAAACCATTCTTCGATCGCCTGTTGGAGTAATTAGTGATTTGTCTCAGACCCGAACCATTCTTCGGTCACTGTGACGGGAAATCGCTTCTCTAAGACCCGAACCATTCTTCGGTTGCCTGTTAAAATAATCAATGATTTGTCTAGGACTCGAACCTTTCTTTGGTCGCCTTGACGGGAAATTGCTCCTCTAGGACCCGAACCATTCTTCGATCGCCTATTGGAACAATTTGTGGTTTGTCTCGGACCTGAACCTTTCTTCGGTCGCCGTGACGGGAAATTACTTCTCCATGACCTGAACCATTCTTCGGTCGCCTGTTAAAACAATCAATAGTTTGTCTAGGACCTGAACCTTTTTTCAATCGCCTTAACGAGAGATGCGCCAACCTTTCTCAGGGCATCCCATTTGTGGGTGCCTGATTTGTATCGAGGACACCAGTTACTACCCGACATTTCTCGGGAAATGCGCCGACCTTTCTCAAGGCATCTATTTTGTGGGGGTGTCTAACCTCTGTCAAAGACACCAGCTGGTACCCAACTTTTCTCAGGAGATGCGTCGACCTTTCTCAAAGCATCGATTCTGGAAGATACCTGAACATTCACAAGCATATCAAAAAGTACATGGATATTCACAAGTACTAACTTGAAGGATATTTGGGCTTTTGCAGGCGTTAAAATGGGTATTTGGCTAACCATAGGCATTGAAGGGGTACTTGGATGATTGGAAATATTGAGAACATACCTTGGATATTTGTGAAGATGTCCCACCTCTTAGCAATTGGGAAATATCGAGGGCGTACCTGGGATATTTGTGAAGGTCTCTCACTTCCTGGTAATGGGAATATCGAGGGCGTGCCCCGCATATTCGTGAAGGTCTCTCACCTCATGGTAATTGGGAATATCGAGGGTGTACCTAGAATATTTGTGAATATCTCTCACCTCCTGGTAATTGGGAATATCGAGGGCGTACCTGGAATATTTGTGAAGGTCTCTCACCTCCTGGTAATGGGAATATCGAGGGCGTGCCCCGCATATTCGTGAAGGTCTCTCACCTCCTGGTAATGAGAATATCGAGGGCGTGCCCTGCATATTCGTGAAGGTCTCTCATCTCCTGGTAATGGAAATATTGAGGGCATGCCCTGCATATTCGTGAAGGTCTCTCACCTCCTGGTAATGGGAATATCGAGGGCGTGCCCCGCATATTTGTGAAGGTCTCTCACCTCCTGGTAATTGGAATATCGAGGGCGTACCTGAGATATTCGCGAAGGTTTCTCATCTTCTGGTAATTGGGAATATCGAGGGCATGCCTTACATATTCGTGAAGGTTTCTCACCTCTTGATAATGGGAATATCGAGGGCGTGCCCCGCATATTCGTGAAGGTCTCTCACATCCTGGTAATTGGAATATCGAGGGCGTACCTGAGATATTCGTAAAGGTCTCTCACCTCCTGGTAATTGGGAATATCGAGGGCGTACCTGAGATATTCGTGAAGGTCTCTCACCTCCTGTTAATGAAAATATCGAGGGCATGCCTCGCATATTCGTGAAGGTCTCTCACCTCCTGGTATTATAAACTTGAATGTGGTATGAGGCTTACCTGGATTGCCACAGGCACTTAAAAGGGGTGGAACACTTGGATAGCCACAGGTGTACAACGTACTGGAATACTTGGATGAACACAAGTATTTAATGATATGATCTGGGACCACTCAGGCTAGTCCAAGTGCTAGAAAGCATACCAGGACGGTGGTGCCAAGCAAAGCAATGGAATGCTCGAACAACTGCTATATTATTTGGGGACAACTTGGGCAGGTTGAGTGTCATGAAAAGAAGTACTTGGACAACGGTGGGTACTTGAAGATATGGAGATACCTGGATAGTGGTAGGTATTCCAAGAGATACTTGGTTAGTTACAAGTATCAATACTCTGAGGACAATTCGAATAGGTTGAGTGTCAGGAAAAGGGAGTATCGAATGGTGGCCGATACTCAAAGACAATGGGATACTAAGACAGTTGCAAGCATCCAGACTCAAGGGACGACTCGAATAGGTCGAGTGTCAAGAAGAGAGTACCTGGACAGTGGTAGGTACTTTAAGATAAATGGGGATAAGGATATGCTTACTTGGCAATATCTCTGATTTCTAAGAGTATGTCTGCTATTTGCACAATATGCACACATGATTGTATATGATGTAAATTCATGAGTTCAAATGAGATTCATGCATGATAATTTTGTCACTTTTGCATCATTTGATTTCCACTGGGGAAGATTTTGAAAGACAACCTTCATTTAGAATGTAGATGTCTTGAGCATGCCAGATGAGGGACTTTTAGTCTGAAAAGACTTTTCACTTACTCTTTTGGAAAAGGCTATCCTGACCATTAATGCAGGATTTATAAGGACCACACTATCTCATTGTCATCATGTTAACAGGGGTCTGAGTATTCTCGCAAGTGGTACAACTTTACCATTGTGAGAGGTCTTTGTTGAAATTGTGATGAAGACTTAGTCAACGGCTCATCAAATGAGACCGTCGAGGTCAAGGCTCGTGAACGAAGTGCCGCACGATCATCTCCGGGTTTGCAAGTCAAGAATCCTGCGAAAAGAGATAGAGTAATCTTGCTCGTACTTTTTCAAGTGATGCTTATGCACATATGAAATCCTATGTTAATTGAAGTGCCCCTAGTCTGAAGAGATTTTTACAATGGGAATGTAACGTAGACTTGGCTCACATGCAAAAGGGTGAGAGTTGGTAATTGCCTTGGCATTTGTCACCGGTCTTTTTTTCTCACTGTCAAATGGAGGCTCTATCAATTGAACCACAACAGTAACTTCTCTTGAGAATATTTTTGACTGGAGGGCATTGGCCTTACTTTTACCAGGCACACTACTTTTTCATGCCCCTATTTTTTATTCCAGTTCTTCATTTATGGACATTGACCTTGCTTTTACTAGATATACTGCTTTTTTATGCCCAGTTTTTTGTTCTTGTTGCTTGAGGAACTGATCTTGACAAGTTCAAGCAAATGCCTTTGTTAGACTATGGAGTCTTCATCTTTTGCTGGCGCTTCTGATTATACTACTCGAGTGGCAGCAACTTCTGCTTTGCCTCCATGTGAGGGTGAATTTACAAACTCAATCATGTCGTACAATGGATACAAGTGCGTAAAGAAAGAATTGCTCTTCACGACTCTAGGGCACTTAAATTAACGCGATTGTTCATATGCAATAAAGACACTCAAAGATTGATGCAAGTGCAAGCAAGAGAATTTCTATCCCTTTTCTCACCTCGTGATGATGACTTGCCTTCAACTTGCCCTAGTGTGGGGTGGTTCTTTGGCCAGTGTATGGGGCTCAAAGTGAGCAATGGAATCCCTCCCACTATTTTGGTCATCGTACCATTCGCGAGAGAACTCTTTACCCTGCAGCCATGGAATCTTCTGCACTTATCTTACAAGTGTATAGATGGGAGACTGTATGTAGGATATAGCTTGCCTGTCATCATTCTGACGTGCCTCATCTAGCATGCTCAATCAATCTTGTATTCTTTATTTAGCTGTCTATTTTGATAATCCTTAGTGGGATCAATGACTTAGACAGACAAAATCATCATGCAAAATCCATTTGGAAAAGGCATGCAGCATTTTAAATGTGGTGGAGTTTGTACTCTCAGAACAAATGAATGGCTTTTACTCAAGAAAAACTTATTAACAGCTTTGAGGGTGCTTGCTTGGTGAAATGGTATTCACAAATGTGTTGAAATTTGAATATCAAAAGGGTTATTCACAAATGAGTGTCGATAGATTGCTCTTATTAGTTAGGGACATGACATATGAATGATCAGCCAGGGATTGGGAATCTGATCGGGAATTTCTACTCTTGCCTCTTGTAGAAGAGAAGCTGTGGAAATGGCTCAACCAGTAGGGCCAAGATCATAAGTGACCTGAGGCCTGAAGGGTCTCTATCATTTGCTTTGGCGATACTTGAGACGCCATTTTGCTTGGAAGAGTTTGTCATGCCTCTCAATGATTTGTTATTTGTGTTTTTGACAGTCAGGTGATCCTGCAACAGACAAGAGGGAATGTGTTAGTCATGAACTCTTTCAAGAGTCGAATAACTAGAAGCGATACAACTTTACCGTTCACTAGTTTGCAGACGTTTGGTTAAACCTGAAGTGAGAGGGGGACACGAAGTCCTATGTCCCTTGCTTCGTTAGGTCGATTGTTCTCTGAATTGGCTCTTGGATGATGCATTCTTTTACACGAAGCCAGGTGAATTTGATGCGGGTCATTTCCACGTACTAGCTTGGCCAATATTGATTTGCCAAACCTAACCGTCAAGTTCAGCTCTTGAATCCAGATGCTTCCTGCCAATAGGGGAAATATTTCAAAAGTGAATTTAGAGGGGGGAGTATTGAAAACGATACCAAATTACTCTTCTCCAAAGTTTGTATTTGCTGACTCCTAAGGATATTTGAATGTCAATGATAGCCTTTTCGTCTTAGCACAACTTGACATTTCTTTCGATTGGCCCTCCTCATTTGTGGCCTCGTGTACACAATTGATGACTCGCAACGCCTTCATTCTGTGGAATTTCTCCTTCTGTTTTTAACTATAGCATCATTGGGCAAAAGTCATGTACCTCAAGCTTCTATGGAATCTGAGATAAAAAATATCAAGCTTTCTAATGGCAATTACTCCTTGGAAGAATATGCGTTTGGAGTGAAACTTCTAGATTCCAAAGTCATTGTCCAGGGTGTGGGGCTATAAATCGCCTTGACCATCTGGATTTTCTCCCTGTTGACAATAATCACTTTAAAGGAAGAAAAGGAACTTCTCTCTCATGCTTCTGGGCTTGTCGAAGTTGAAACTGTAACATCTAATTGTTTTGGGTGCGTCGTGCGACAAGATAGTCCTTTGGCTTAGGATGGAGCTAGGCAGGAGTGAGGCATGTCATAGATGCTTCGATTTCAACTATATGCCTGTACCTATTACATCTCACCTTTTGTATCCTGTAAATAGAAGAGAGGGATTGTCATTATTAATATTATGTTAAGGGAATAAGACTTACCCTTTTTGAAACGGGATGCTCCTTTCTGTTTGCCCCCGCTTTCTCGAGTTTGGTCTGTTCACACGATGTGCTAGTCACACTAAATCAAAGGGGATGATGTTCTGAAACATAAAGTGAGAGGGTTAGAAAGACAAACGTGCTTAAATTTATCATCTTATTTTGACAAAAGCTTTTGGGTGATGAAATATTTTTTATTTTCTAAATACGTCTTTGGGGGAGAAAAAGCATGAGAAAGTCCAACTCTCAGTATTCTCCTTGGATGATATTTTCTTTTCATGGTTGGATAACATCACTGGGCTGGTTTGGAATACCGCCTCATGCTTTCAAAACAAAATACTAGAATTATACATTAGAGAACTTGGAATGGAAAATACAACAGTAGCACACTAGACAAGATAAAAAACATGAAATTATAAAAACAATTAAAACCCATGAAACTCCTGTGCAAAGGAGTGCTTTGATAGTGCTGGTCTTGAAGTTAAGCGTCTTTGAATCCCTCGCCTTTAGTGGAGTCGAAGTATTCGCATGCGAGGACTACCTCGTTGAAGTTGCGGAAGTGTAACCCGTGCAGCCAATAGCGATGCTTGCAGGACAAAACTTCTATGAACTGCTTTGCCAATTCTTCTTCGGCCAATTCAGGGTAGATTTGCGTCATGAAAGCCTTCCACCTCCCTGCAAACGCTCGGAAGTCTTCCATTGGTCCTCTTCTGAAGTGGGCCAAACTCTCACAAGGCAGCTCAGTTCCAATCTGGCTTTGGTACTGATGCAAGAATGTGGAACTCAGCTCATTCCATTCTTTTAGGAGATGAATATTTGCTGTGATGAACCATTGCAATGCAGACCTTGTAAGAGTTTCTTGGAATGCCTGAGTTGTGAATGACATCGGGTCATAGTATCGACTCATTTCCGCATGGAGATACTACAAGTGAGCCACGGGCAAGTCGTGCCATTGTATTTGCGGAGATTAGGTATCCATATTTCTACGGGGGTTAGGATCCTACGAGGGCAAGACGAACCTGATATGTCTTGGTTAGGCCACTGGTTTTCCCGCTACATGCTCATCGTAGTGGTGAATTTTTCTGCTTCAGGGAAGCTGGACTCTATCGAGATTACCCCATTGCTTTCTTCCGGGTCAAAATTACCGAAGGAGGATGAGGCATTTAAGCTATCCTCATGGTCAGGTGACGAGCTTAGTACTTCGTTAAGATCGTAGCGAATAAAGACGTATGTTTCCTCTTCTGACGGGCCTTCATCCCTGGGTGAGAGTATGAAACAGTTATACGATGAATTGTCAGTTTCATTGTTGAGATAACGTTGGAAGTCCTTAGGGTTGTATTCTAGGGACGGGAAGTCTTCAGGGTTGTACTCTAGGGGATAGTAGCCTTTAGGAATTGTATTCTAGGGAATGCTCGGCGGATGCTGAATTGATTTGCTTAAGCTTTCTTTTCTTGGCTCCCGGTCCAGATCTTTTGAGTAAGGCCCTTTGTTTTGCCAACTCGATCCTATCCAGGGAAGTGAGAGATATTAGAGTGTCGCTCTCTGATTCACTTTCTAGGTTGATAGGGGTCAGTATTCTCTGGACCCTAACTCTTGCAGTAAGCTTGGGGAGTTGATCTATCGTGCCCCGGTCTTGAACAGGCTCTGTGTCCTTAATCTTGTACAAAGGCTCCTTGCCTTTCCTAGTGGGAAACTTTTCAGAAATAAGATGCTGCTCAGTTACCCATTTATTATGCAAGGCTTCATTGACATGATTCTCTCCTATCTCAATGACTAACGGCTCCTCGTGCTTCGCAATTATCGGCTCTTCGTAGGGGAATGTGATGTCAGGGGTGATGTCAATATTATACTCTTGGTGAAAAACATGAATTAGTTCCCTCCAGATTTTAAGGGGACTAATTTTCCTGACAATGTACCATCGCAAGGCATGGCCAGTTAAGCTCGATTGGTGCGATTGAATCATCCTTCGGACCAGATAGGCTTGCAAGTAGGTCTCTGGCGGGAGGTATCAGCATACCTTTCGCATTCAGGTGCTTTGAGCTCTTCAGGGATTTTAATGTCGACGTAATTGGACAGGTCTATGGGATTCTGCCCTTGCAACTGGTTTAACTTTTTCATGATCTTTTCAAACTGTCTATGGTGCTGGCTATTTTCTAGTAAATTCGCGGGTGTCATGACAGTGCTTAAAGCAACTACGGAGTTGGGCTCAGCTTAAGTAGATTTCATTTGCCTTGAGAGCTGTCGAAGGACAATGGACATCTGTCCTATGCCGTTTTCAATGTTGGCGAGGCGATTTTGTACATCATTCTAATCGGCCCTTATTGCATGAGGCCATTCATGGGCGATTGGTGGCCAATGATTCATAATTACCTGTCGTTGCGAAAATAATGAATGAGCACGAAAGTAAACAGAGATTGACCCATGGCAATGGTCTAACTACTTTTTTATTTATCAAAAGAGGATTTTATAGACCGCAAACTTTTGACATCTAAAACTTGAAATTGAAATGACAGAATGAAATGCTAGATATTAAACAAAAGTCCCTAAACAATGGGACAAAACTTTCACGATATTAACATTAAGGGATACACGACTGCTAATTTATATGCGACAAGGAGCCTTGTTCCTGCAAAGGCTGCTTGCTTTCTTGGACTGGCTCTGAGATGAGTATCTGGCCTATTCCCATATCTTCTGCATAAGCTTTGCTTGCTCGTGTGGGCTACTCTCTCTGATTAAGCGAGGGACCGATGGCTTCCACCTTGTCGGGATGTGATGATTGTGGATGTAGGCCGCAGAGGCGTGGTGGGCTTTTTCTTCTCCCTCAAGCCCTTCAGGTACAACGATCCTTTTGCAATGGCACTTGTCCCAAGTTTCCTCAACGATAGAAATTTCAACTGCATAGTCACGGCTTGTGTTGAAAATGACTGGAGGAATTCTCCTCTTGGAAGGCGGTGGAATCTCCTGAAGGGCTCCAAATTGTCGTGCCACCCGATATGGGTAATAGGGAACGGCACCGGTGCAGCCAAGCAACGGAATTGGGTGGGTGCGTTTGTAAGCAAAGCGGGCCCTCTTTTCATGGAACCAACCGGCACACTATTGGAATGCCTCAGGTGCTGGGTTTCTTAGGAAATCAACCCAATTTAAATAGCTTTGATTGGGAATATACGGTCCTAAAACCATAAATTTTTGTAACGGATTTTCAAAAGCATTTGTTTTGGACGATCGCATGAAGTCTCAGAATTCGTTTAAGTGAGAAAAGAACCAGATTTGTAAAATTTCAGGAGAGGCTCGCATGATTTTCTCCGTGTTGTCTTTAAAACGATTAAAGGACAAGAATGTTTCAGTTAAAATCATGTTGACATAATTTTCCCCCCTCAAGATCTAATCAACTATCCATGCCATCTTAGGACTTATGGCATTTCTTTGATAAGTGAAAATGATGAGCCCGAAAAAGGCCGGGAGGAAAATCTCACTTTTTTGGGTCATAGGCTGATTTTGAAAACAGGTATTCATAAATTCAAATGGGCAAGTATTATGGTTGTTTTCAAGAATTTGTATCATAACATGGACTTCAGTTCTTAAAAGTTGTGCCATCCCACGCAACGGGATGATGCCTGCTGATGGCCTAACAAGCTTTTTCTCAAGAGATATTCCAGTGATGATGCTGTATTCCTCCAGGGTTGGGGTTAGCTCAACCCTACCAAACATAAAAGTAAGTGTCCTCAGGCACTAGAAATGTGCCATGGCTTGTATGACTTTGGGATGAACAGTGATTTGGATCAGCGATAGGAGATGACCGACTTTGGCCTTCACGCGCTCTTGGGCAAACTGATCCAATTGACTCCACCATCTGAAGAGCTCCGCCTTGGGAGCAGGAATGAACTGGATATCATCTTTCCCCATCGCATATAAACTGGGATTTGAAAAGCTTATCCTAAATTGCCATGGGCCAATAAAAAGACTAAGTAAAAGCAAAGAAATCACTTTGCTTTTAAATAAAATGACAAGCACAAAGACATGCGCATGAGATGTGCGGCTCGATTTCTAACTCAAAAGGCTTGATGAAATTAAAAGGGTATCCGCCCGTCGCAGTCTCGCGTTAGCAGCATACCCCCTTAACCTCGGCTAAGAAATTCGGGGAAAAGAAATGCAACCTCTACATCGCAGTCTCGCATTCGAGGTCATATCTTTCTTAACACCATCCTAGAAATCCTATGGCGGCCCAGGTCCGGCGGCCGGGTTGTGTGTGCCATGTGTAGTGCTAAAACAGTAAAGTATGTATAGCAATTTATAATAAAAAAAACATTTTATTTTAAATAAAAAAGCTCTAAGCTATTAACTGCACAAAAGAAAAAAACCCAAAGTCAGCAGAGTATTTAAATAAAGACAAAATAGCCTAAGTCCTCAAAGTCCTCAACGGAGTCGCCAAGCTATCGTGACCTCTCTTTTTTTTCAGCGCTTGATCGGGGGCGGACGCCTTGCGAAGGCTAATGGTGCGGCTAGGTCTATTTTAGCCCAAACTCTCCCAAGTCCACCAATTCGCAACTTAATGGTTCAAATTTTTAACCTGTAAATCAAATTTTAAAATGGAGTCGCCACTAATCGATTTGGGGTGGATTGATTAGAAACCTAAGCGAAGTATCGGGAGAAATACTCACTCCTGCGCAACCAGAAATTAGGATCGGGACTTGATTACACTAGTTAATCACTAATGCCCTTTCGGTACCTAATCTTTGTTTAAACCTTGAGGTTTTTGGATGTTCGAGGGATTTTCCATGCATTTTTTGGAGGAAAAACATTTTTTCGAGTCTTTTTCTAATTCTTTGGACATAAAAGGGATTTTGGGAATTTTTGGAAAAATACAAGTCTTTTTGTTTTTTTCTGAATTTTTTTGGATTTTTCATGAATTTTTGGCTTTTTTTTTGGATTTTTTGCATTTTTTGGAAAATATGGAATACTTTTTATTTTTTTGATTTTTCCGAAAATAAAATATTTTTTAAATATTTTTCAATATTTTTGGAAAATAAATTATTTTTTATTTTTCTAGATTTTTTTAAATAAAACATTTTTAACATTTTCTAAATATTTTTTGAAAATAAAACATTTTTTGATTTTTTCGAAAATAAATTATTTATTTTTTATTTATTAGAATATTATTTTATATTAAAACAATAAAACAAACAAAACCAACCCAAGTTGGATTCGTGGGTTGGGTCCGACCCGGGCTAGCCCGAAACGCAAACGAGCCCGCGTAGCGGGCCCGACTCTTTTTTTTTTTTTTTTTTTTTTTTTTTTAATTATTAAACAAAACGACGCCATGTCCGGGCGTTTGGGGACACCCGGCCCGGCCCGACGATCTGCTCCGACAACTCGCTCCACGGCGAAACCCTACCCGACCCGTCCTCTAGCCGCCCCCAAATTGCAAACCCTACCCAATTTTCCGGGTCCGGATCTGCTTCGCGACCCGGAAAATCGCAAACCCTAGGGTTTCCGAATTGCGGCGCCGAGGAGGGAGAGGACTGAGGTGCAGCAGCGACGGTGGCGGCGACGGCAGCGATGACTGGACTACGGAGAGGGAGATGGCGATGGCGATGGCGATGGCGACAGCGACATCACAATACCTGTTCGTGGCAACGGCGCGACGGGGGCGGCGACGACAACGAGACCCACGCGAATCTCCTCCAGCTTCTCTCTCTCTCTCGGGTTCGCTCTTCGAGCTCCCCGAAATCTCTCGGGGACCCCTCCGAGCTCACCACACCACGGCCGGCCCTGCACTTGAGCTCCCCGAAGTCTCTCAGGGGACCCCGAGCTTCGGCTGGCCTCTCTCGCTCTCTGTGATCTCTGCTCCCCTCCGACAATGGAAATGGGGGCCTATTTATAGGCCGAGTGGCAGCCGGTCGACAGAGTTCGATCGTCGGTCATTGCAGCCTTCGCCGGCCGAACCGGCGTCCCATCCAACGCCAGCTGCCCCCTGCTCGCTGTCCCGTCGCTGATCGTGCTCTTCGCTCCACGTGCGTCACTGTTTCTTTCTCTTGCCCCGGCATCATGTCTCCAGTGCGTGAATTGCAGAGGTGCCGAGGAAGGTGACGATCGAAGGGGGGATGGGCCTTGCGCTTGGGCTGTGGAGGCCCACAGAGGAGGGGCTGGTGCTTTTCTGTTTTTTCGGCTTCTTTTCCATATTTTTTTCGTTTGTATATGTTTTTTTTTATATTATTTATCCAAAAACACAAAATAAAATAAAAAAAATAATTAATAAAATAAACCTAAATAAAATTAAGGCGTCAACAATCTTACATGTAGAGTATATTCTTCCATAATTTAGATTTTATAAGTGGTGTTACGTCGAGTAGGAGAATATCTAGGACTAACTGGAGCATGGCTAGATGGAGCAATGATGCTTGCATGTGGTCTTGCAACTCATTTTGTCTTTTCAAAGGTAACTAGTTAGTAACCATTCCATAAATCAAAATTTAAAAAAGTAAGTCTACTTTTTACTATGATTTTATTTTGTATTCTATATATAAGGCTCATTCCCTATGTTCTCCATAGGATCTTCCTCTTTTAGAACATGCTCTCTCTTCGGTTAATCCATCAAATGCATCAGAAATTTCATTTGTCATCAACAAATTTGCCCAAAAGTCCAATATGAAAGGGGAAGAGCTCAAAACAAGGTTACTAATATTATGCTCTAGCATGTTACTTTCTTACTATCGAATATAATCTCTTCATCATAGCTAGTCAAGAAATTTCTAACCAGTCTTCATTGTTGGAATAGATTGAAGAGTATAAACAAATGTTTCTCAAGACAAACCGTGGAGGAAATATTACATTCTATTGTAAGTATTTGTCGGTACGCTTTTTCCTTTTACCCGTTCTTTTTTAGCTACAAAGCAGCGACTGCGATAGTTTGCACAACTGAGATAACTATATGGTGCAGGAAAAGGAATTGCTAGACAACTTGGCAGAGAAATGGATCGCCGTTGCAGTGAAGGGTATGAAGTCTGCTAGTCCGACCAGCCTAAAGGTTTTTCTAAGATCGGTAATATGCAAAACCGAAAGTATAATATCCAGCTTAGCGAATCATTTTACAAGTTAAACAGTTTTAAATGATAGTGAAATTCAACAGATACCTTCCTATTTTCAAATTCTACTCTTATAGCCTCGAAAGTGTTCAACAATTTGTGTTGGAATAGAATCAGAGCTATCTCATTATTGAAGTAACTCCTTGTGGAGTACATGGAATATGCGATTGCGTACATGGCATTTTTCAATTATTTATGTTTAACGATACGAGGAGCATGGCTTATTCCCTTCGACAACTAAAACAAATCATCGATTTTGACGATTAGATAAGAGAAGGACGTGGTGAGAGGATTGAACAATGTCTTGCTCGTGAGTACATCATCTTTTGCAACATCGCGCGAAGGAAGATCACCAATGACTTCTACGAGGTACTTCCAACATGAGTAATGATAGGGGATGTTATATAGTCATCTTTCTATCGAATTTCATTTACAAAGTGATGTCATGAAATCTAAATGGATATTTAAATATGTTGGACACATTCAATGCCCAGTCACAAGCTTTAAATGGATATTTATCACATGGCTTTTGTAAGCGACTTTCTATTACTTGAGAAGTTATTGCATGCACTATAGACTACATAGATCAATACCGACTCAGCTATCGATTGCATGGGTCCAACTGTGGGGCCCACAAAATCAACGGCGAAGATGATCAGTATCTTTGTAACCGAGTATTCATCAAGCGCATTTGTCATTTTTCATGAATAGTATCCTCTACATCAGTTTGTGTGATGCATTGGTGAATCTGTTTTGGCGCAGGGCTCAAGGGCGACTTTATTTGACAAGGACAAAAAGCCCAAGGTGCAAGCGCATCCACTTTATTTAGAAAGAGCAACGATGTATCATTTTACTTGACGTTGAATGTGGTTATGAAATACTACTTTAGATATCTTTTTTTGTTTCATTCCCAAACCTTTCGATTGGTAATTGGCCTTATCCGTCATTAGTTCTATATTGGCTAAGCGAAGACAGACCAAATCATTAATTTCTCTTAACTAATTTATGGGAGGGAAAAGGACATTTGTTGCAATAACGAACTATAGTCTCTTGCACATTATTCTAGTAGTAAAAACTCATATACTTAACGTCAATGAGTTCAAGAGGAAATCTTTAAAGCCTCGCAGAGATTTGACATCCTATAATGGTCGGTAAAGTATAGTGTAAATTAGAATAATGTCAAGTAATAAATACGTTGTTGGTTTATTTCTTGACAGTTTCACCTTTTGGAACAAAAGGCTTATTCTGAGGCTAATTTTAATTTGATGAACACAGTGGGAGCCCCCGAAGTTGGAGTCAGTCGCATCAAAGACGGTGGATATGCTATTCAAACCATTAGAGGATGAAGACGATTGGAATTGTCTACAGCTTCCTACACGGTCCTCCAACTTAGTCGACCACGCGAGATCGAAGCTCTGAACAACTCCATATGAAATGTTTAAATAAGATGCAGTTAAACTGTCATCTATGTTTTTTTTTATTTATCTATTTATGTACGGGGCCACTTATTTGAAACGTCAATAAGAACGTGGTACACTATTAAATAAGTTGATTTTAGTACTCTTAAGTCCTAATATTTCTCTTAAAGTGCGCTAGTACATGCTATATACAAGAATTTGTAACGACTTTCGTAAGTTGTTAACATCATCAGCACATGGTGTTAACTGTTAGCTATGCCTTAATGAATTTTTATTCAATCATAGCAAATTATGCCTTCCAAATGACAAATTATTCAGTAAATTTTCTGTCGACGCATGGCTACTCTATAAAAGCCAAGCACAAGTAATACAAAGGAACTAGTCATATTTATTGATTTGTTAATGTAGGCCTTCTATCCAAGTTTGGTTGATAAATCATTAAGTGGATATTGGCTGTCTAACATGGAACAATCGGCTTTGCCATGAACAATTTTTATAATTTTTTAAAATTTTCTGAATTTTAAAATTTTTATTCTTCTTTTTTTATTTCTTTTCTTTTTCTTTTTTATTTTTAAGCCAAGTGAGGGTTGCCAGTCGACCCTCGCCTGCCATGGGCAAGCCCTCCCTAGACCTAGCAAGGGTTGCGATCGACAAGGGCTTCGGTGCCCTTGTCTAGTGGTCGGCAAGGGTCGGATGGTGAGTCTTATTGGACTTGGCAAGGAAAAGAAAGAAAGAAAAACAAAAACAAAAGTATATGTTTTTCAAAATTGTTCACGTCAGTGTCAGCCATCTTACATGACACTGCCGGTGTCTATGTTAGTGATTTTCAACCAAAACTGATTTAGGACTGTATTGACAAATCATCAAAAAGTTTAAGATTAGATTGATCAAATTGAAAAATTTATGCTTGAATTGGGTTTAGAATTCCTTTTTGGTAATTTCGAATTGGCCAAAAGCCTGTGTTTACATCATATTCGAATCCGGGGAACAAATTCATTTGTCAGGAAGCGCAGTTACATTGCTCTCACTATTGACGTTAACGGAGACTTCTGGAGCTAATAAAACCACCTTCCAGGGATGTCGTCCTATCCAACGACATATTATAAAGACAACCACAGCAAGGAATCTCGCTGAAGGGTACAATAATGATAGTCACTAGACTTTTTTTTATACAACACAAGGAACACTGTGGAAAGACAAGCAGGGAACAATGAAGAGGTGTTATTCGTTAAGCACGAGCAAACAAGCCGAAGACGGGATTGATGGTGGTGAAGCCTCCATCCACTGCCAGATTGTGGCCGCTTATGTACTTGGATTCATCACTCCCCAGAAACACGGCAGCCTCCGCTACATCTTCATTCTGAAAACTCACCCCATCCAAGTTAGAATAAACCCCGACTCCTCCATTTCGGATGACATTGAAAAAATCCCTTGACGATGGTGATAGAATGAAATAAGGTGAGAGACAGTTCACGCGAATTCCGTATCGCCCAAGCTCCGCAGCCACGTTCCTTGTGAGCCCCAGGACATCGTGCTTGGAGCTGGTGTATGCATGGGGTGCAACCCCACCCACACTGGAGCTGACGCTTCCGACATTGATGATGCTTCCTTTTCGTGACGGGATCATGGCTCGAGCCGCATGCTTGGTTCCTAGGAAAACACCCGTCAGGTTCACGCTTACTACTCTCTCAAAGTCGGCCTTGTCATTGTCCAATATATTGGCTCTGAGTGGTTCGATGGTTGCAGCATTGTTCACCATTATGGGTGCGTTTGGGAAGACTTTTGGGGAAAGTCCTTGAGAAAATGTAAGGACCTTTGAGCTAAAGGCGATTTTGGAAATGCAAATTGTGTTTGGTAAATCGTATTTGTAAAAGTCCATTATAAAGTATGTTTGAGCTAAATAGTGTTTGGACAAATTAACTGTGTAAAAGACTTCTGTCATTAAAAAAAAAAAAAAAAAATTGGCTGGTTATTGCTGGTGAGGGGCAAGCTGTCCGGCGAGGGTCCGGCGTGGAGCAGGCAGTCCGGCGAGAGGCAGGTGGTCGGCGAGGGTCGCCGCAACCAGATCGAGCGGCCCCGGCGACCTCTGCACGGAGGTCGCGGCGACCGTCCGGCGAGGGTCGCAACGATCCAGATCGCGCGATCCCGATCACTCGATTTGGGTCGCCGGAGGTCGCGCGGCCCAGATCTGGGTCGCGGCGACCTCCGAGGACCCAGATCTGCGCGCGATGTGGGTCGCCAGAGGTCGCACGGCCCAAATCTGGGTCGCGGAGACCTTTGGTGACCCAGATCTGCCGGGGGTCGCAGCGTCGCCGAGGTTGCAGCAGTCACGCGACCTTGCTGCGACCCAGATCTGGGTGGTTGCCGGGGGTTGCAGCGGTCCCGGCGACGTGACTCGCAGGGGTCGCCGAGGTCACGCGACTGGCCACCGACGGTTGCCGTGACACACCGGCCTCTTGCCGCCTCTATCCAGCTCATCGCCGGCCCCTCATAGCTCGGTGCAACTTCGCCGGCCAACCTCCACGAAGAAGAAGATGAATAGTTATGAGGACAAAACCGGAAAAACGAAATGTTAACGAGGACATTTATGAAATTTTTTTTTTTATCTTACTCTCCATCAGCCTTCTGAGAAGGCTGAATGCCCAAGGCAGCCCCCAACCTGCCTTGGGCTTTCAGCCTTGGGAAGGCAAGCCTTCCCCAAATGCAAGTAAAAAAAATCTTCCCAAACACTTTTTCTTTGGCCTAAAGGCCTTTAGCCCTCCAAAGACCCTTGGAAATGCAGTTCCCAAACGCAGCCTATGTCCAGCTTTCCATGCTTGTCAACGGCAGTGTTAATGGCTTTTTCAACGTCGGATTCGCTTGATACATCACAATGTACAAAAGATGCAGTCTCTGGCCCTAGATCCTTGCACACCGACTCGCCCAAGTCGTCACGAATGTCAGCTATAATGACTCTAGCCCCATGCTTTGAGAAGAGCCTCGCGGTAGATTCTCCTATGCCACCCGCCCCACCAGTGATCACTGCCACCTTTCCCTCTAGTCTGAAAAGGAAAATAATCATCTCAAACTTAATCTATACGTGTCTATATCAATATGTGAATGTCTAAGTTGTGCAAGAAAAACTCCATATCGTTTTTCTTTGGGAAGATCGATCGAGAACAAAGTTATGATTACAAAGAAACTGAGATAAGAAGTTTCGCTTAACGGGGCAAGCTAGCCTTCGTCTGATGCTGCCCAAGCAAAATCAAACTACTGTCTTGCAGTTTCCATGACATTTAATCGTGCTTAGTAAGGAACAACGCACGTGAGGGTTCGTGGCCGAAAAGTTGTATACTTTGCTTGAACCTTTTAACATGAAAAGCAATTTAGTTCTAAAAAGCGGATACCTTTTTGCAGCTCGGGAGAGAAGTGCTCCTGTTGCCATCGTTTGCTCCGATAATAAATTTTTGTGGTCTGAGGAGTGTGTGGGTATTCAGGCTTTGATCACTTGGTCCCAGGAATTTCTTTTGGATGAACAAATCAAGACTGCTACAAGACCACCAGCTCACTCTTACTCATTTCCATTTTCTTTCCTCTATCCTTTGCATAAATTGTGGAGCTCTCTCTCGCTCCTCAGGAGCTTTCTTATAGAAAGCATTCTGATAGATAATCGTCATGTCACGAAAATCTCATTTTTCTTATTATTTTGTCCTCTTTTTCCCACGTGCAAGTATCCTGTTTGCCCAACTTTTTGATTGGCCTTGCCTTTACTCAAACCCACCTTCTCTTCATGATGCATTTAATTCCTCTGTCTCCCTTCTTTTGATGGATATTATAGGACCACAAATCGTGTGGATGAAAGCTTACCCAATCAGCAAAGATCGGAAGTTAGATATTGCCGACGTCATTTTTAGGACCGACACTAAATAAATATTGTTCGACTTTTTATCCTTATATTTGTGTGTTCTAAAGTGCATCGCTGAATTAATCATCGTTGGAGCTAGCTGGCAACTCCAAAGATTGATGGCCTTTCGATCAAGACATGTTGGCAGCTATATCTATCCTTGCTTACGAGGACGACTACCAAGAATTTGAAGAGCAGAAAAATGAAGCAACTTAGCAGTTTGCCACATGTTTGCCTGGCTTGGAGGTGAAAAAAGTATTTTCCATTTTCTCTTCTATCTTAAAAGTTATTGTGTAATTCCTTTTTAAATTGTTATTTTATTACGGAAAGAAGGGTCGAATTTCCCATAGAAAAAACATGCCAAGAGGAATGAATATTATGTGATTATATGATTTCAATGAGTGAGACCTATGTCCACGTAGAAGGAAGTGGCCATGAAAACACTATAGAAATCAACTTAGAATTTGTAAGTGTTGTTCAATTCCAATCTCCAGTTTTACCCAAGTTGACTTATCGTATCTCTCACAATATACAAAGAGCTCAGAAAGAACACGCAATTAATATTAAATTACATGTTATTTGTTTATTTTATTGTTCGATTGCTTACTTTTACAACAGTCTTTTTGGCCCATTTTGGTAAAAAATCGCTGAGGTGGATGTAAGCTATCCTACATGGCACGGCCGGCAGTAAAGTGGATAATTTTTGTAATTCCTTTTAAAAGTTTTTCGAATTTTTTTTCTTTTTTCCCAGTTTTTCTTTCTTTTTTTTTTCCTTTTATTTTTTCCTTTGTTGCATTTCTAGCAAGCGGGGCCTTTGCAATGCCCTAGCCGACTATGGGCAAGAGCCTCTGCACCCTCCCTAATTGATTGCCCGATTCCAGCTAAATCAGTGGTTGCACCATTCTATCTTGAATGTCTTGACATGACCTAATAATTATTTTGAGGACGGAATCATCTCTCAATCTCATAAATGAATTACAAACTATCATGAGATTTAATTGGCTCTAACATTTGAATTGTTAGCGTGGCTCTACAAAGAATGTCCTTTGTCAAGAACTCATGAAAACGAGGCTTCTCTACATTCATAAAATATGTGTGGTCCTTACCCATTTTTATCTGGAACTAAACTTGAGCTGCACGCATCCTGATGCATAAAATATGTGTGGTCCTTACCCATTTTTATCCGATTAGAGTCTTCGAAACAAATTCCATGACATCCTTGCCATTGCCAAGCCAGGCAGGTGTTTGCTACTAGAAAGGTCAATTAATGTCGCCCAAAAATAGGAAAGAAAAAAAGAACAATAGAACTAGAACCGAGACAGAGCAGCGAATGGGCTCTTTCTTCTCTCGTCGTTTCTGTCTGGTGGTGGAAGATCGATTTCTTATCGGCAGTGGGGACTCATTGATTTCAATGAGGCGGCACGTTCTTATTGAGTATCGAGTAGGATGTTTTTGTTAAATTGTGAGGACAGCATTACTGGCTCCACTTATAATAGGAATTGAGCTTTTTCCTTCGCCCTGTGCAGCTCAAATAGGAGTATAGAGAGAGAGAGAGAAGGATGCAGGCTTTAAGCTGTACTGTGTTGTTCAGTAGAGACTTAACCGAGCAGCTGGTGCGTGGTCTCAACTCATTGATCTCCAACCATATCAATGTAGGGCATGCTTGGTGGCTTGATAGATGATCATTTCATTTGGCTTTGGCAGGTACTGTTTGAAGAGCATTCAAGAGTGAGACCTATGTCCACGTAGAAAGAAGTGGCCATGAAAACACTATAGAAATAAACTTAAGTGTTGTTCAATTCCAATCTCCAGTTATATTCAAGTTGACTTAGTGTATATCTCACAATGTTCAAAGAGCTCACAAAGAACATGCAATTTATATTAAATTACACATTACCTGTCTATTTTATTGTTCGATCATTTACTTTTGTAACAGTCTTTTTGGCCAATTTTGGTAGAAAATCGCTAATGTGGATGTCAACTATCCTACATGGCTCAGCTAGCGGTAAATTTGATAGTTTTTGTAATTCATTTTAAAAGTTTTTCGAATTTTTTTCCTTTTTCCTAGTTTCTCTTTCTTTTCTTTTCCTTTTATTTTTTCCTCTGTTGCATTTCTAGCCAGCGGGGCCTTTGCAATACCCTAGATGACTATGGGTGAGAGCCTCTGCACTCTCTCTAGTCGCCGGCCACAGGGAAGGTCCTGTTTTTCACATGGATATTGTTTAGGCAATGTGATACATTGGCCCCTAATTGATTGCCCAATTCCAGCTAAATCAAGGGGTCCATCTTTTGCTCCCGGTGGTTGCACCATTCTATCTTGAATGTATTGCATGTGATCTCATGACATGACCTGATAATTAGTTTGAGGGCAGAATCATCTCTTAATCTCATAAAGGAATTACAAACAAATATTATCATGAGATTTAATTGGCTCCAACATTTGAATTGTTAGCGTGGTTCCACAAAGAATGTCCTTTGTCAAGCACTCATGAAAACGAGGCTTCTCTACATTCACATCGACGACGGCAACACACCCAAGGTTTCCACAACCATGTATTTATATATTACTATCGAAGAAGGAATCCAAATATAGGTTTGGCCTTTACGTGAAAAGGAATTCAAAATGAAGAAAAGAAATCCTCACATGGTATTTGTTGCAACCTTCCCAAAGGTGAATTACCAAACAAAAAGCTAATGAATTGCTAAGTCCAAAGATTTAACACAGACTCTCCCAAGTCCTACCAATCGCAACTTGGTACTCAAATTAATCAATTTAAGCATGCAATTTATTTCAATTAGGAGTCTCAACTATTAATTAGGGCTGATTAGAAACCCAAGTAAAGTATGCAAGAATATTTACTTCTACGAGCTGGAGATTAAATAGGTTTGGGGACTTGATTATGCTATATTAATCCAATTTCCTCTTGGTACATTTTCTAATTATTTTCAAAAAATATTTGCAAGTAATTTCGATTAATTTTTAGCTTAAATAACTAACATGCAAGGGTGATCATGTAGGTTGCGCAATCAATTGTTGTAACGCTCAATAAACCAAACTATTAAATAAATTTCTAGAATAGGGTAAGAATTTAAATATCTCAAGCAAGCAAAGCATAACCCTACCCATTAATTTCTAAATTATTGCGAAGTATTAATTAAAAACGCAGAGCCTAACATTCCTAGATAATTAATTCCTTTTGAGTCTTCTTTTTTAATGAAAATTAAACTATATGCAAGGCATAACATGCAGTCTTAACTACGTTACACTAATTTAATATGATAGTTGACATGCAATTTATCTAACTGTCCTAATTCTAGTGACAAGTTAAACTATGGAAAACTATTTTAACATAACATGTAATTTAATATACATGACCTTAAACATGCAATCACTAAATGACATTATTTGATGGCATGGCATTGATGGCATGTTATATGACATAACATTCATGACATGGCATTAGTGATTGACCTAACATATGACATTGCATGTAATCTAATGTGGCGATGATGATGCAACTAATTTTTAAATAACATACTATTTTTTTATGACTTTTTAAAAATTAAAGATATGAGACTATCTAAAATGCAAGATTACTTAATTTAAATTAGAAATTAATTTTGATCAAATCCTATTCTAAATTGAAAACCTTCCTAAATTACTACATATTTCCTAAGCATGCAATTCTAACTAGGAAGTTAAACTATTTACATACAATGTAACATTTTTGTATTTCTTTAAGAATGAATTCCATCAAATTAACGACATAAAATATATTAAATCAACATCAAGATTCAAAACCAAAAAAATCAAGATAATAAAAAATGGTCTGACATCTCGCTGCTCAAAGTAGTGATTATCTCCCTAATTGGATATTGTCTAAAATCAAAACAAATCAGGTTAGATTTGATGAATCTTAAATATCACAAATTAAGCAATGAATTATTGTAACCGAAATTGGTTAAGAAAATTACTTAGTTTGGGAGATTTGTTTATGTAAACGGGGCTGATGACCGCCGATTACGGTGGTCGGCGTAAGGATCATGGTGACATGGCTAGGATGACGATTGGACTAGGGCCGGTCGGCCGCCCGAGGACTTTCCGAGTCACAGAAGAACCATCCTTATGTGTGGTCGGCGTAAGGATCATTTTTGGTTTTTTACGCATCCCGATGCATAAAATATGTGTGGTCCTTACCCATTATTACTCCATGACATCCTTGCCATTGCCAAGCCAGGCAGGTGTTTGCTACTAGAAAGGTCAATTAATGTCGCCCAAAAATAGGAAAGAAAAAAAGAACAATAGAACCAGAGCAGCGAATGGGCTCTTTCTTCTTTTGTCGTTTCTGTCTGGTGGTGGAAGATCGTTTTCTTACCGGCAGTGGGGACTCATTGATTTCAATGAGGCGGCACGTTCTTATTGAGTATCGAGTAGGATGTCTTTGTTAAATTGCGAGGACAGCATTACTGGCTCCACTTATAATAGGAATTGAGCTTTTTCCTTCGCTCTGTGCAGCTCAAATAGGAGTATAGAGAGAGAGAGAGAGAGAGAGAGAAGGATGCAGGCCTTAAGCTCTACTGTGTTGTTCAGCAGAGACTTAACCGAGCAGCCGGTGCGTGGTCTCAACCCATTGATCTCCAACCATATCAATGTAGGGCATGCTTGGTGGCTTGATAGATGATGATTTCATTTGGCTTTGGCAGGTACTGTTTGAAGAGCATTCAGGCGTGAGAAAGGTGATCCTGAACCGGCCTTCCAAGTTGAACACCCTCACTTTCGAAATGGTGCGTCCCTTTCTATTTTTCTTTACTCATTCATGGGTCTCCATTATTAATATTGGCGGTTGTCTCCTCCGAGCACGCAGGTCTCTCAAATGTTTAGGAAGTTGCAAATGTACGAGGACGATCACACCGTGAACCTTGTCATCTTGAAGGTAAGTAGAGTTTGTATTTGTGCATGTCCTTTCATTTCATTGAGTATGAAATTTTGGAGGACCACTGCCAACTGTTCTAAAAGTTTTAAGTCGTAAGAAGACAATGTGGTTTAATATTTACATATTCCAATCCTGAATTGCTATGGCATATTTACGTTACACAAATTCATATTCAATTTGCTCTTCTTCTTTTTTTCATCTCAAGTATTAAATTTTGTTCGTAGTGACTAATTTTCATCACTAGCATGGAAGTTAAAAGGTATGCAGCTAAAACCAATGGTACGAGCATCGAACAAACAATTGTGCGTGTCCGGAGCACAAGCATGTACAAATCATCCATTTGTGCATGTCATATCGATGATTCGTACAACATCAAACAAACATTTGTGCACTTCATGAGTACTTTTAGGCTTCATTTGTTTAACGGAAACTAACTTATAGGAAACGAGTTCCGAATTTTCCGATGTTCAATTCATTAAAATTGAATTAGTTGGGGAAAATGCTTTCCATGAAGGGAAAAAAATCTTCTAAGATAGGGAGAAATATTTTCCACTTTTAATAAAAAGGAAAACATTTTCCTCACTTACTTTCTTTTATCTCACACCCATATTAAATCTTTCTTTTTCTTTTTATCTTTTTTTCATTTAAAAAAATTCAAATTTTTAATTCTTTTCCTTTTACATTTTCTTTTTTCTTTCCTTTTTTTTTTTTTGTAAACTTTATCTTGGTTGGTTTCCTGCCACGACGATCGCCGACGACTAGCTATAGGCAAATCTTGAGCTCACCAGCCTTGGGCAAGCTCAAGGCTCAAGCTAGGCGAGTGGCGAGCTCGAGTCCTAGTTTGTTGCTCGCCTGATCGGTGACGAGCTTGAGCCCTAAAATGCTGCTCACTCAATTGATAGCAAGCTAAGGCTCTAGGCTTGCCGCTCACTAGGCTTGTTGATCTAGTGAGCAGCTAGCTCAAGGGCTTGGCATGCTCGCTCGCCTAGCTTGCCGATTTCAACGAGCGGCAAGCTTAGGCCATGCCAGATTGGTGAGTGTGAGCCTCTGGCTCGCCGATTCCGAGCTTGCTCGTCGATGACCGACTAAGGAAGAAGAAGACAAAAACAAAGAAAAGAAAAATATAAATAAATAATAAAAAATAATAAAAAAATCGATTTTTTAAAATAAAAAAATATTGAAAAAGAGTGTATGAAAGAAAAAAATTTCCTTATCGAATATCAAAAAATATTTTTCCTTTATTTTTAGGTTTCAGCTGTACACTCGAAAATAATTATATTTCCTGGAATATGGTTTCCTAGTAAATATTTTCTAGAAACGTCTAATTTTTCGCGAAACGAATAAAGCCTTAGAAAAACACTAACTATAAAGTAGAGATGAAAAAAATAAAAATACATGAAGTAACGAGAGTAATCAAGATCATGTTATTTATTGAAAATTTCTTATCACTTGATAATGAAGTTCATATGCTTCTTATATACATGTGATCTTCCTTCATCTAATAGTTTAATTTTTTGGATTGAAATTTCTGAAATTGCATTAGAGCTAGGTTTCACCACTTTCGCTTGTCCTTCCAACCTTATTAGTTAGATTCCATGTGTCACTCCTAATTTGACTCTCTTTTTTTTCTTTTATGTGGCCATATTAATTCGGTGTTGTAAATTAAGTCGGATCGCCATTGATTGCAACGGAATTTTAACTATTAGAATTGCACAATATGCAGAACGTAAAGAACATAGTAGGTGAGAGAAAAGAAGTGCAACACACTAGCAATTTTTTAGGTGGAAAACCCAAGATGGGAAAAACCATGGGAAGCTAATCCAGGAACTCTCCACTATAATCAACGGTGTTTCTTTCACAATAAATCTTCACAACTATCTCAAAACACACATTCTCTTGAAAAATTCTCAAGAACTCTCATATTTACTCAAGTTGTTGAAGACTTTTATCATCTCTCTAGAGTATTTTCTAGTGCTCTTTAAATCTCCATCCAATCCTTTTATTTATAGTGGTAGACCTCCACCCAAATTAGGAATCTTGCCTAATTGATAATCATCTCCCAATTAGAAACTTTCATGATTAATTGAATTTCTCTAATTTTGGTAGTCACTAGAATTATCATGGTATTCTTCCTAAATAAGACTAATTCTTATTTAGATTTCTTCCTGTTCAGCGTCTACCATATAAGACTCCCTTCCTATTATGTAAGCTTGATAAGTAATCTTCGGGATATTCCAAATTGACTCTCGAGCATGTTTCGCTACTCCCAACATCCAGCTTAAAGGAGTATTGAAATATCCAACATTGCTTGACAATGGGGTTTATATGCTTTTTATATAAATATTGTCTACCTCCACCTAATAATCTAAACGTTTGGGTTTGACTTTATAACATTATCAATACTTTTTAGCAAAGGAATGTGATGCACAAATGTAAATAATGACCGAAAACAACAAATGAACTTGCGTAATTGATTTGGTATCAAGAAAACGCATGCAAACAACTGGAGTCCCTTATATATCCAATCTAATCAATCTTCACATCCGGTCTATCTACAAGCAAGATTTAATTAATTTATGAGTAGATTAATCAAATATTTAGATGACTGCCACTTCAGTTTAGCTAAATACACACAATGATGAAAGACGGCATCAAACATTTGTAATGGTAGAAATAGGAGCAAACATCACTTGTATGACAAAGGATTTATGAGTGATTTTTGAAAAGGAGAAAAACATGATTTTAAAAAACATGTGCGTGCCTTTTGTGATAAACAATGAGTTGGACACACATTGTTTTGATGTAAGTCCGTAAAGACATGTTATTTCACGTATGTATGAAGTGTATGAGGGATATGAGCAAGGTTGTGTTGTTTCGCTGAACTGATGTGTGCACACGAAGAGAAGCCTTGTATTGTGATATCAAATGATGCAATTTTTGGTAATTTAAAGGTTGTAAATTGCGGAGGGCATAATTGGAAGAGGAAAAGTTCAGACACACCCTCTAGAGTTTCACATTTTAATGTACTGACTGGATTTAGGTTTCGATTAGACTAATTGAGTACATAAGTGTTGATTGAACATTGATAATATATTTTCTGGTATATGCGTTGGCTGATTTTTGTGACTTATGTAATTGTTCACCTCTTGCTCAAATATTCATCAGGGAAACGGGAGATCATTTTGTGCGGGTGGTGATGTTGTGGGAATTGTGCGCTCCATGTTAACAGGTGATTAAATTTGAATCTGCCCTCTTTTAATCGTGTTTCATATAACTCTAACCTGTGAAAAATGCAAGAGAAATAAGACTACCCTAGTTAATGGCATGCAGTAATCTTGGCCAGAAACTAATCATAAACTGATGGAAGAAAATTTTGGGAAATCAATGAATAATATAAGAGTTAAAAGAAAATTCTAATGTTCATAAGAAAGACAAATAAAATTTGATAAACGATAAAAAAAATTGATAAATTAAGGGAAAAAAACCAAACGGATATTGGTAAGCAACGTGAATGAGAGTTCATAATCCAAATAGTTCGTAAGTCACTCATATAAAAATTGGTAATTTCATAGAGAGTTAGTAAATTTAAGGCATTGATAAGGAAACAAATAGGTGTGGTAAAAGATAAGAAAACAATTTGTGAAATGGAGAAGAGATGGTGATTTCATAAAAGCATTGTTGAGTTAATCGTCAAATTGTTGGAATATCAGTTTACCGATGATATATTTCTACCGACAGTTTTTGATAATTACAACTCACTGAAAAATCAACTGGCACGAAAAAATTCAATTTGTCTTATGGAACAATTAAATTATCCTATGAATATGCATACATATAATATCTATAAACACACACAGAGAGAAATGTTTTGGGCTAAGAGTCATGGGTAGACATTCTAATTAATGAATGTTTTGGGCTAAGTTTGACAGCTCCCACCTATTTTATCAAGATTAGAAATGCCTTCCACAAGCAAAGAAAACTCATTAATATACATTTTAATCTTATTATACAAATAATCTCTGATATTACTCGAACCTTCTAGGACATTGGAGCTTCGGAGCAAGCTACTACAAGAAATCGCTCAACCTGGATCACTTGATAGCTACCTATAAAAAGCCTCTGGTGAGATTGGAGGCTTTTCTTCTTATACAGCACTTTCGTGGCTGATGAACCAAAGCAACTGAACATTTTTCTGTCTATATGAATCATGCCGAAGGTATGCCTCATCAATGGCATTGTAATGGGTGGTGGTGCTGGAATCTCCATGCACGGGAGCTTTAGAGTCGTCACGGAGAAGACGGTAAATAGTCCTTGTATATAACCTCGTTCAGTATTAAATACTGGACTTAATGCTCCTGAATGATGATCGCATATGATCTTTGTTCATTCTGATGTGTCTTCTGAGACATCTGATACAAACTTTCTGGTCAGTACAGAAGATGAATCTTCTGAAGAGTGTTTCGATTCATGCTGTCGCAGGTATTTGCAATGCCTGAAGCATCACTTGGACTTTTTCCGGATAGGGGTGCATCTCATTTCCTATCCAAGCTTCCTGGTTACTTCGGTAACTTTTAACACCTCTTTCTTTTCCGTTCTTGAATTTCCCATGACACAGAACATATTTTGTCGTTTGTAGAAGGGAGTTGAAGAGGGAGAGAATTACATTGTATCAATCTTTTCATTTGTCGTCTTTGTGTTTGTGCCCCATCGACAAAATTTTAATTGCCAGTCAGTGTGTATAGTAAATCAATCTTAGATGTAGAGTATATTCTTCCATAATTTAGATTTTATAAGCGGTGTTACGTCGAGCAGGTGAATATCTAGGACTAACTGGAGCATGGCTAGATGGAGCAATGATGCTTGCATGTGGTCTTGCAACTCATTTTGTCTTTTCAAAGGTAACTAGTTAGTAACCGTTTCATAAATCGAAATTTAAAAAAGTAAGTCTACTTTTTACTATGATTTTATTTTGTATTCTATACATAAGGCTCATTCCCTATGTTCTCCATAGGATCTTCCTCTTTAGAACATGCTCTCTCTTCGGTTAATCCATCAAATGCATCAGAAATTTCATTTGTCATCAACAAATTTGCCCAAAAGTCCAATATGAAAGGGAAGAGCTCAACAAAAGGTTACTAATATTCTGCTCTAGCATGTTACTTTCTTACTATCGAATATAATCTCTTCATCATAGCTAGTCAAGAAATTTCTAACCAGTCTTCATTGTCGGAATAGATTGAAGAGTATAAACAAATGTTTCTCAAGACAAACCGTGGAGGAAATATTACATTCTATTGTAAGTATTTGTCGGTACACTTTTTCCTTTTACCCGTTCTTTTTTAGCTACAAAGCAGCGACCGCGATAGTTTGCACAACTGAGATAACTATATGGTGCAGGAAAAGGAGTTGCTAGAGAACTTGGCAGAGAAATGGATTGCCGTTGCAGTGAAGGGTATGAAGTCTGCTAGTCCGACCAGCCTAAAGGTTTTTCTAAGATCGGTAATATGCAAAACCGAAAGTATAATATCCAGCTTAGCGAAACATTTTACAAGTTAAACAGTTTTAAATGATAGTGAAATTCAACAGATACCTTCCTATTTTCAAATTCTACTCTTATAGCCTCGAAAGTATTCAACAATTTGTGTTGGAATAGAATAGGAGCTATCTCATTATTGAAGTAACTCCTTGTGGAGTACATGGAATACGTGATTGTGTACATGGCAATTTTCAATTATTTATGTTTAACAATACATGGAGCATGGCTTATTCCTTTCGACAACTAAAACAAATCATCAGTTTTGACGATTAGATAAGAGAAGGACGTGGTCAGAGGATTGAACAATGTCTAGCTCGTGAGTACATCATCTTTTGCAACATCGCGCGAAGGAAGATCACCAATGACTTCTACGAGGTACTTCCAACATGAGTAATGATAGGGGATGTTGTGTAGTCATCTTTCTATCGAATTTCATTTACAAAGTGATGTCATGAAATCCAAATGGATATTTAAATGGATATTTATCACGTGGCTTTTGTAAGCGACTTTCTATTAACTGAGAAGTTGTTGCATGCACTATAGACCACATAGATCAATACCGACTCAGCTATCGATTGCATGGGTCCAACTGTGGGGGCCCACATAATCAACGGCGAAGATGATCAATATCTTTGTAACCGAGTATTCATCAAGCGCATTTGTCATTTTTCATGTATAGTATCCTCTACATCAGTTTGTGTGATGCATTGGTGAATCTGTTTCGGCGCAGGGCTCAAGGGCGACTTTATTTGACAAGGACAAAAAGCCCAAGGTGCAAACGCATCTACTTTATTTAGAAAGAGCAACAACGTATCATTTTACTTGACGTTGAATGTGGTTATGACATACTACTTTAGACATCTTTTTTGTTTCATTCCCAAACCTTTCGATTGGTAATTAGCCTTATCTGTCATTAGTTGTATATTGGCTAAGAGAAGACGGACCAAATCATTAGTTTCTCTAAACTAATTTATGGGTGGGAAAAGGACATATGTTGCAATAACGAACTATAGTCTCTTGCACTATTCTAGTAGTAAAAACTCATATACTTAACCTCAATGAGTTCAAGAGGAAATCTTTAAAGCCTCGCAGAGATTTGACATCCTATAATGGTCGGTAAAGTATAGTGTAAATTAGAATTATGTTAAGTAATAAATACGTTGTTGGTTTATTTCTTGACAGTTTTACCTTTTGGAACAAACGGTTTATCCTGAGGCTAATTTTAATTTGATGAACACAGTGGGAGCCCCCGAAGTTGGAGTCAGTCGCATCAGAGACGGTGGATATGCTATTCAAACCATTAGAGGATGAAGACGATTGGAATTGTCTACAGCTTCCTGCACGGTCCTCCAACTCAGTTGACAACGCGAGATCGAAGCTCTGAACAAATCCATATGAAATGTTTAAATAAGATGCAATTAAACTGTCATCTATGTTGCTTTTTATTTATCTATTTATGTACGGGGCCACTTATTTGAAACGTCAATAAGAACGTGGTACAAAATAAAATAAGTTAATTTCAGTACTCTTAAGTCCTAATATTTCTCTTAAAGTACGCTAGTACATGCTATATACAAGAATTTGTAACGACTTTCGTAAGTTGTTAACATCAGCGCATGGTGTTAACTGTTAGCTACGCCTTAATGAATTTTATTCAATCATAGCAAATTATGCCTTCCAAATGACAAATTATTCAGTAAATTTTTTGTTGACGCAAGGCTACTCTATAAAAGCCAAGTACAAGTAATACAAAGGAACATTCGTATTATAAACTTTTATAGAAATTAAAAATTGTTCATGGGTAGCAATTTTAGAAGGGTTTGGTAGTAAATGTTGCGCGGATTCAGTAGCTCCGTACGTGAATTAGTACATGTGACTGAACAATTGATAGCAAGTGTCAAAAGATTGGTAATTTAACAATAGTATGTGGACAATCCAAGTAACTATAATCACCGATGATAATTATCAAAACCAATGCCATACTGCAATGAGTTTTTATCTCTGAAATATGGATCAGTTTGTTTTTCAAAGGAAAGTTGTTTAAGAAGTTTTAAATTTATTGTTTTTTGTCAATTTAGTCGCAAACATTTTAATTGTGCTAATTAAGTACTAAACTTTTTCACATTTTGTCAATTGAGTTTATTCGAATAATTTTTGTCAAAAACACTGACGTGAATATCGACCATCCCACATGACGTAACTAGCATTGATATGGATAATTATTAATAATATTTTTAATTCTTTTGAATTTTTTTTTTCTTTCCTTTTTCTTTTTCTTCTTTTTTCCCCCTCCACCTCTTGCAGGTCCCTGAGCCTTGGCAATGGTCAATGATTGACCGAGGTGAGGGCCGATGAGTTTGAGCCTTGCCCAACCGCTAGCAAGGTTCAATTTGGCGTCATTGGGCCAGTCGGCCTCGCCATGGTTGGGTGAAGTGGTCAATGAGGTCCTTTTTGGCCCTTGCCTCTAGCCAATCACCGAGGTCCAACAACTTCCTAGAGGAAGAATGGAAAGGGAAAAAAAAATAGAGAAAGAAAAGAAGGAAAAAGAAAATAAAAAAATAAAAAAACATTAAAATCTTATTTAAAATGATCTATATCAGCCTCGGTTGTGTGACGTGGGACAAGTGGCTTCTTTGTCAGCGAATTCCGATCAAAATTGGTTAGAGGGATTCAAATGATAAAACATGAAAATATATAAAACTCAGTTAGCACGATTAAAATATAAAAGTGCAATAGATTTAGAATTTTTCGCACAAATTTTCTGTTTTTTAAATCTATCACTAGTAATAAGTAACTTGAAGACAGACGTAGCCCAAGGTATGCTCCAAAGTCTTACTATATCAACTTGCCTAAACCCAAAAAGCAGCACGACTTCCGGAGTCGGTCGCTACCCACCTTCTAGACTTGAGCCGTTTTGAAATTTGAAACCTTTTGATTTCCTTTCAATTTGGACATGATAGTCACTAGACATTTTATTCGACCCAAGGTAGAAAGTGGAAGGACATGAACGGTACAATGATTAGGGCATGAAGAGGTCTTTTATTTTTTTTTTAAGCACGAGCAAACAAGCCAAAGGCGGGATTGATGGTGGTGAAACCTCCATCCACAGGCGGCATTGATGGTGGTGAAGCCTCCATCCACAGCTAGATTGTGGCCACTGATGCACTTGGATTCATCCCTCCCCAGAAATACAGCAGCCTCCGCTACGTCTTCTTTCTGAAGACTCACACCATCCATGTTAGAATACACTCGAACTCCTGCATTCTCGTCGATTTGGAAGATCTTTTTGTCAATGGTGTTAGAATGAAATAGGGTGAGAGATAGTTCATGCAAATTCCATATTAACCAAGCTCTGCAGCCACTTTTCTTGTGAGCACCAGGACGGCATGCTTCAAGCTGGTGTATGCATGGGATGCAACCCCTCCCTCGCTCGAGCAGATGCTTCCGACATTGATGATGCTTCCTCTTCATGACGGGATCATGGCTCGAGCTGCATGCTTGGTCCCTAGGAAGACACCCGTCAGGTTCACAGTAACCACTTTCTCAAAGTCAGCCTTGTCATTGTCGAATATGCTAGCTTCGCTTGAGTCCCCGATTGCAGCATTGTTCACCATTATGTCCAGCTTTCCATGCTTGTCAACTGCAGTGGCAATGGCATTTTCGATGTCAGATTCGCTTGATACATCACAACGTACAAAGGATGCGGTCTCTAGCCCTAGATCCTCACACACGACAGATTCTCCTATGCCACCCGCCCCACCTGTGATGACTGCCACCTTTCCCTCAAGTCTTGAAAAAAAAATGGAAAAAAGAAAAAAGAATATCATCTCAAACTTCATCTATGTGTCTATATCAATATGTGGATGTCTAAGTTGTGCTGGCAATTCCAAATCGTTTTTCTGTTGGAAGATCGATCGAGAACAACAGTATAATTACAAAGAAACAGAGCTAAGAAGTCTCTCTAAATGGGGCAAACTAGCCTTCGTCTGATGCTGCCCAAGCAAAATCAAACTACTGTTTTGCAGTTTCCACAATCTTGAATCGCGCTTATTAAGGAATAGCGCACGTGAGGGTTCGTGCGGGAAAAGTTGCATACTTTGCTTGAACCTTTTACACGAAAACCAATCGAGGCCTACAATGTGGATACCTTCTCGCGGTTGCCATTGTTTGCTCCGATAATAAATTATTGTGGTGTGAGGAGTGTGTGGGTATTGAGGCTTTGATCACTTGCTCCCAAGATTTTTTTATTTATTTTTTATTTATTGGATGAACAAATCAAGACTTCTACAAGACCCCAGCTCACTCTTACTTATTTCGATTTTCTTCCCTCTATATCTTGTCTCTGTGGTGAAGCTATCACTCGCTCCTCAGGAGCTTTCTTATAGAGAGCATTCTGATAGATAATCGTCATGTCAAGAAAATCTCATTTTTCTTATATTTTTGTCCTTTTTTCTCCTGTGCACAAGAATCCCATTTGCCCAACTTTTTTATTGGACTTGCCTTTACTCAATTCCATCCTTTTTCTTCCTGATGCATTTAATTCCTATTTCCCTTCTTTTGATGGATTTAGAACCATAAGCTGTGTGGAAGAAAGCTTACACAAACAGCAAAGCTTGGGAGTTTGATATGGCTGACATCAATTTTAGGACCGATACTAAAAAAATATTGTTCGAGTTTTAATCCTTATATTCATGAGTGTTTTAAAGTGCATTGTTGAATTAATCATTGTTAGAGCTAGCTTGCAACTTCAAAGATTAGAGGCCCTTCGATCAAGACATGTTGGCAGCTATATCTAACTCTGCTACCGAGGACGACTACCAAGAATTTGAAGAGCATAAAAATGAAGCAACTTAGCAGTTTGCCGCATCTTTTATCTATCTTAAAAGTTATTGTGTAATTTCTTATTAGTTTTCTTTATTGTATTACCAAAAAGGAGAGTCGAATTTGCCATAGAAAAAGCAAGCGAAGAGGACTGAATATCATGAGATTATACAATTTCAGTGAGTGGGACTTGTGTCCACTCAGAAAGAGGTGACCATGCAAACACCAGAGAAACCAACTTAGAATTTACAAGTATTGTTCAATCCCAATCCCCAGTGATACCCAAAGTTGACTTAATATATCTCTCAGAAAGAATATTGTACTAATAAATTAAATACTCCCAAAAGCACACTTAAGAAGAGGGGAAATTATCAAAAAATATGAATCATAAACCTATCGGATAACCAATAAGTTATAAACCTTTTAATTTGGTTAATTTAGTGCTCTATCTTTTAGCGATTCGCCAATAAAGTCCTTTTAGCCAATGTTAGCAGAAAATCGCTAATGTGGACGTCAGCTGTCCGACATGGTTTGACCAATACTAGCGTAGATAATTTTTGCATTTCTTTTAAAAAGTTTTCTGAATCTTTTTTTTTTCCTTTTTTTCCGTTCTTTTCTTTTCTTTTTGTTATTTCCTCTGTCGGAATTTTGGACCGGTAGGGCCCCCATGCCCTCGCCAGTAACCGACCACAGACCGCTCAGGAGGTCTCATTTTCACATGGATATTGTTTAGGCAATACAATAAATTGACCCCAAATTGAGAGCCCAGTGCCAGCTAAATCAAGGGGTCCATCTTTTGCTCCCGGTGGTCGCACCATTCCATCTTGATCTCATCGCGTGTGATCTATTGACATGACTTGTGACTGGCTAGTTGTCTGTCCAATCTTCAGTTTGCATCACGGAAATAATAGAAAGACAGTCGGAACACCTTAACCCAGAGCTACATAATACTACCGGTCTTGACCGGCGCCGATGATTGATGACCTTGCCCCATTTCCATGTTCGATTCTTGTGGTCTTCCATCGAGCTGGTGTTTGGGAATAAATGTTATGATTTTTTTTTTTTTTTACCAAGTCTACAAATCAACTAAGCATACTAAATGATATTTGCTTATTGCAACTAGCGATTGAATAGTAAAATAGACAGAACAATAAAATAAATCGAACACTAAATTTATGTAGTTTGATTCAATCACTGTGACCTATGTCTATGCAGGAGCATAAAAAAAAAAAAAAAGTGATACAATGCACATTACAACCATATTCGAGTCACTCAAACACGCTCGGTGTCTTTTAATCTTAATTATACTCAATAACTCACATAGTATTGAGCCCTTTAATTCTTTACAAAATAATCTCTTAATCTCATAAAGGAATTAAATATAAATTTTATCATAAGATTGTATTTGACTGCAACACCTAAGTTGTTGGTGAGAATGTCCTTTGTCAAGAACTCGTGAAAACGAGGCTTCTCCGCATTCACATCAAGACGGCCACGCTCCCGAGGTTTCCACAACCATGTATTCATATATCATAATTGGACATGAAAATTAAATATAAGTCTGACCCTACATGGCAGAGGAATTCAACATAAATAACAGAATTCTCGGATAGTATCTATTATGACCTTCCCAAAAGTAAATCGTCAAACGAAAAGCTAATGAATTACTGAGTTCAAAGACTTAATATGGACTCTCCCAAGTCCTACCAATGCAATTGGTACCATGCAATTTCATCCAATTAGGAGTCCCCATTAATCAATTAGAGTCAATTAGAAACCCAAATAAATTATGTGAGAATACTTTTACGAGCTAAAGATTCAATAGGTTTGGAGACTTGATTATGCTAGATTAATTTAATGCTCTTTCGATATATTTTCTATTTAATTTCAAAAACATTTTTGCAAACAGTTTTGATTAATTTTTAGCCTAAACCACCAAAATGCAATAATGATCATGTGAGTACACAATCAATTAGTGTAACACTCAATAAACCAAAGTGTTAAATAAATTGACATAATAGGATATCTCAAGCAAGCAAAGCATAACCCTACCAATTAATTTTCAAATTATGATTAATAAATTTCAATGCTTAGCCTAACATGATTTTTAGAGAATTATTCTTTTTGAGTTTGTGAAATGAAAATTAAACTGCAAGGCATAGAATGCAACTTTAATTCTAAATTATATTCGAGTGATACTAATTTAACATGAAATGTGACATGCAATTTATCTAAATGTCATAACTCTAATGACAAGTAAAAATATTGAAAATTATTTCAACGCAATTTAAACTTAATAACTCTAAACATGTGATCATTAAATGACATGATTTGATGGCAGGTTATTGATTAGAGGACAGATGATATGAGATAATATGACAAGATGACATGACCTTCATGACATGTCATATGTGAGCGACTTGACATATCACATGACATGTGATATGCTGTGGCAATGATAATACGGCTTATTTTATATGACATGCTATATTTTTATGACTCTTCTAAATGAAGATATGAGACTATCTAAAATAGAAGATCAATTAAATTAGAAAATAATATTGATTAAATCAAGAATCTTTTCGATTGCTATTAACTTACATAAACCCAAAAGGTAGTGCAACTTCTAGACTCGGTCTCCACCCAACTTTTAGATTTGAGCTGTTTTGAAATTTGAAACCTTCGGATTGCCTTTCAATTTCGACATGATAGTCATTAAACTTTTTATTGGACAAAAGGTACAAAGTGGGAGGACATGAAGGGTACAATAATTCAGACCAAAAAAACAAAGAAGGGTACAATAATTAGGGCATGAAGCGGTGTTTTTCTCAAGCACGAGCAAACAAGCCAAAGGCCGGATTGATGGTGGTGAAGCCTCCATCCACTGCCAGATTGTGGCCACTCACGTACTTGGACTCATCGTTCCCCAAATACAGAGCAGCCTCCGCTACGTCTTCCTGCCGTAGAGTCACCCCATCCATGTTAGAATACACTCGGACTCCTGCATCCTCGTCGATTTGGAAGATCGCCTTCGTCAATGGCGTTAGAATGAAGTAAGGTGAGAGACAATTTATGCGAACTCCATATCGCCCAAGCTCCGCAGCCACATTTCTTGTGAGCCCCAGGACGGCATGCTTCGAGCTGGTGTATGCATGGGATGCAACCCTCCGACACTCGAGCAGACGCTTCCGAGATTGATAATGCTTCCTCTTTGTGACGGGATCATGGCTCGAGCGGCATGCTTGGTCCCTAGGAAGACGCCCGTCAGGTTCACGCTAACCACTTTCTCAAAGTCAGCCTTGTCATTGTCCAATATACTGGCTTTGCTTGGGTCCCCGATCGCAGCATTGTTCACCATTATGTCCAGCTTTCCATGCTTGTCAACTGCAGTGGCAATGGCATTTTTGATGTCGGATTCGCTTGATACATCACAATGTACAAAGGATGCGGTCTCTGGCCCTAGATCCTTGCACACAGACTTGCCCAAGTCATCGCGAATGTCGGCTATAATGACTCTAGCCCCATGCTTTGAGAACAGCCTTGCGGTAGATTCTCCTATGCCACCCGCCCCACCAGTGATCACTGCCACCTTTCCCTCTAGTCTGAAAAGAAAATTAATCATCGCAAACTTCACCTATGTGTGCCTATGTCAATATGTGGATGTTAAGTTGTGGAAGCAAAACTCCATATCGTTTTTCTTTTGGAAGATCGATTGAGAACAACGTTATGATTACAAGGAAACTGAGCTAAGAAGTCTCACTTAATGGGGCAAAATCAAACTACTGTATTGCAGTTTCCATGATGTTTAATCATGCTTATTAAGGATTCATGTGGGAAAAGTTGATTACAAAAAAAACTCAGATAAAAAGTTGTGTATTTTGCTGCCCAAGCAAAATCCAATTCATAAAACGTGGATACCTTCTTGCAGCTTGGGAGAGAAGTGCCCCTGTTGCCATAGTTTGCTCCGATACTAAACTGCTGTGGTCTGAGTAGTGTGTGGGTATTCAGGTTTTGATCACTTGCTCACAAGAATTTTCTTTTGGATGAACAAATCAAGACCGCTACACAACCACCAGCTCACTCTTACTTCGATTTTTTTTTCCCTCTATCCCTTCTCTATTGTGAAGTTGTTACTCGCTCCTCAGTCCTGAGGCTAATTTTAATTTGATGAACACAGTGGGAGCCCCCGAAGTTGGAGTCAGTCGCATCAGAGACGGTGGATATGCTATTCAAACCATTAGAGGATGAAGACGATTGGAATTGTCTACAGCTTCCTGCACGGTCCTCCAACTCAGTTGACCACTCGAGATCGAAGCTCTGAACTGTCATCTATGTTTCTTTTTATTTATCTATTTATGTACGGGGCCACTTATTTGAAACGTCAATAAGAACGTGGTACACTATTAAATAAGTTAATTTCTATTGGGAATAACGGATCCCCGAAAACGCGGATTCGACACCGAATCGAACCCCTAAATCAATGCGGAAGACGAAGCCCGGGAAAACACGCATCACCGATCGTAAAGCACACCACGGATTCGAGCATACCTTGTTAGCCACAGATTAAACACCAAACGCCAATGGAGGAAGAGAATCCGGTCGAATCGATCCGATGAAGCCTTGAAGGGAAGAAATTGGAAGCCGTATGCCTACTGTCCTTTTGGGAGAGAAAACGCGCGGGAGAGAAAACATAATTCTGATTCAACATACGTAACTTTCTCTCTCTCTCTCTCTTCCCTTTTATACCCCCTTCTTTCCACGGGCCCTATTCCCGTGGGCCGGGCTTTCTGGGCCCAACTTGGGCGGATGGGCCTTAAGCCCAAATCAAATAAAGCCTTCATCTCCCACTCGCACATGGTGGTCCAAAACCAACATGGGCGGACAGGCCCTACTCAGGCCCATCAGAGAATAATCCATCATAAACTCTCTCTTAACATGGTGGGCTGTACAGGATTCTCTTTACCTCACTTCAACATTCATACTGGTGAATAATCCGTGCGACCAGCATACTTTGAGAGCTCGTTGCTATACATCTGTTAGGAATATATAGCAGCTCATAATGGGCGTTACACTCCGAGTAGATTTAGTATGCAGTACCCCAGATCAATCGATCACATTAATATCTCTCTTGATCTCTTTTAAACAATGATATATATTGTATTCACAATTATAATTATCACAAAGACAGTCATAATTGGTCGACCAGTGAATACAAAACCACAATGTGATTCTCCAAAATCGATCTTCCTCTTTCCTTCAAACTCTCAATTTCAGTCCAGCTTGCTTTTCTAGAAATGCCCCATTAGATCGAATCATCTCATGACCATTGGCAACACACTAAGATAGCAAACACTAAATAGAAATCTTGAGAATAAGTAAGAGTCCTAAGGGGACAAATAATTGAGGAACTCTTTTCCTCAAGAGTCTCACACGTCATAAAAGTTGAGATCAAACTTTTTGCCACTCTTATTGGTCGTCTCATGCATACGTAGTATGAAATACGTATTACGGTATTAACTCCTTTCCCATGGAGCGTATGTCTACACTTTTCAATACCGTACGAGATGATAGTTCGACATACCCAATGTCTAACTTGAGTTCACGTATCTACTCATTCACTAAATTCATCAGAACTCACATCTGGCATCTTAGACAGATAAAGTAAAATATGTGGGGTATTTTACTTTCGGACATCACAAGTATTATGTCCTCATCTTAACACTCAGTTAAGGCGACATACGTGTTTTAAGCTTGAGCTCTCGATTATCACCTAGATAATAAGCTTAAAAACAGTCTCATCTCTATTTATCACACAAGAAATGTGAGCGATTACCCGTGTGAGTGGGCTAATCTTATATCTGTCCGACATACTTCTCTTAACTTAAAGTAATGCACTGAGCATTAAGATGCATAAAGATCACATAAAGATTCATAGGCATTAATGATGAAAACACAAATTCATCAATTTGTGAACACTTAGGGAAATTACAATATTCAGTACATCACCCTCTACGCAACCCTAGAGATTTCATATGGCCACAAAATACATCTCTAGGTATTGGCTTTGTCATAGGATCTGCTACCATTCTATGCGTAGTATGTACTCTAAGTTCACATCTTTTCGTGCAACCATATACTTGACAAAGTTATACTTTGTATCTATTTGTTTGGTCTTGCCATGATATTTTGGATCTTTGGTGTACACTTTTGCTGCTTGGCTATCATCGTTAACTAATAACGAATCTGCAGCACTTCCAATAACACATAAATGATCCAATAATCTCTTAAGCCAAACATCCTCATATACTGCTGCTGATAATGCCACGGACTCAGTTTCCATCGTGGACAAGGCTATACACTTTTGTTTTTTACTGCTCCAACATATGGTGCAATTATTCGGTAAGAAAACAAATCCAGAGGTAGATTTCCTTTCATCCAAATCTCCTCCCCAATCAGCATCTGAATAGCCTTCAAGTCGCAAATCCTTTCCTTGGTAGTTCAACTTGAAATCAGCAGTTCCCTTCAGATACCTCAGTATTTTCTTGACGGCTTGCCAATGTGCTGGACCTGGATTGGATTGGTATCTACTCACCATTCCAACTGCAAAACATATGTCGGGTCTTGTACACATCATAGCATACATCAAGCTCCCAACAGCACTTGCATAAGGAACATGCTTCATTTGTTCCTTCTCTTGTGGAGTCCTTGGACACAGTCTATGGCTCAATCCTTCACCATTTGCAATAGGAGTGTCTATGGGTTTACAATCTTGCATACGAAATCGTTCAAGAACCTTATTTATATAGGTTTCTTGCGAAAGAGACAACGATCTCTTCGAACGATCTCTTGAAATCTTAACTCCAAGAATATATGCAGCCTCATCCATATCCTTCATCTCAAAATTGGAAGACAACCAACTCTTGACAGTCTTAACTAACTCCATATTGCTTCCGGCAATTAGTATATCATCAACATATAATGATATGATCACAAATTGATCATTGGATCTTTTGATATATACACAATGATCTTCATCAATCATTGTAAAATCATATGCCATTATGGCGTTATGAAAACGTATATACCATTGCCTCGATGACTGCTTAAGGCCATATATCGACCTCAAAAGTCGACATACCTTTTCTTCTTGGCCTTTCACTATGAAACCTTCAGGTTGTTCCATGTAAATTTCTTCCTCTAATTCTCCATTGAGGAAAGTAGTCTTTACATCCATTTGATGTAACTCAAGATCCAGACTAGCCACAATTGCTAGAATAATGCGAATCGAGGTAAATCTCACTACAGGAGAAAATGTATCTTCATAATCAATTCCTTCCTGTTGATTATACCCTTTCGCTACAAGGCGAGCATTATGCCTTTCTATCGAGCCATCAGCCTTTCGCTTTATTTTGAGAACCCATTTGTTCCCAATAGCTCTGCGTCCTTTTGGAAGATCAACCAGTTCTCAAACTTGGTTTGATTTCATTGACTCCATTTCCTCTTCCATTGCATTAATCCATTTTTCCTTACTAGGGCAATTTAGAGCCTCATTAATATTTATTGGCTCATCCTCATCTTGTGGAGCAACCATAAAAGTTTCTCATTCAACGCCAAAACGTCGATGGGGAATACTTTGGCGACTTGTTCGCCGTATGGGAGATTGTACACTTTGCGCATCAGTCCCCATCATGCTCCCACTTGGATTAGGTAGTGATGATGTCGTCTCATCATGTGGTTGCAATTGAGAATGAGTTGAATTTAATTCATCACTTCTCATATTACTCCCACTCGGATGAACTCCACTAACACCATTATCCTGATCCAATGTCTCAAATAGGGAACAATCTTCCCCTATTTCGCCCTTCTTAGGAAATTCATCCTCTAAAAATGTGACATCTCGTGATTCAAATTCAGTTACACTCCCACTTTCCTGCTCACCTATGAACACATACCCTTTTGAGTGTTCCGAGTACCTTATGAAAATACTCTTCTTTCCTCCGGGACCCAATTTCCCAAACTTGTGAGAGGACTCATGTGTGTAGGCAGCACAACCCCATGGCTTAAGAAAACTTAAGTCCGATTTTCTACCTGTCCATAACTCATATGGAGTGGAAGCAACTGATTTGGAAGGCACACGGTTAAGTATAAAGGCAGCAGTTAACAACGCATCACTCCAAAAGGTGATAGGTAAGTTAGCATGCGCCATCATGGATCTAACCATCTCTAGTAGGGTTCTGTTCCTTCTCTCTGCAACACCATTTTGTTGAGGAGTATACGGAATAGACAACTGTCTTTCTATTCCTTTTTCATCACATAATTTTCTGAACTCATCGTATAAATATTCTCGACCTCAATTGGATCTCAATGCTTTTATTTTCTTGTCTAATTGATTTTCTACCAGGTTCATAAACCTTTTGAAACAACTTATTGCTTCAGATTTGTGATAAATCAAATAGACATATCCGAATCGAGTATAATCATCAATAAACGTGATGAAATAAATAGCCCCATGCCTCCCTCTCACATTCATTGACCACGACATCGGTATGGATTAAATGCAGAGGAAATTCAGCTCTTTTCCTTTCCCAAATGGTTTCCGTGTTATTTTCCCTTCTAGGCAATGCTTACATATAGGCAAATCGACTTTTTCAATGTTGCCCAACAAGCCCTCTTTGGCTAATCTATTCATACGTTGTTGGCCAATGTGACCAAGCCTAGCATGCCACACATTCACATCATTATCATAGGTATTAGAAGACGTGATAAGGGAATAACAAACATTTGCATTAACATAATCAATATCTAATACAATGAAACCATCAAGAAAATAACCACAACCATAGTAATTTGTATTCAAAAACAAATTCACACCTCTATTACGAAGTTCACATTGAAACCTAGTCTAACCAACATTAAAATGACACTAAATTCCGACGAATCTCCGAAGCATACAGCACATCATGAAGGAACAAAGTGCGTCCACCACGCATGTTTAGTTGGCAGGTGCCAATTCCTTTCACTTCAGCTCTAGAGTTGTTTCCCACGTAGATCCACTTAGTTCCAGTAGGTACTCGTCGGAATTCCACGAAGGATCCTCTATCCTTCGCTACATGGTCCGTCACTCATGAATCCACAGTCCACAAAGGATTAGACTCAGTTAAAAACACAGAACTCGACACAAAAGTAAAGTTCTGAAAAGTACAAGGGGTGCATACCTTCTTTGGCTCACGACAGTCGCGAGCATAGTGACCCTTCTTGTCACAGTTGTAGCATTTCACCCTTGCCAGCTTCTTCATGCAATGACGCTTTCCTCTATCATGTTGGTTAAACTTGGGTTTCTTCCCTGAAGGACCAGCTTCTTCCTTGCCTTTCCTCTTATCAAACCAACTAGGGCACTTGCGCTTGGAGCCCGAAGCTCCATTAGAGCTAGAACTAGCATGATATAGTTCAGCATCTGGCTTAGATGCCAAGAGGCGGTCCTCTTCCAGCTCAAGATGGCGCATTGCATCCTCGAAGGTTTTGATAGACTCATTATGGGTCAGGTGCACCTTCATATGCTCCCAACTCTGAGGCAAGGAACGAATCACTGCTTGCACTTGCTGCTCATCTGTGAGGACATGGCCAGCATCTCTCAGCTTTGTTATCATGTTTGACATCTTTCTAAGATGTTGCTTCATGGTCTGACCATGAGGCTTCTTATAAGAGTCAAACCTGATAGTGAGCTGCCTCAGTCTAGTCACCGAAGTATGACCAAATCTAGCTGCCAATGCCTCCCACATTTCCTTAGCATTGTCGAAACGCCGAAACTCTCGCATGACGTCATTTTCCATGCTGCTCAGCAACGTGATGCGAGCTAGAGAGTTCTTTCTTTTCCACGCAGAAAAAGCTTATTTGTGTCTTTTGTGTTGTGCAGTGGTTCCATCTTCGAGTTCAACCATGGTCGGGTTAAGAGCCTCAAGTGCTTCTTGCTCTTCCAAAGACATACTGAATTTTCATTTGCCGATTTCATAGTTGTCACCATTGAGCTTTTCACCTTTGTTCAGCTCGGCAACTATGCTCTTTGTGGCTGAAGCCATTGATCTGAACACATCAGACAAATATGCACGAATTATTAATGTCTATCATTTATGCATCCCTATTTACATAGACCCATCATATTAATGAATAATTTTAAGTAAGGTTTTAGAATCAAAAGGTCACTATGTTTCCAATCATCCTCCAAAAATCCTAACTTAAAACTATCATTAATATAATTGTCATATGCAAAATAAATTCTATGAAGTCACAAAAACTTCAATAACTACCCATAGCTAATTACCCACAACAACCAGCAATAATAGAAAGCAACATATTATCGATATCCAATAAAACAATAATGCTTTCAATTAACACAACCAACATATAGGTTGTTTGTACAACAATAATCAGGTAATCAATCATTACATAATGTGTCCACAAAGCACACTAAACAAACAGCCAATATAACTAACACCTAGTCAGCACACGAACTGGGAAAGATCCTCTTTTGTTTAATATCTTGATCTTTTCCCTTGAAACAATACAGAAATATTCATTTACAAAATCCTTCACAATTTTCTTATAGGAAGCAGCTCCGTTGACATCCCATATGCGATTCAACACATCTTGCCATTCAGGTGGGACATTGGACGACCATTCCATATGACCTGTTGAATTTTCCCGTTGACTTCAAGGACATGATCAATTAAGTCACCTCTCTCCCATCGATGATCAGTCAGCTCAGCTATCAACTTAGACAGCCTTTTCCTTCGTTCATCGATAAGCTGCGCGAATAGGTGTGCGCAACCTCAGGGGAGGCATTGTTCCTGCAACAAATGCAGAACAAAAATAAGGGATTACTTATAATCCACATAGACTTAATTGAAAAAGAAACAAATTCTTTTCCTTTTTTTTTTTTTTCGGTCAACGGTCAATGGTCAACGGTCGTCAACGGCCGGGTCGTCGGTCGCCGGACCGGTCGGACCGGTTGGACCGGTCGGACCGGACGGGCTAGTCAGACCGGTCGGCCCGGTCGGGCGAACCGACCGCACGTGCCACGCGCGTGCCGGGCACGTGCCACGCGGGTTGGGTCGACGGTCGGGGACCGACGGTCGGGGACCGGCCGGCCAACCGACGATGCGACGTCATCCATGACGTCACCCCATCGGTTATTTACCATTGGGTGACGTCATGCTGACGTCAGCACGCGTCCGTCCGTGGACCAGCGCGTGCCGGTTCGCCGGCCGGCGGCACGCACACGCCGGTCCGTCGACCGGCACGTGTGCCGCACGCGCCTGGCGACCGAGCGTCTCCGGGCGCGTCGCGCCCACGCGCATCCACTTCTGGCCGCGCGTGTGGGCGCGTGCGGCGTCGCCCGGTGGCGCTCTTGGTGTCGCCAAAATCGTCTCGACGTCGCCTTTCACCCAGCGCTTTCAGATTTTGATTTCGACTTACGAAAACTCGGAAAAAGGGCCGAACAGCGCTCGGGTGTCGGGATTTCTGCCCCGATCCATACGGCCGAAGGTTTTTTGCGAAAATTCAATCAAAAACACGATAAAAAGATCGGGAAAACGTGAACTAGGGCTCTGATACCAATGTTGGGAATAACAGATCCCCGAAAACGCGGATTTGACATCGAATCAAACCTCTAAATCAATGCGGAATACGAAGCCCGGGAAAACATGCATCACCGATCGTAAAGCACACCACGGATTCAAGCATACCTTGTTAGCCATAGATTAAACACCAAACGCCAATGGAGGAAGAGAATCCGATCGAATCAATCCGATGAAGCCTTGAAGGGAAGAAATTGGAAGCCGTATGCCTACTGTCCTTTTGGGAGAGAAAACGCGGGAGAGAAAACGTAATTCTGATTCAACATACGTAACTTTCTCTCTCTCTCTCTTCCCTTTTATACCCCCTTCTTTCCACGGGCCCTATTCCCGTGGGCCGGGCTTTCTGGGCTCAACTTGGGCGGATGGGCCTTAAGCCCAAATCAAATAAAGCCTTCAATTTCAGTACTCTTAAGTCCTAATATTTCTCTTAAAGTGCGCTAGTACATGCTATATACAAGAATTTGTAACGACTTTCGTAAGTTGTTAACATCATCAGCACATGGTGTTAATCGTTAGCTATGCCTTAATGAATTTTTATTCAATCATAGCAAATTATGCCTTCCAAATGACAAATTATTCAGTAAATTTTCTGTCGACGCATGGCTACTCTATAAAAGCCAAGTACAAGTAATACAAAGGAACTAGTCATAATTTATTGATTTGTTAATGTAGGCCTTCTATCCAAGTTTGGTCGATAAATCATTAAGTGGATGTCGGCTGTCTAACATGGAACAATCGGCTTTGCCATGAACAATTTTTATAATTTTTTAAATTTTTCTGAATTTTAAAATTTTTTATTTTTATTTTATTTTTCTTTTCTTTTCTTTTTTTCTTTTTAAGCCTAGTGAGGGTTGACAGTCCACCCTCGCCTACCATGGGCAAGCCTTCCCTAGACCTAGCAAGGGTTGCGATCGACAAGGGCTTCGGTGCCCTTGTCTAGTGGTCGGCAAGGATCGGATGATGAATCTTATTGGACTTGGCAAGGAAAAGAAAGAAAGAAAAAAAAAAGTATATATTTTTCAAAATTGTTCACGTCAGTGTCAGCCATCTTACATGGCACTGCCGGCATCTATATTAGTGATTTTCAGCAAAAATTGATTTATGACTGTATTGACAAATCATCAAAAAGTTTAAGATTAGATTGATCAAATTGAAAAATTTATACTTGAATTGGGTTTAGAATTCCGTTTTGGTAATTTCGAATTGGCCAAAAGCCTGTGTTTACATCATATTCGAATCCGGGGAACAAATTCATTTGTCCGGAAGCGCAGTTACATTGCTCTCACTATTGACGTTAACGGAGACTTCTGGAGCTAATAAAACCACCTTCCAGGGATGTCGTCCTATCCAACGACATATTATAAAGACAACCACAGCAAGGAGTCTCGCTGAAGGTACAATAATGATAGTCACTAGACTTTTTTTTATTCGACACAAGGAACAATGTGGAAAGACAAGCGGGGAACAATGACGAGGTGTTATTCGTTAAGCACGAGCAAACAAGCCGAAGGAGGGATTGATGGTGGTGAAGCCTCCATCCACAGCCAGATTGTGGCCACTTATGTACTTGGATTCATCACTCCCCAGAAACACGGCAGCCTCCACTACATCTTCTTTCTGAAGACTCACCCCATCCAAGTTAGAATACACCCCGACTCTTCCATTTCGGACGACATTGAAAAACTCCCTTGACGATGGTGATAGAATGAAATAAGGTGAGAGACAGTTCACGCGAATTCCGTATCGCCCAAGCTCCGCAGCCACGTTCCTTGTGAGGCCCAGGACACCGTGCTTGGAGCTGGTGTATGCATGGGGTGCAACCCCACCCACACTGGAGCCGTGATATAGCTAGTGCTAGTACCTAGAGGGGGGGTGAATAGGTATATAAACGATTTTTCGCACAGTACTTAGACAATTAAGGAATTGCAACAAATAACATTCAATCGTAAGACTCAAAGAATGAAAGAGAGAATTAAACACGCGGTTTATAGTGGTTCGGCTTGATTCAAGCCTACGTCCACTCTTTTCTGCACCGACAGCCAATCGGCTGGATTCCACTATGAACAAAGAGATGTTACAGCGTTGATCTTCCTTGATTTAAGGGGTGTAGATGAACTACCACACTCACTCAAGGTATCACCAAGTATAGACACTCTCGTATACAATTTCGCTCGGAGGCGTATCGACTAATAATCAAGGTGCTTCAAACTCTGGAATTTCTCTATCTATCACACTACTTGAACAACTGGAACGTCTTCCTTTTATACTCCTTTATGCCATCATAACCGTTGGCACTTACCAAAGGAATTCCTCCAATCTACCCGTTGACGAGAATCAATCAAGAAGATCATCCGAGCTATTAAAGGAATCGACGATAGCCCATCAATCTGTTCGCCCATACAATCGGGATCTTGGTTTCCATGAATAGAACCTTCCAAGAATACTTCGTCGATAATCGGATCTTCAATTGATCTAGATACGAATCAAAGAATCCGTTGTATTTGTCCAGCCAAAAGATCTTCTCCAGGAGATCAAGATGAAATCCTTAATCATAATCCTCGATTTGGATTTCCTTCGACACTGGATCGAGATAGATGTCAATGAGAATAATTTTGAGTCTTAAGTCTTGAGTCTTGAATCTTGAGTCTTGAGTTATGAGTCTCGGAGTTATGAGTCTGGTAGTCGAAAGTCTTCGACGCAAATAACCGACTAGACCGATGGAAACGTTTTGTCGCTTCAAAATCTTCTAGAGCGATTTCTCCAACAATCTCCCCCTTTTTGATGATGACAAAACTTTCCCGTAGATTTGAACAACCTTGACCTGCAAAACACTTCTCAAGCAATATGGGTATCTCATAAAGATTTAATAAAACAACCGGACTCTGCATCCACAGAAAATTGGTTAGACTTTCATGAGTAATACCATATAACAACACTCAATATAAATTGCCAACGATCAAGCATCACAATCCACAACCAAATTCAGTCCATACTCAAGTTCACACAAGTCATACTAAAAACTCACAACCACAAAAACAAATTTAAAATCAATGTTTGAAAAAGATGGTTGGTTCAAATTTCTTCTCCCCTTTTGTCATCGGTAAAAGGTGAGAAAAGATTCATGTCTCCGCTGGGAATGCGCACGATCTGAATTCTCCCATAGACTGTACTATGCCTTCGAGCCTCTTCAAGTCTTCCCTTAATTTTGCTACCTCTTCTCCTTTGGCATTGGCTTGAATCACAGAGCGAGGTCTTTCAATCTGTCTTCCGGGTAATCAAGATGCTTGGCCAGCCTTCTTGATGGCTTGAATTTCATAGTCCCGAGCATAGATTTGGCCCCGCATTTCCATAAGAATATCAATAATACGATGAAAATCCGCTGAATTGTCTGTCTGCATACTAGCATTTACTTTCTCAGATGGAGTAAATGCAGACAATGGCGCTTCTGATGACCTTGCAGATTTAATGATGTATCATGATGTTCTACAATCAATGGAGACTCTTCTGGAGCAGCATGAGGTGAGGATTTTTCTTGCTCCCCAACTCCCCCTGTCTCTAAGACATCAAAATCTTGCTCGCCAACTCCCCCGTCTCTAAGACATCAAGATGGGTGGAGTGATTATCATGCTCTTCGGATTCTTTTCTCCATTCATCGCAGACTTTTCTTTCTCTTCTTCTCCTTCTTTTTCTTTTTCTTTCTTTCTCGGCTCTTCTTCTTCTTCAGCTTCTATCTCTTTCTCTCTCTGCTCTTCTTCTTCTTCATCTTCTTTTTCCTTTTCTCGCTGCTCTTCTACTTCTCTTTGCTTCGACGGAAGTTCTGTTGATCGAGATACAGAACGTCTAGTTCTTACCAGTGCAGGAATAGAAAGATCTTCATCGTCTTCTTCATCCTCCAAGATGAGAGTTCTTCTCTTTTTGGATGGAGTACCAATGGGCTCCTTCCCTTTTCTCTTTGATGCGTAAGAGAGCGGAGTTTTCACCTTGAACTTTGCCATTTCCTTGCTAAGTTCTTTCGTACGCATCTTCGTCAACATATTCAAACCTACCACCATTTTATCGCACGGTCTAACACAGAGTGTGTGGCGGATTCGATATTCATGTGTCTCAAGATTTTTGTCACAAGATTTGGATAAGGCAATTGTCCCTTGTTCTTCGACATTGCTCAGTACATATGGAAGAGAATAGTATGAGGCGAGAGAACTTCTTCCCGAGTTGATTGCATGCATCAATTTGGCTTCCGAATTGGATACATCGATCTTTGATGTAGACTTTGGCCCGATGCAATTGATCACAATTTTGTGCAGCACAATATTGATGGCACTCATCTTCGAGTATGTAATCTTCGCCTTTGTATCTCGTTTTGACAAGATCCAGAGTAGCACGAGCAATCGAGACTTTGATTGGTTGATAACGTCCTCGTTCAACACCAATTATGTCCGCCAAAGATGTCCACATCTATCACATAATCCTGATCTCGAACACTGAATGATATTCTATTCGCATCAAGAAAACTTAGATTCGAATAGAAATATGCAATAAGTGTGCATAACCATCAAGTGGTATCGGTGCAAAACCTGCTCAAGTTGAAGCGGTTCGAACTTTTCCCTTAAGTTCACATTAATTGCATCCAGAAATCAAAATCAACACTCCCGGGTTTATCACTCCTCGTTTCAACAGATCCTAAGAACAGCTTCTCCGTTCATTCGATCTAAACAACTCCATCTTCTTTCCCTTCACCTTTGCAAAGAATACCCATTCTCGGTTGAAAATCACTAAACATTTTATCATCTTCGATCCCCTCATTAGAATCGGTCCTGAAACACGAGGGTCACTTGGAATGTTCGCAAGTGACTCTTCAAATTACCTTTGGGAGCAATTCCCAATTCCTCCATTCGCTTCAAAAATCTGTACTCATTCCCATAATTCTTTTCTTTAAGGAAGGCATCTATATAATTCGAGAGAGAACCGAAACTTTCAACGCACGATAGAGCATGTAAATAAATGAGGGTTTTTGTGCTCTCACAGTTCAACATCCTCTAGAATGACTTCCTCCCGATGATGACCCGCACCTTGTGGGGTAGATGGTGAGTGATGAGGTGGAGAAGAAACAGACTCGTTGCTGTCTCGACAAATCATCTTCCTGAGATCGAAGTGCGTCGGTCTCTCCTTCATTCTTTGTGGACCCCCGCCGGCGATCCTTGACGACTTTCTCGAAGAAGACATCTTTTCTTGTCAATGGAAGATTCCTTCACTTGCTTTCCCAAGGAAAACGACAACTTTCTCGAGTATGAATACGAAGTAGAAAACAGGTTGAGAGAAGAATGCCTTTTAGGGTTTTGAGAATCGACTAAAAAGAGAAAACTGTATATATAACTCAGTTTTGAAAAGGAAAGAGCAATCGTTACGAAGAGAAGTGAATGAAATCGTCTTTCTTTAAAAATAATAACTCGCCATTTTAAAAGAGATTATCCCTTTTTGAAAAAGGCATGTTTTCGGAAATTAAAGATTATATCAATCAAATATAACGAAAGATCGTACCTTTTCGAGATTAAAAGAATAACTTACAGTCTATACAATGAAGGTCCAGTCCGAGAATTCGTAGTCCGAAAGATAGAGTCTCGAAAGATAGAGTCCGATTGATGGAAATTCATCGACTTTAACTTCTTCAAGCTTCAAAATGTTGAGTCTGGGTACGGATGAAATCGAATTGATTTTTCTCCAATGGCTTTGTGAATATATCCGCTAGTTGACTTTTTGAATCAATAAATTGAATTGAGATTTCTCCATTTTGAATATGATCTCTAATAAAATGATGTCGAATCTCTATATGCTTTGCTCTTGAATGAAGAATTGGATTTTTGGTGAGATTGATTGCTGGAGTTGTCACATCCGATCTCGGTGCATGAGTCTTCAATCCCAAAGTCTTGTAGCTGTTGTTTTATCCATAGAATTTGCGAACAAGAGCTTCCAAGTGCTACATACTCGCTCGTTGTAGAGAGAGCTACGTTGCTCGTTTCCTTGAAAACCAAGACACCGTCCCCGCTTCCAAGCAACCGGCGGGTTCCCGAAGTACTCTTTCTATCGACTCGCAACCGCCGATCAGCGTCTCGAATATCCTTAAGATTAAAGTCTCCCTCCTTAGGATACCATAGACCGATGCTTGAAGACGAGGCGACGTATTTAATAACACGTTTTGCAGCCTTGAGATGAGATTCTCTAGGATCCGATTGAAACCTAGCACAGATGCAAACACTCAACAAAATGTCGTCTAGAGGCGAAGATAAAGAAGTGAACCGATGATGCTTCGTACAGCCTTTTGATCAACTTTCTTCCCTTCTTCATCTTTGTCTATTTTCAACGAACTTGACATTGGTATATCAGTCTTTTTGCAATTTTCCAATCCAAACCTTTTGACAAGATCATTAGCATATTTTTCTTGACAAATGAAAGTTCCTTCCTTCAATTGCTTTACTTGAAGACCAAGAAAGAATGTTAATTCTCCCATCATACTCATTTCAAATTCATCCCGCATAGACTTTGAAAATTTCTTGCACTGATTTTTCATTTGGGGATCCAAATATGATATCATCAACATATATTTGAACAAGTAAAAAACTTTTGTTTTCCTTTTTAATAAATAAAGTAGTATCAACTTTACCTTTGGCAAAACCATTCTTTAATAGGAACTTACTTAGTCTGTCGTACCAAGCTCGAGGTGCTCGCTTTAAACCATACAGAGCCTTTTCGCCCGAAGACTCGAGTCCGGCTTATTTGGGTCTTCAAACCCCGGAGGTTGTTCCACGTAAACTTCCTCATGGATAAATCCATTTAGGAAAGCGCTTTTGACGTCCATTTGGAATAACCTGAAATTTTTATAGCAAGCAAACGCAAGTAATAGACGAATAGCTTCTAACCTTGCCACGGGAGCGTAAGTCTCATCATAGTCTATTCCTTCTTCTTGCGTATATCCTTTTGCCACGAGTCTTGCTTTGTTTCGCACGACTTTTCCTTTTTCATTCATCTTGTTTCTGAACACCCATTTGGTTCCGATAACAGTTTTACCTTTTGGTTAAGATGTCAGATCCCAGACGTCATTAATGTTGAACTGTCTCGAGTTCTTCTTGCATGGCTTCAATCCAGCTTTCATCGATAGAGCTTCTTCTATGCTTTTTGGTTCAATTTCAGAAATAAGAGCTATAGCACTAGACTCTTCACGCCTTTTGGATCTGGTGCGGATTCCTTCATTAATTTCTCCGATAATGAGATCTTTAGGATGACTGGATTTATTCTTCCAGTTGCTGGTTGATTTGACTGGTTGAAGATCTCTTTCTTTATCTGAGTCTTCTCGAGTAGCTTGATGCTGATCTTCCAGAGTCTGAGAAGCTTCTTGAGTTGTAATCTTTTGAGGGTCCAGAGTGTGCCCGTACTCTTCATGCCGAGTCCGACTGGATTCATTTTGCGTAGAGTCTTGGAATTTGACATTCATTGACTCCTCCACAACCGCTCTTCTTATTATAGACTCGTAGGCTTTGCTTGATGTAGAATATCCAAGGAAGATGCCTTCATCTGATCTTTCTTCGAACTTACCAACTTGATCTTTTGCATTTTTTAATATAAAACATTTGCATCCGAATACATGAAAGTATGAAACAATAGGCTTCTTTCCTTTGAATAACTCATAGGGGTTTTCTTTAAAATAGGTCTTAAAAGACTCTATTAATTATATAGCATGCTGTTGAAACAGCTTCAGCCCACCCAAAATCGAGAAGGAATTTTGCTTTCGATTAAAAGAGTTCTAGCCATTTCTTGAAGAGATCGATTCTTCCTTTCCACCACTCCATTCCGCCGAGGAGTATATGGAGAGGAGAATACATGTTTAAATCCGAGTCATCACAAAACTTTGTAAAATTTTGATTTTCAAATTCACTTCCATGATAAGTTCTTATACTTGATATAACACATCCAATTTCATTTTGAATCTTTTTAGCAAATTTTTCAAAATACGAGAATGTTTCAGACTTATTTGCAAGAAAATATACCCAAGTAAAACGGGAGTAATCATCTACAATAACTAGGCAATATTTCTTACCTCCAATACTGGGTTCGGTTGGTCCGAAGAGATCCATATGCAGCAACCGTAGTACATGATTAGTAGAGACATGATTTATAGACTTGTATGAATTTTTACCTGCTTTCCCCGAATGCAAGAAGTACACAGTTCAGTCTTTTGATAAGGCAATGGGTAGACCACGAACAAGCGCTTTGACGAGATTTTGGCTAATTGCTTCATATTAATATGCCCAAGCTTTCGTGCCACGTACTTGCTTCGTCTTGAATTGAAATTAAACATTGCGAATCTTCTCGGTTTCACATCTAGGAGATAGATATTTCCATGCCTTCGACCTTTGAAAGATCGAGTAGAGTCTTTACCGATTCCGAACATGTTCCTTCTTGGAAGAAAATCTTGAATCCAAAAGATCACATAGTTGGATCGATCTTTGAGAAGATTGTAATTGAGTCCTTCTACTAGAGAAACATTGTTTATTGTGAGATTTCCAATTTTGACAGGTTCCAAATCCCACAATATTTCCTTTGTCTTTGTTTCCTCCAAATGAAACTTTTCCTCCGTTCACTTGAATAAGCTTTATGAAGCTATTTGAGTCCCCCGTCATGTGACTTGAACATCCGCCGTCAAGATACCATTTTACCTTTTTCTTGACGGAGACCCGCATTCAAATGAAAATCTCAAACTTTCTTTTGGTACCCAAATTTTCTTGGGTCCTTTGGTGTTAGCAGAATAATCATTATAAGGCCATGCTTTCTTAACAGCTTCCAAATCATAGGACACTCTTTTTCAAAGTGATCCTTACCGTTACACTTTCAACATCTTAGAGCATTTCGACCTATTGATTTTACAAAAACTTTCTTGAAATGATTTTTGTAAGCCTCTTTCGATGGTCTCTTCTTAATTCTTTCCTTTACTTTAGGAAAATCAATCAAGGGAATTGTTTCTGCTGTCATACCTAGACCAGACTTATTGAAGTAAGGTCTTTGAACCGAAAGAACTTTTTCAAGTTTTTCAGATCCTATAGAAAATTTCCTTGAAATATTTGATAAGTCGCTTTTTAGAAAAGTATTTTCTTTTAAAAGATTATCTTCTTTCTCTTTAAGAGTCGAAAACATCAAATCTAAACTTTTGATTCTTTCTTCTAAAATGTTTTCTTTTTGTTTTGAAGCTAAGTTTTCCTTTTTAGTTCGGAAACTCTTTTGAGAGAAGTCTTAAGACTAAAACACAGTTCATCAATATACTTAGAGACTTTGACAGAATTTTAAAATCACTTACCTCAAATTCACTTTCCGAGTCCGATCCAGAATCCGAGTCCGAGTCCGATTGTGCCATCGCACACGATTGGCATATTCATCCTCACTTTCTTCACACTCGCATCACTCCAAGTTTCGGCTTTGAGTGCTTTTCAAACTTTTCAGCTTTTCCTTTCTTCTTCTTCTTCTAAGAGGACAGTTGGGTCTTATGTGTCCCTTTTCTTACATTCGAAACAGACTACATCCTTGTTTGGTTCCTCATCATCAACCGTACTTGGATTGCTGTCTTTGAAAATTTTGTTTCTTGGAGTTGAACCTTCTTCCTTTTCTATTCAGTTTTCTGAACCTTCTTATCATAAGAGCAAGCTCCTCATCGTCCGTATCATCTTCGAATCTGCATCATCGAATCATCATTTGATTTCAATGCAATAGATTTCTTACCTCTTGGATCTTCGTCTTCATTGATTCGTTCCACTTCATAAGACCGAAGAGTTCCAATCAGCTCATCAACAGATAGTGGCATAATTCTTTGCGTCTCTCTTATTGAAGTCTTTATATGATTCCAATCCTTAGAAAGTCCACGCAAAGAGCTTGTTCACTTTCATGGGATCGTAGATCTTTTGTCCTTGGTTCTCAAGACCATTGACAATATCTGTAAAGCGACTAAACATGTCGCTTATAGGTTCTCCCCGGTTTCATTTTTGAAGGATTCATATTGACCAAGAAGAATGTTGATTCCGGGTCTCCTTCACTCGATCCGTTCCTTCATAGGTGATGTGTAATCTGTCCCATACTTCTTTTGTCAGTAACACAAGAAGATATTCTGTTATATTCAGTTGGTGACAAAGCACAATATAAAGAGTAAATTGCTTTTGCATCGAGTGCTTGTCTCTTATTGATTTCTTCCCGAGTCATTCCACCGGTCTCAATTGTTTCTTTTCCTCTTTCGAAACCGATGCAGCAGAGGAGTGATCCCTTTTCCACAACGTCCCATTCCGAGGATCCTTTGATCGCGAAAGGCTTTCATCTTGTTCTTCCGTATGTTGTAATCCTTTCCATCAAAGTAGGGAGGTCTGGGTATTGCTTTGCCCTTCCATCAGCCCCCGGTGCCCCATACTAGCCATGGATCTTTTACTCTTTGTGAAGTAAAACACTTCAAATAAAGTAAGAACACTAAGCTCGATACCAATTGATATAGCTAGTGCTAGTACCTAGAGGGGGGTGAATAGGTATATAAACGATTTTTCGCACAAGTACTTAGACAATTAAGGAATTGCAACAAATAACATTCAATCGTAAGACTCGTGAATGAAAGAGAGAATTAAACACGCGGTTTATAGTGGTTCGGCTTGATTCAAGCCTACGTCCACTCTTTCGCACCGATGCCAATCGGCTGGATTCCACTATGAACAAAGAGATGTTACAGCGTTGATCTTCCTTGATTTCGGGTGTAGATGAACTACCACACTCACTCAAGGTATCACCAAGTATAGACACTCTCTGTATACAATTTCGCTCAGACTGTATCGACTAATAATCAAAGTGCTTCAGACTCTAGAATTTCTCTATCTATCACACTGCTTGAACAACTGGAACGTCTTCCTTTTATACTCCTTTATGCCATCATAACCGTTGGCACTTACCAAAGGAATTCCTCCAATCTACCCGTTGGACAGAATCAATCAAGAAGATCATCCGAGCTATTAAAGGAATCGACGATAGCCCATCAATCTGTTCGCCCATACAATCGGGATCTTGGTTTCCATGAATAGAACCTTCCAAGAATACTTCGTCGATAATCGGATCTTCAATTGATCTAGATACGAATCAAAGAATCCGTTGTATTTGTCCAGCCAAAAGATCTTCTCCGAGAGATCAAGATGAAATCCTTAATCATAATCCTCGATTTGGATTTCCTTCGACACCGGATCGATAGACTCCAATGAGAATAATTTTGAGTCTTTAAGTCTTGAGTCTTGAATCTTGAGTCTTGAGTTATGAGTCTGGAGTTATGAGTCTGGTAGTCAGAAAGTCTTCAGACGCAAATAACCAGACTAGACTGATGGAAACGTTTTGTCAGCTTCAAAATCTTCTAGAGCGATTTCTCCAACAAGCCGATGCTTCCGACATTGATGATGCTTCCTCTTCGTGACGGGATCATGGCTCGAGCCGCATGCTTGGTTCCTAGGAAAACACCCGTCAGGTTCACGCTTACTACTCTCTCAAAGTTGGCCTTGTCATTGTCCAATATTTTGGCTCTGAGTGGTTCGATGGTTGCAGCATTGTTCACCATTATGTCCAGCTTTCCATGCTTGTCAACGGCAGTGTTAATGGCTTTTTCAACGTCGGATCCGCTTGATACATCACAATGTACAAAGGATGCAGTCTCTGGCCCTAGATCCTTGCACACCGACTCGCCCAAGTCGTCGCGAATGTCAGCTATAATGACTCTAGCCCCATGCTTTGAGAAGAGCCTCGCGGTAGATTCTCCAATGTCACCCACCCCACCAGTGATCACTGCCACCTTTCCCTCTAGTCTGAAAAGGAAAATAATCATCTCAAACTTAATCTATACGTGTCTATATCAATATGTGAATGTCTAAGTTGTGCAAGAAAAACTCCATATCGTTTTTCTTTGGGAAGATCGATTGAGATCAACGTTATGATTACAAAGAAACTGAGCTAAGAAGTTTCGCTTAATGGGGCAAGCTAGCCTTCGTCTGATGCTGCCTAAGCAAAATCAAACTACTGTCTTTCAGTTTCCATGACATTGAATCATGCTTATTAAGGAACAGCGCACGTGAGGGTTCGTGGCGGAAAAGTTGTATACTTTGCTTGAACCTTTTGACACGAAAAGCAATTGAGTCCTAGAATGTGGATACCTTCTTGCAGCTTGGGAAAGAAGTGCTCCTGTTGCCATAGTTTGCTCCGATACTAAATTGTTGCGTTCTGAGAAGTGTGTGGGTATTGAGGCTTTGGTCACTTGCTCCCAAGAATTTTCTTTTGGATGAACAAATCAAGACTGCCACAAGACCCTCAGCTCACTCTTACTCATTTCGATTTTCTTCCCTTTATCCCTTGTCCCTATTGTGAAGCTATCACTCGCTCCTCAGGAGCTTTCTTATAGAGAGCATTCCGATAGATAATCGTCATGTTATGAAAACCTGATTTTTCTTATTATTTTGTCCTTTTTTTCGCTACGCACGAGTATCCCGTGTGCCCAACTTTTTGACTGGACTTGCCTTTACTCAAATCCATCCTCTTCTTTTGATGGATTTAGAACCACAAGTTGTGTGGATGAAAGCTTAACCAATCAGCAAAGCTCGGGAGTTAGATATTGCTGACACCATTTTTAGGACCGACACTAAATAAATATTGTTCGACTTTGAATCCTTATATTTGTAATTGTTTTAAAGTGCATTGTTGAATTAATCATCGTTGGGGCTAGCTTGCAATTCCAAAGATTAGAGGCCTTCGATCAAGACATGTGGGCAGCTGTATCTAACTCTGCTTACGAGGACGACTACCAGAATTTGCAGAGCAGAAAAATGAAGCTACTTAGCAGTTTGCCACATGTTTGCCTGGCTTGAAGGTGAAAAAATCATTTTCCATTGCCATAGAAAAAAAAAAACAAGCGAAGAGGAATGAATATCATGAGATTATACGATGGATGACCTGTGTCCACGCAGAAAGAGGTGGCCATGAAGACCAGCGAAATCAACTTAGAATTTATAAGTTTTGTTCAATCCCCATCTACCCAGTGTTGACTTAGTGTATCTCTCACAATGTTTAAAGAGCTCACAAAGAATATTGTACTAATATATTAAAAACTCCCAGAAGTACACTTAAACATAGGGGAAAGTATAAAAAAAAAATTAAATCATAAACCTACTGGGTGACTATTTAATCCAAAACCTTTCAATTTGGACAATTTAACAATTAAAATTTTCATGATTTGCTAATGAAGTCATTTTGGCTAATTTTGGTAAAAATTGCCAACGTGGATGTTGGCCGCTCTACGTTGCATAGCCAACGCTAATATTGATAATTTTTGCAATTTTTTATTTAAGTTTTCTAAATTTTTTTTGCCTTTTTTTTGCCTTTCTTTTCTTTTCTTTATGTTTTTTTCTCTGTTGGATTTCCAGTCGGTAGGGTCTTTGCAATGCTCTAGCCAGCTGTGGGTGAGAGCCTTTGTGTCCTCTCTAGTCATCGGCCATAGAAGAGGTTTTGTTTTCACGTGGATATTATTTAGGCAATGCAATAAATGGGCCCCAATTTGTTTTTTTTTGGTTGAAAAATGGGCCCCAAATTGACTGCCCAATTCCAGCTAAATTTGGGGTCTATCTTTTGCTCCCGGTAGTTGCACCATCCTATCTTGATCTTATTGCGTGTGATCTCATGACATGACTAGTAACTAGCTACCTATCTGTCCACTCTTGAATCACGGAATGATAGAAAGAGAATCGGAAGACCTTATCCCAAAGCTACATAATACTACAGGTCTTGACTGGCGCCTATGACTGATGACCTTAGCCCATTTCCTTGTTCGATTCTTGTGGTCTTCCATCGAGCTAGTGTTTCAGAATAAATGTTATTATTATTATTTTTTTTACCGAGTCTACAATCAACTAAGCATACTAAATGATATTTGCCTATTGCAACATGTGATTAAATAGTAAAATAAATAGAATAAAAAAATAAATTGGACACCAAATATATGTAGTTCAATTCGGTTGGTGTGACCTATGTCTACAGGGGAGTAGAAAAAAAATTCCATTGAAGAATTGCCAACAAAATTCTAAACCTATTGCAATTATGCCAATTCAATCATAAACTTCTGTTGACACCTAAATTTTGGCGACCTAGACATTTATTCATTACATAGAAAAACTAGGATTAATTTTTAAGCAAAAAATAAATAATAAAAATTGCATAGCATGTAGTTTTAAGTGCATCATTATTTTTTGATAAGGAATAATGATTTGATATAGTTGGTAAATCTTTCATATATTCATGCGATATACACACCGAGAGATATATTTCGCAGAAAATTGGAAGATTTCGCAGGAATATTCTAGGTGGAATATATATTTGGTGCTAATCTTTGGACAATATATATTTTGACATAATAAAAGAAACACCGGATCTTTCAATCATTGATGGGTATGAGCAAAGGAAAGAAAATAAAATAAAATCAAGGAGATTGTGCCTTGGCTGTGTGATGCGATCAAAAGAAGAAGGAAATTTTGCTTCTTCCATATAGGGACTCTATTTCTTTGCATGTAAAAGGGGTGTCTTGCACACATTTAAAGTGGGGAGCCACATAATAGAAACAGAGGGCCACAATTCGTGAAAAAGAGAGGAAAGCGTGAGGGGCCACAATTCGTGAAAAAAAAAGAAAAGAAAAAGAAACCTTTCTCTCTCTCGTCCAAAAGGTGGTCACTTCTTCTCTGACAAAGTGTAGAGAAAGGAAGAAGAAGTTAGCAAAGTACAGAGAGAGGAAAGAGTGGACGTGAGAGGAAAAGAAAAAAAAAGAAAAAAAAGAGAGGAAATGTCATCTTTTTCGGGGAGTCTTTGTTCCTCGCTGCTGCCCGTTGCCCTGCCTCGCCTTGATCGCCGCCGCCGCTGCTTCCCTCCTTTTGGCAAACGACAAGCCATGCCGAGCACCCCTAGCTGTGAGCCCCACTGTCTTGAGCTCGTTGACTTGACACTTACCTGCTGCTAGTCCAACTGCCACAGCCCAACCCCGACTCGAACCGTCGTTCGCGAATCTTTGGCATTGGTCCAAATAAGGTAATTTTCTTGAACCAAATTTCTTCTCGATATTGTTGCATAAATTATAATCTTTGATGTTAATAGTGATTCCATCGAGGCTTTAGGCATTACCTAATAGGATATTATTGGTAAATATCACTATAATTACTAATTTGATTCGTAAGACTTCGGATCATTTTTTTTAATTATGTTGATTTTAATGATATTTTGGTTTGAAATCATTATAATTATTAATTTGATCTATGAGACTTTGGATCAATTTTTTAATTATTTTAATTTTTCTTGACTGTTGTGATGTTTATGATTAAAATAATCGTTAATTTAATTTGTGAGACACAGATTATTTTTTCAATTATTGTAATCCTTCATTTGATGAATATCCTGAGTGGCTTGGATATAATGCCTATATGGTAATTGCTCGTTTTGGAAAACACTAAAAAAATCAAATCTTGCATCGGAATATGATGGTTTCATAAATTAGGATTGATTTTTTTTTAATTAGATTACACGTTAGGATATATATAGGATTTTCATGATAGCATTGTCTAGTTTGAATAGGATTGCATATTTAGATAATTTTAGAATAGATTAGAATAGGATCTAAGTAACATTTTCTTTCATAGATAGGGTCCAATCTAACATTTGCATATTTTTAAAAATCTCGTTTAAAAAAAAATAGTTTTCTGAGATAGGATAGGGTTTAAGTCAAATTAATCCCTAAAATATTAGATAGTTATAGAAAAATTATTCATCTTAGATAGTTTAATTAGGTTTTTTTATTACGAATTTTAATTAAAAAAAATTAGGTGCATGTCAAATAGTTTGCATGCTAGGTTCATTTGATTAGAAATTGCTTGTTAATAGAGTTAGATCATGTAGTTAAAGTGCAATTCTAATTTTGAGATAAAAGAAAACCCCCAAAAAAAAAAAAATTACTTGCTTTGTGTGTTTATTTCTTTTGGTGAAAGTCATTTGATTATTTAATAATGGATAAGTATCCGTGTGATCACCCCATTGCATGATAGTAGATTAAAACCAATCCAGACTGCCTGCAAAGACTTTTTTTTCAAAAATAAAAAAGAATGGAATCAAAAGGGCATTAGAGAAATCTTGTGTAACTAAGTCCCCGTAGTAAAAGTCTCTGATTCCTAGGAGTAATAATTCTCCCATTATTTTACTTAGGTGTTTAATTGAGCTAACATAAACTGAATAGTGATGGCTCATAGCTAATAATAATCTTTTGCATGCTAAAAACTTGAACCTAAGTCGCGAATTGGTATAGGCTTATGAGAGCCCGAGCTAAGTTTAGATTAGCCAAACCCTAGGTGGTGCACCTGAGGTTAAGTTGTGACAAACCCTTTTTTTTTTGGCAATTCAGTACTAAACTTTTTGCAATTGTGCAAATTCAGTCCATCCGACCAAATATAACCGGCTAGCATTGACGTGGGCGTTGACCAATGACGCTGACTTGGTAAATTTTTAATATTTCTTATTCTTTTTTTTCCCCACCTCCTCTTTCTTCGTCGGCGTGACCTCATTGTCCCTGGGCGAGGCGCCTCGCCAATGGCTAGGGAGGTCGATCCTCCCCTTGGCCGGGCGAGACCGAACCTCACTAGATTTTGCAAGGTTGAGCCCAACCAAGACGAGGGTCAACATCACCAGTGGCAGACAACTCTCGATCTCGCCATGGTTGGGTGAGATCGAGCCTCGCCATTTTTGCAATTCTTTTCGTAAGTTTTCTAATTTTTTTTCTTTTGCCTTTTCTCCTTTCTTTTCTTTTCTTTTTGTTTTTTTCCTTAGTTGGATTTCCAACCGGTAGGGTCTTTGCAATGCTCTAGTCGATTGTGGGCTAGAGCCTCTGTGTCCTCTTCAGTCATCGACCACAAAAGAGGTTTTGTTTTCATGTGAATATTGTTTAGGCAATGCAATAAATGGGCCCCAAATTGATTGCCCAATTCTAGCTAAATCTAGGGGTTCATCTTTTGCTCCCAGTCATGTGGATATTGTTTAGGCAATGCAATAAATAGGCCCCAAATTGATTGCCCAATTCCAGCTAAATATGGGGGTCCATCTTTTGCTCCAAATTTAAACAATATCCACGTGAAAACAAAACCTCTTCTATGGCCGATGACTAGAGAGGACATAAAGGCTTCCACCCACAGCCAACTAGAGCATTGCAAAGACCCTACCGGCTGGAAATGCAATAAAGGAAAAAAAAAAAAAATAAAGGAAAAAAAGACAAAAAAAAAACAAATTAGAAAACTTACAAAAAGAATTACAAAAATGGTGAGGCTCGACCTCACCCAACCATGGCAAGGTCGAGAGTCGCTTGCCACTGGTGAGGTCAACCCTCGTCTTAGTTGGGCTCAGCCTTGCCAAATCTAGTGAGGTTCAGTCTTGCTCGGCCAAGGGGAGGGTCGACCACCCTAGCCACTGGCGAGGCGCCTCGCCTAGGGATAGAGAGGTCACACCGATGAAGAAAGAGAAGGTGGGGAAAAAAAAGAATAAGAAATATTAAAAATTTACCACGTCAGCATCATTGGTCAGCGCCCACGCTAACGCTAGTTGGTCATATTTGGTCGGATGGGCTGAATTTACGCAACTGTAAAAGTTTTAGAACTGAATTGCAAAAAAAAAAAAAAAAAAAAAGATTCATACTTTGAAAAATCTTAAACTAGTCACACGTATGACAAATTTACCAAAAACTATTTTTTTTTTACTATGAAAAACCCCAAATTGGTACGCCTGTGATAAATTTACCCTGACTGATCATAAAAAAACCCTAAACTTGTATATTTATGACAAATTTACCCTAAACTATTTTTTGACCGCCAAAAAATCCAAAACTGATATACCTTTGACAAATTTACCCAAAACTGGTACACTTATGACATATTTATCCCCTATTAGTTTTCGTTAAATTTTAATGTCAAATTATTAAGTTAAATGACACGTGACAGTTGACTAGTATACCAATTTGGGATTTTACGCTCCGTTTGTCATAGTTTACAATTTGTGTGATTTGTTGCGGTATTAATCCAATTTAGCGGAAGGGATATTTGTAGTAAATTTAGCAGTTTGGGGTTTTTTGCGGTCGAATAAATTAGGTTGTGGTAAATTTGTCATAAATATACAAGTTTAGGGTTTTTTATGGTCAAATGGGGTAAATTTGTCACAAGTGTACCACTTTGGGGTTTTTCTTGGTAAAAAAAATAGTTTTGGGTAAATTTGTCACACGTGTACCAGTTTAGGGTTTTTCAAGGTATGAACCATTTATTATATTTTTTTTAAATTCAAATTCAGTTCCAAACCTTTTGCAATTATGTAAATTCAGCCCATCCGACCAAATATGACCTGCTAGCGTTGGCGTGGGCACCGACCAATGACGCTGATGTGGTAATTTTTTTAATGTTTTTTATTATTTTTTTTTCCCCACCTTCCTTTTCTTCATCAGTGTGACCTCGCTATCCCCGGGCGAGGCACCTCGCCAGTGGCTAGGGAAGTCGACCCTCCGCTCAGCCAGGCGAGACCGAACCTCATTAGATTTGGCAAGGCTGAGCCTAACCAAGATGACCTCACCAGTGGCAAGTGACTCATGACCTCGTCATGGTTGGGCGAGGTCGAGCCTCGCCATTTTTGCAATTTTTTTTGTAATTTTTCTATTTTTTTTTGGCTTTTTTTTTCCCATTGTTTTATTTTCTTTCTGTTTTTTCCTCTATTGGATTTCCAACTGGTAAGGTCTCTCCAATGCTCTAGTCAACTGTGGGCAAGAGCCTCTGTCCTCTCTAGTCATCAGCCACATAAGAGGTTTTGTTTTCATGTGGATATTGTTTAGGCAATGCAATAAATGTGCCCCAAATTGATTGCTCAATTCTAACTAAATTTGGGGTCCATCTTTTGTTCCTAGTCACGTGGATATTGTTTAGGCAATACAATAAATGGGCCCCAAATTGATTGCCCAATTCCAGCTAAATCTGGGGGTCCATCTTTTGTTCCCGGTAGTTGCATTGTCCAGATTTGGGAGCAAAATATGGACCCCCATATTTAGCTGGAATTGGACAGTCAATTTGGGGTCCATTTATTGCATTGCCTAAACAATATTCATATGAAAACAAAACCTCTTTTGTGGTCAATGACTGGAGAGGACATAAAGGCTCTCGCCTACAGTCGATTAGAGCATTGCAGAGACCCTATTGACTGGAAATCCAACGAGAGGAAAAAAACAAAAAGAAAAGAAAAGAAAGGAAAAAAAGGCAAAAAAAAATTCAAAAACTTACAAAAGAATTGCAAAATTGGCGAGGCTCGACCTTGCCCAACCATGGCAAGGTTGAGAGTTGCATGCCTCTGGTGAGGTCAACCCTCGTCTTGGTTGGGCTCAGCCTTGCTAAATTTAGTGAGGGTCGGTCTTGCCTGGCCAAGGGGAGGGTTGGCCTCCCTCGCCACTGGCAAGGCACCTTGCCTAGGGATAGCAAGGTCACATTGACGAGGAAAGAGAAGGTGGGGGAAAAAAAGAATATGGAATATTAAAATTTTACCATGTCAGCGTCATTGGTTGACAGCCGCACTAACGCTAGCCGATCATATTTGGTCGGATGGGCTGAATTTACACAATTGCAAAAGGTTTAGAATTGAATTGCAAAAAAAAAAAAAAAAATGGTTCATATCATCAAAAACCCTAAACTAATACACTTATGACAAATTTACCGTACTATTTTTTTTTACTATGAAAAGCCCCAAATTGGTACACTTGTGATAAATTTATCTCGACTGACTATAAAAAAAAACTCTAAACTTATACATTTATAACAAATTTACCCGAAACTATTGTTTTTACTGCAAAAAACCTCAAACTGGTATTCCTTTAACAAATTTACCCCAAATCGGTACAGTTATGACATATTAATCCTCTGTTAATTTTCGTTAAATTTTAATGTCAAATTATTAAGTTAAATGACACATGATAGTTAATTAGTATACCAATTTATGATTTTACGCTCAATTTGTCTTAGTTTACAATTTTTCTGATTTTTGTGGTATTAATCCAATTTAGCGGATAGTATATTTGTCGCAAATTTATTACTTTAGAGTTTTTTGCAATTGAATAAATTAGGTTGTGGTAAATTTGTCATAAATATACAAGTTTAGGATTTTTTATGGTCAATCGGGATAAATTGTTACAGGTGTACTACTTTGGGGTTTTTCTTGGTAAAAAAAAATTGTTTGGAGTAAATTTGTCATAGATATACCAGTTTAGGGTTTTCAGGGTATGAACCTTTCTTTTTTTTTGCAATTCAGTTCTAAACCTTTTGCATTTGTGTAAATTCAGCTCATTTGATCAAATATGACTGGTTAGCGTTGGACCAATGACGCTAACGTGGTAATTTTTTTTAATATTTCTTATTCTTTTTTTTCCTCACCTTCTCTTTTTTTCGTCGGTGTGATCTCGCTATCCTTGGGCGAGGTGCCTCACGAGTGGCTAGGGAGGTCGACCCTCCCCTTGGCCGGGCGAGACCGTACCTCACTAGATTTGGCAAGGCTGAACCTAACCAAGAGGAGGGTCGACCTCACCAATGGCAGGCGACTCTTGACCTCGCCATGGTTGGGCGAGGTCGAGCCTCGCTATTTTCACCATTATTTTTGTAAGTTTTCTAATTTTTGTTTTTTGCCTTTTTTTCCTTTCTTTTCTTTTCTTTCTGGTTTTTCCTCTATTGGATTTCCAACTGGTAGGGTCTCTGCAATGCTCTAGTCAACTGTGGGTGAGAGCCTCTGTGTCCTCTCCAGTCATTGGCCATAGAAGAGGTTTTGTTTTCACGTGAATATTATTTAGGCAATGCAATAAATGGGCTCCAAATTGATTGCCCAATTCTTGCTAAATCTAGGGGTCCATCTTTTGCTCCCGGTAGTTGCATCGTCCATATTTGGGAGCAAAGGATGGACCCCCATATTTAGTTGGAATTGGGCAGTCAATTCGGGGCCCATTTATTGCATTGCCTAAATAATATCCACATGAAAACAAAACCTCTTCTGTGGCCAATGACTGAAGAGGACATAAAGGTTCTCACCCATAGCCAACTAGAGCATTGCAGAGACCCTACCGGCTGGAAATCCAATAGAGGAAAAGAAAAAAGAAAAGAAAAGAAAAAAAAAAAAGGCAAAACAAAAATTCAAAAAACTTACAAAAAGAATTGCAAAAATGGTGAGGCTCGACCTCGCCCAACCATGGCGAGGTTGAGAGTCAACTACCACTGGTGAGGTCGACCCTCGTCTTGGTTGGGCTTAGCCTTGCCAAATCTAGTGAGGTTCGGTCTCGCTCGGCCAAAGGGAGGGTCGACCTCCCTAGCCACTAGCGAGGCACCTCGCCCTAGGATAGCGAGGTCACACCGACGAAGAAATAGAGGGTGGGGAAAAAAAAGAATAAGAAATATTAAAAATTTACCACGTCAGCGTCATTGGTCGGCGCCCACGGTAGCGCTAGTTGGTTATATTTGGTCGGATGGGCTGAATTTACACAATTTCAAAAGGTTTAGAATTGAGTTGCAACAAAAAAAAAGGTTCATACCCTCAAAAACCCTAAAATGGTATAAGTGTGACAAATTTACCCAATTTTTTTTTTTTTACCTAAGGAACCCAGTACAACCGGCAGCCGGCGGGTAAACCCTAGGGCGACGCTAGCGGAGGACCCACCATCCCGACGTTGCGCTTAAGATCCCGTGCGTCCCGTAGGATTCAAAATCCTCATCCTGAGTAGACGTCATGGGAGTTCTTATTCAGTTAGGCCACCGTAGGCGGTGGTCCCCAAACTATTATTATTATTTTTTTTTTTTTGGTAACCTAGGAAACCTCCGTGCGCCGCTTCGCGGTGGAGTAAACCCCGGAGGGAGTAGAGTCACCACCACCCTTGCTCTCCGAGTAAGTCATGGGTTCCTTTCCAACAAGGCAGACGACGTAGTGATTCGAACACTGGACCTCTCGTGAAAAGAACCAACGCCCAACCACTATGCCGCCACTACGGGTGGTGTCCCAAAACTATTTTTTTACAATGAAAAACTCAAAAAATGGTACACATGTGATAAATTTACCCCGACTGACCATAAACAAAAAAAACCCTAAACTTGTATATTTATGAAAAATTTACCAAAAATTATTTTTTTATCACAAAAAATCATAAACTAGTATACTTTTGACAAATTTACCCCAAACCGATACACTTTTGACAAATTTATCATATGTTAGTTTTCGTTAAATTCTACTGTTAATTATTAAGTTAAATGATACGTAACAGTTGACTAGTATACCAATTTGGAATTTTACGCTTTTACAATTTTTGTGATTTTTGTGGTATTAATCCAATTTAGCGGAGAGTATATTTGTCGCAAATTTATCAGTTTTGATTTTTTGCAGTCAAATAAATTAGTTTGTGGTGAAAAATCCTAAATTGGTACACATGTGACAAATTTACCCGGAATTATTTTTTTCATCAAGAAAAACCCCAAAAGTGATACACTTGTGACAAATTTACTCCGATTGACCATAAAAAAACTTGAATTTGTACATTTATGACAAATTTATCCAAAACTATTTTTTTACCACAAAAAACCCAAAATTAGTATACCTTTGTCAAATTTACTATAATTTGGTACACTTATGACATATTTATTTTTTGTTAGTTTTCCTTAAATTTTACTGTCAAATTATTAAGTTAAATGACAAGTGACAATTGACTAGTATACCAATTTGAGATTTTATGTTCCATTTGTCATAATTTACAATTTTTGTGATTTTTTGTGGTATTAATCCAATTTAGCGGAGGGTAAATTTATTGCAAATTTATCAGTTTGGGGTTTTTTTACGATCGAATAAATTAGTTTATGGTAAATTTGTCACAGGTGTACCACTTGAGATTTTTCGTGGTAAAAAAAAATAGTTTTGGATAAATTTATCACACGTGTACTAGTTTAGGATTTTTAAGGTATGAACCCGTTTTTTTTTTTGTTGGAACTTAGTTTTAAATCTTTTGCAATTGTGTAAATTCAACCCATCCGACCAAATATGACCGGCTAGCGTTGTTGTGGGTACCAACCAATGACGCTGACGTGGTAATTTTTTAATATTTCTTATTCTTTCTTTTTCCCCACCTTCTCTTTCTTCGTCGGTGTGACCTTGCTATCCCTAGGCGAGCCGCCTCGCCAGTGGTTAGAAAGGTCCATCTTTTGCTCTCAGTAGTTGCACCATTCCATTTTTATCTTATCGTGTGTGATCTCATGACATGACTAGTAACTAGCTACCTGCCTGTCCACTCTTGAATAACGGAAATAATAGAAAGAGAATCGGAAGACCTTATCCCAAAGCTACATAACACTACAGGTCTTGACCGGCACCAATGATTGATGACCTTGCCCCATATCCTTGTTCGACTCTTGTGGTCTTCCATCGAGCTAGTGTTTCAGAATAAATGTTATTATTTTTTTTTCACCGAGTCTACAAATCAACTAAGCATACTAAATGATATTTGCCTATTGCAGCAGGTGATTAAATAGTAAAATAAACAAAACAAAAAAATGGGACACCAAATTTATGCAGTTCGATTTGGTTGGTGTGATCTATGTCTACGAGGGAGTAGAAAAGAATTCCATGAGAGAATTGCCAAAAAAGTTCTAAACCTATTGCAATTATGTCAATTTAATCATAAATCCCCATTTTATTTTTTGAGTTAATACTCTGAAAAATCTCAAACTGTTACACTCGTGACAAATTTATCCCAAACTATTTTTTTGACCACTAAAAACCTCAAAATGGTATACATTTAACAAATTTACCTCAAACTATTGCAATTATGCCAATTCCCATAGGTCTTCATAATCATCGAGCTCATCGCATAAGATCTTCAATTTAGTGCAGTATACCACCGCTGAGAGTCCTCCTTGCTATAGGAGTCTGATCTTGGTTTTGATCTTGTAGATGCGAGGTCTGTTACCATCTTTTGCTTCTTTTGCATATGCCACGCTTCCTTGTAGACTCTTGTCAAGGGAACTAAAGATCCATGAAACTATCATGGAATCATAAATGTCGCAAGCATTAAATTCGAGTGTAGTTGGATTGGACTTCTCTAGCGATCCATCAATAAACCTGAATTTATTTTCTTCCACAATGTACCTCTCATTGCCTTCCATCATGTTGCATACTTATCCTGGGTTAGCACTCATGAAACGAGTATGCTTCCACGATTATCAGAGGTGTTGAGATAATATGGTAAGGAATGGTCGATCACCTTCTATGCAAATGCTTCCGTGGCCATATTGCAAATGATGCGGACCGAATTGTCAAGCATGTTTATGCTCTCTGCTTTGATATCATGAGATAAATCGTAATTCGCTTATATTGCTTAATGTGCAGTACAAATATTTATACAACTTTACCAAAAAAAAAAATTATACAATAAATTACTTAATAGAAAAGAGAAACAAAAGATCTACCCAATATCTCTAGTTAATTATAAGATATATACTAAATCTTATGCTAACTAAAAAACCAAAAAGTACATCCTCAGCTTCATCTATCATTATACTTCCACTTGACACTTACGATAATGATAAACAATTCGTCTTGTCGTGACCTTCTCTTGAATTCACAAAACTTCCATTGCTCCATCCATGCAGGGGTAGAAAATGTGTCGCTGTCTCGGCTGTGCTATAGGACTCCAAGGAAGTTAGGATATGAGAGCACTCATCTTGGGGCGGGCTTGCTATTGGATACTTTTAGCAATTATACGCTCTACACTTGGCTATTGAGTGTTTATTGTGGGTAAGATAACTGATATATTAGATATAATAAGAGATACACTAAATTTAGAAAAAAAACATAATGTGAATCTTTTGCAAATCTTCCTTGATATGACTCCCAAGCGTGTATAACTGCACAGACGATGCTGATTGTGAAGGCTTTCGTCCTTAAAACTTGTGGTTCTGAATTCGTCAAAAGAAGGGAGACATAGGAATCACATGCATCAAGAAAAAAACACAGATTTGAGTACAAGCCGTGTCCAGCCTAACAGTTGGGCAGAATGTGATTCATGTGCGTACGGAAAAAATGACAAAATTATAAGAAAAACGAGGTTTTCTGACATGACAATAAACATACTTAAGTGGTAAAAATTACGAAAGATACACTTAAGTACTATTTTTTAAAAAATTGAGACATCTAAGTGTCAAGTCTAACGACTCTCGCTGGAAATCCTACATAACAATTTTTAATAATATAATTCGTCTACGTGACTCACCAAAGAGTTGAGTCGGTAAAGAAAAACCAAAATTATGTCGTTTCGCCTCTTTTTTTAATTTTAATGTAAATATTAAGTAAATTAAATTATTTTAAAAAAGCGGGGGAGGAGTTGTAGAACGGCAAGCGTTGTGCAAGCCCTTGTCATCGCCACCCCACTGTCATTGAGAATGGTTGGCAATGGTGGGGGGAGGATCGGCCGAGGTCACCTTAGCCCTTCCTGGTGACGGTGAGGTGGTGGTGGCAAGGGCTTGCACAGTCCTTGCCATTCTGCAACTCCTCCCCCCTTTTTAAATAATTTAGTTTAATTAATATTTATATTACAATTTAAACTCGACGTAAAAGGACGTCGTTTTTGGCTTATCTAGTCACATTAGTGTGCAAAATGATGTTGTTTTGCACTTGTTTCGCCAAAAAAAATGTCATGGCAGCATTTTGAACGGATTTTCTCGCCATTGGCACTTAACTAATCCATTTTTCTTTGATTTTGGCACTTATGTGTACATTCTCTAATTTTTGGCACTTAAGTGTCCCCGTGTGAATTTTTGACACTCCAAGGGTCTAGATCTCCACACGAATTTTTAATAAGCATGAACATCATGGAAACTGCAAAACAATAGTTTGATTTTGCTTGGGCATTATCAGACGAAGGCTAGTTGACGAGGTTGCATATGGTCATTGAGGATGTAGTTGTATAAATGTGATGACAGCATTACTCAATCTGCTTATAAGTAGGAACCGAGCTTCCTAGCTTGGCCCTCATAAGAGGAAGGAAAGAGAGAGAGAGAGAGAGAGAGAGAGAGAGAGAGAGAAGGATGTGGGTTCTGAGCTCTACCGAGTTGTTCCGCAGAGACTCAATGGAGCAGCCGGTGCGTCCTCTCCCCTCGTTGATCTCCAACCATTTAATAGAGGGCATGCTTAGCGGTTTCAGAGATGATGATTTCATTTGCAGGTACTATTTGAAGAGTACTCAGGAGCGAGAAAGGTGATCTTGAACCGGCCTTCCAAGTTAAACACCCTCACTCTCGAAATGGTGCGTCCCTCTCTTCTTTCTTTGCTTGTTTATGTGTCTTCGGTAATCATGTCCGTCGTCGTCTTCTCTGAGCACGCAGGTTTCTCAGATGTCTAACAAGTTGCAAATCTACGAGGGCGATCATACCGTCAACCTTGTTATCTTGAAGGTAAATACAAGTTGTATTCATGTACGTCCTTTTTGATAATTTGTTAATTTAGTCCTAAACCTTCTGATGATTTGCCATAACAAAGTTTAAGACAAAATTGGTACAATAAAATGTTTAGGATTAAATTGATAAATTGTCAAAAGTTTCGGACTAAATTGATACAATTAAAAAGTTTAGAACTTAAATAACTGCCATACATTAGGTTTAGAGCTTTTTGGACAATTCTCATTATTCATGTTATTCTTCGCCTCTTGCTGAAATATTCATCAGGGGAACGGAAAAGCATTTTGCACAGGCGGGGATGTTATTGGAAATATGTGCTCCAGCTTAACAGGTGACCAAATCCGGATATGCTCTCTTTTAAATTCATATAACTGTAAGTCGTGATAAATGCAAGAGAATCATATATACATGCTGTATTCTGAGGTTCCGTGGCAAAAGCATGTAGAATTTTCTTTACTGCATTGGCAATTTTCTTTACTGTAGAATCATGTAAATGTTAATAAACCATTGGTAAAAATATGAGATTGGCGACTTTGTTGCAAGCCTACCAACGCTTGTGTGATATTACCAAATGTTCTTTGATAATTGCAAATTACCAACTTTTATACTAATTCATTAACTTTTCTTTTGTGTAGCTTACTATATATAGAATTTACTAATCATTATATGAAATTACTAACCTGAGTTACTGTGACTACTTTTTTCGCATTATGTTATAAAAATTATTTGGGTATACCAATTTTCATTAAAGTCACTTGTCAACATTTGGTTTCTCTTTTACCAACTTTTATTTGCCTGTGTTAGCAATCTTTACAACAGACAAACTCTGATCAGAAATTACCAACCTAAATCAAAGTGATTTACCAATTTTTGTCACTAAATGTTAATAATAACAATTACAATTGCCGCTGTTGTGATGTTATAAGTAGAAATAATTGTCTTTGTTAAGGGTATTTTCAGACATATAATGGTACCGATTTCCTTTATGTTTATTGTGAAGTTATGTCCAGTTTAGAGTTGATGAATCAAAATGAGTTAATCACTTAACGGGAGAAAAATTGATAAGTCACACATATATATTTTGATAAGTTCATATGAGAGTTAGTAAATTTAATGCGAAGACATATGAAAGATGGTAAACGATTAGAAGACTTCGTTTTTTAAAATCAAACGAGAGTTCATTACTTAATTGAGGGAAAGGTTGGGAAGTCAATCACTTAAAGTTTGATAATTTCATATAATAGTCGGTAAACTTAAGGCCTTACATAGCTAAAAGTGGTAAAACATAAATGATTTTTTTTTAATATCGGAGATAAGAGAAGTTGGTAATTTGAATAATCAAATTAACCTTGATAACTAACTCAACTTTTAGAGTTGCAAATGCAAAACTAGTTAGTAACTTTATTGAAGAGTTTTTAATTTCTCTAATTGAGGTTGTTAATTTCTAAAAGGAATTGGTAATATTTAAAATGTTGGTAAGAAAACCAAAAAAAAAAAAAAAAAAAAAAGGGGAAAAGTAAATTTTGTGAATATATTATAACCAAATAAATGAGGATAAGTAATAGAAATGAATTGATAACCCAAAACTAATTGGAAAATTAAAAAAAATTATAAACTTCACCAAAATAAATATTGGTAATTTCTTATAATAGTTGTTGAATTTAAGGCGTTGGTAAATGAGGTAAATAAAAATAGATAAAAGATAAGAGGATTGTTCTTTGCGAAATATAAGAGAAGTAGATACTCTTTAAGATAAAAAAAAAAAAAAAAAAAAAAAAAAACAAATAGACATTGGTAACTAGCGAGTTAGTGGCCAAAATTAGTTCGTAACTTAATCAGAAAAAAAGTAAATTTTGTTTCTATCAATTGTTCTTTGACACTTAGAAACCTTTTCGAAATTAACCATCACCGGAAAAAAAAAAATCAGTTCTAAGGGAATAGTAAATCATATATAGATATATAGATATATCGTCCACAAGAGAAGAAATGTCATCAATATAAATCTTAATCTTATGATCAAAGTAATTTCTGGTATTAATTAAAACCCTTCAGGACATTGGAGCTACGGAGCAAGCTTTTACAAGAAACAGCTCACGTTGGATCACTTGATTGCTACCTATAAAAAGCCTTTGGTGAGACTTGGGCTCTTCTCTTCTCATCCAGTACTTGCATGTTTGATGAACCAAACAATGCAGCTTCTGAAATTAATTTACCAATACCTTCTAAATCACCTTGAACATCTTCTTCATCTGAATTTTTTTAAAGATATGCCTCATCGATGGAGTCGTAATGGGTGGTGGCGCTGGAATCTCCATGCATGGGAGCTTTAGAGTTGTGACAGAGAAGACGGTAAATAGTCACCGGATGAGCTTAGTTCATCGTACTTTTTCTTTTTTTATCGGGAAAAATGATTTATTAGCTAACTCAAAGAGTTTGAGTACAAAAGACACGAATCAGAACAAACTAAGGCCGACAAGGCTACTGGTGGACTTGATAACCAATAAAAGGAAGAGACCCATTTCTAGGGGAGTTCATCGTAATTTGTCTTGTGGATAGTGTGACGATTTATGATATTGCAGGTATTTGCAATGCCTGAAGCCTCAATTGGACTTTTCCCGGATGCGGGTGCTTCTTATTTCCTGTCCAAGCTTCCCGGTTACTTTGGTAATTTTCAACATCGTTTTCTTTTGGAAGGGAGTTAAAGGCACATTATCATGAGCAAAGAATTCATTTATTGTCCTTTGGAAGGAGGGAGTTAAAGAGGGAGAGAATGACATTGAATCAAACTTTTCATTCCTCGTGCAGGTGAATATTTAGGGCTAACAGGAGCACGAATAGATGGAGCAACAATGCTTGCATGTGGTCTTGCAACTCATTTTGTCTTTTCAAAGGTTACTATTTAGCAGTAATTCTAAAACTTGTGCGCTTTTTAAATTCAAAAGTTAAAATGAAAAATTGTGAAATAGTAGATGTATTAATATTTAAATGAATATAATTTTGCTTTTCTTTATATGGGTAACTTGTATTCTCACTAGGATCTTCCTCCGTTAGAACATGCTCTCTCTTCAGTGGAGTCCTCAAATGCATCAGAAATTTTATCTGTCATCAGCAAATATACGCACAAATCCAATGTGAAAGAGGAAGAATTCCACAAAAGGTGACTTGTATTCAGTTCTGGGATTTCACTCTCTTCTTGTTGAATTTAAGCTCTTCATTAGAGCTAGTCAGAAAAATTCCAACAAGTCTTCATCGTGGGAATAGATTGAAGAGTATAAACAAATGTTTCTCAAGACAAACTGTGGAGGACATATTACATTCTCTTGTAAGTGTGTGTTGTTGTGAATTTTTCCTTTTTCTTTCTTTTTTACTTTAGCTACAAAGCGTTGATCGCGATAATTGCACAGCTGAGATAATAATATGGTGCAGGAAGAGAAGCTGTTAGACAACTTTACAGAGAAATGGATCGCGGATGCAGTGAAAAATATGAAGTCTGCTAGTCCAACTAGCCTAAAGATATTTCTGAGATCGGTAATACACAAAACTAACTCCTTGCGTACGGACATACATGCATGTATATGTTTATTCCTACAGTTCTGAACGTTATTGCGTGCCGGACATTGTCAATTATTTTTGTGTAACATTACGAGGAACATGGCATATTCCATTCAACAACCAAAAGAACTTGCTGGTTTTGATGATTAGATAAGAGAAAGACGTGGTCAGACGATTGAACAATGTCTAGCTCGAGAGTACACCATCTTTTGCAACATCATTCGAAGGAAGATCACCAATGACTTCTATGAGGTACTTCAAGCAAGACTAGCGATAGGGTGTAATATAAACTGCTTTTTGTGGAATCCATTTACAAACTGATACCACTAAATAGATATTTTAATAACTAGGACATATTCAAGTAACCCATTGGAGGTTTACTTTATCACATCACTTTTGTAAGCGGCTTCTTAATACAAAGAAGTTATTGCTTAGACTGTAGACCCACATAGATCAATACTATCTCAACCATTGATTATCTAGGTCCGACTATGAGGGCCACATAATCAATAGTGGAGATCAGCTTGGTTTAGATCATTTATGGACCATAAAATACTTCTGTAATCGGATTATTCAACAAGCAGTTCTATCATTTTTCTTATATGTTCTTCTCTTCATTAATTTGGGCAATGCATTGCTGAATTCGTTTCGGTGCAGGGTTCGAGGGCAATTTTATTCGATAAAGACAATAAGCCCCAGGTGCAAACACATATTCTGTGACCCTACTATTTGACTTGTCGAGATGGATCTTGAAACTTTATTTAGAAAGAGAAAATATAATTTCGATTTATTTGACATTTTATATGGTTATGACATCATGCTTTAGACATCTCTCTCTCTCTCTCTCTCTTCCTTTTTTTTTTTTTTTTTTTTTTTTTTTTAATGTCCAAACCTTTTGATTGGTACTTGGCTTTATCCGTCACTAGCTCTATATTGGCTAGACTAGGACGGTCTAAATCAATAACTTCTCTTAACGAATTAATGGGAGGGAAAGGATTTATATTGCAATAACAAACTATAGAGTCTCATGTATATTACCCCAGTAAAAAGAAAACCATGGACTTAACACCCATGTGCTTAAGAGAGAATAGTTGAAGACTCACATTGTTAAGTCATATACTACATATACATTGCTGGTCCAATTTCCAATGGCTTAACCTTTTGGGATAAACGGTTAATCTAACATATTTGATGAATTAATACACGGGGCTGAGTTTGAGCCTGATTTTAGTTTGATGAACACAGTGGGAGCCGCCAAAGTTAGAGTTAGTCAGTGCAGAGACGGTGGATATGCTGTTCGAAGCATTGGAAGAGGATGATGACGATTGGCATTGTCTGCAGCTCCCTGCAAGGTCCTCCAATTTGCTTGACCATGCAAGATCGAAGCTCTGAATGAACCTATATGTAGTATTCAATAAAGATGAATGCAACCGGACTATCTTGCATCTATCTTCAATACGTTTCTTTCTGAACTATCTCACTAGCAATTTCTCAAAAGACTTGTAAGTTGACTATTGCGGTGGTAATTTAAATAATATGTGCGTCATGGTGATAAAAATTTCATTCCAACAATACTAAGGTATTTTTTTTCTTTTTTTTCCCAGCAGCAGTATTTATGTCTTTCAGATTGTAGAGGCTTGGTGATTGTTGTTGTAGAGATGCGACAGATGTAGGCCATCATTTTCCTTTGGCAACTCAGTCCGTTGAATGAAGGAAAACTATTTTTAAGAAATTATTTTCCGATTTTTTGGTGTTTAGATAACGAAAAACTAATTAATCTATAGAAAACATTTTTTATTGACTGAAAATAAGTTTAGATTGCGGAAAAAATACCTTCCGGGGATGTCGTCCTATCCAACGGCATATTATAAAGATGACCACAGGAAGCAATCTCGCTTAAACATTACACAAGTCGGATCAAGCTCTGCTATGTATACGATTTTTCGTTTTAGCAATTGTATGTGTAATTTCATTAGTAAGTCAGTTTCATTTCCTTTGTGTAAAAAATATTTTACACCAATGGTGTTCCTCGTATTTATCCTTGTTTAGATTCCTATAAAGTTCGAAAGAAATAGTCTCGAAAAATAGAGAGCAATTTCTTTTTCCATAGAGTTGAAACAAAATCCTTTCTAGCGTCAACATCTTGTTATTATTATTCGGGAAAATTCCAAATAAGAGCATAAAGTGCAATTATTTTCTCAAATAAGATTGCGAAGTGGATATTATTTTAAATAAATGCCTGAAGTACCTTCATTTTTTTTTTTTTTTTTTTCAAATAAGAGCATGAAATGGTTATGTTAATTTTAAAGAAGCGCTTGACTTTCTAGTTGGTCAAGAGCATTTTTGTCCTTGACCTTTATTGAGTTTTTTCTTTCTTTTTTTCTTTTTTCTGATTATCCTTTTCATCTTCGTCGATGGTTGGCTATTGGCCATCGGGAATGCTCAAAGAGGGCTGGGTGAGGGATGCCCTTGTCTAATCGGGTGAGAGCCACCCTCACCGACTATAAATGAGGCGACCCTCGCCTTGGGTGAGGTTGTCCTCGTCGACCATGGGCGACCGCTCGTAGGGGCAGGACCTCGCCCAGCAGTTGGTAAGTGTCTAGTAACCCTTACTAGCACTTGCCGAAAAGAAAAGAAAAAGGAAAATGCCCTAAATTACCTGGAATATTTAGCCAGCTGACGACTAACTAGATCAGGCTCTTATTTGAAATTATCATAGCTACTTTAAGTCTTAATTTGATATTGATATGGCCACTTCAAACCCTTAGTTGATAAAAGATCCAGTTTATGCTTTTATTTGAGAAAATGAGAGCACTTTAGGCCCTTATTTGAAATTTATCCTTATGATACTTAAGTCTTCATTATTCAAAGATCAAATCTTAATCGATGAAAAACCCAATATAAATAAAATCAAGAAATAACAAATGAAGTCATATAGATATCATTCCTCAATCTTTTGTAACATCAAATAATATATCGCAATCCAAAACCATATTGGTTTTCCTTTTTTACACAATTCAGAGATAAGCATACCTATTATATCCCTTAGATATTAATGCCCATAGACTATTCCATACACTTGAAAATTGAAAAAAAAAAAAAAAAAACTTCTATCCCTTGGGTATATTGGGAGATCATTTATAATCTTTAGAAGCTACATTATGAGAACAAAGAGTCATAACTTTAACGACATTGAGTTACCAATATCGAAAATCCTGTGTGGCTTAACTAATCATATGATTTCAAATTTGTCATGCATACTTGAAAGTAAACTATGGCATTTCTCTAGGGCCAATATTAAAAATCTAGTTAAGAAGGGGAGAATTACCAAAAAAGTCATAAACCTATTGTAATTGTGCCAATTCAATTCTAAATTTTTTTTTGGGCCAATTAAATCCTAAAATTTTTACAATTATGCCAATTCAATCCATTCGACTAAAATTGGCCGGTCGACGTGGACGCCGGCCATCCGGCGAACGCTAACGTGGCATTTTTAATTTTTAATTTTTTGAATTTTTGAATTTTTGAATGTATTTTTTTCCCATCTTCTCCTTCCCTTGGCCGGTCATTGGAGAGAGAGAGGTTGCTTGCTGAGAGAAACCGGAGACAAACGAGAGGATGATGATATCTGGCCGAGGAGACCTTTGTGGGTGAGAAGCTGGTGAGAGTAGAACATTCTTCTTGCTTGCACCGCCTGGAACTTTCACAGAAGAGGGAAAGCTTGAAGGAAATACAGGGAGTGTTCATTGAAGGAAAGCAAAAGGGGGCTCACTGGTTTTTTGGGGAATCGCAGAAGGCTGGATCAAAACGTTCTGGGGTTCTTTGGAAGCTCTCCTTACATAGAGACGGGTGGGGCATCTTTTCTTTCTTGGCTGAAACCATATCGCAAGGGGGAGAGAGAGGAACGCTTTGAGGAAGAGAGATTTCAGAGGGAGAAGGGGAGAGGCAAAAGGAAAGAAAGAGAGAAGGGGCTTTTCTTTTTCTGGGAGCGCCGCTCCTTCTCCTCAGACAGACTCGACCAAGCCACCTCAACCATCTCCATCCTTCTTCCCATCTCTCACCACTCTCAGTGCGGCTGCCGCAAAGAACGTTCTCTCGGGTTCAGTCCTCGGCCATAAATCCTCCTCTCCGCCGGAAATCTTACCCTCGCCAGCGTGTCATGTGGTTCAAGGCCACCCGTCAGTTCGTCTCTGTGATTTGTAGTTCACCGGTGATTATATGCTTGCTAGAAAGCCAAGCATGGAAGAAATTAATCTCGTGTGGAGATTTTCCGTTGATTGTTACGATCGCCAGAGTAAGCGTCCGGAGTTGGTGACCGTTGGTTGGAGCAGGTGACCGCCGGTTGGTGTTGGTTCGGTGGTGATGTGTATGCTGGATACGACACATATAGAGGTTGATCCGTCGCCAATAATTCTGGTTCGGTTAAGTTGCAAAAGGAATAGAGAGATTCGGGGAAGAAGAAGGCGCAAGGTTGAAGAAGAAGGTGTAGGGGAATAAGACAAAACAAGGAAGAAGACAAAGGGGAAAGAATAAAAGAAATTAAGAAAATCATATAAAAAGAATTAAAAAATTCAAAAAAAAATTTAAAAATTCGAAAAAATATATAAAAAAAAAATTAAAAAATGCCATGTCAGCGTTGGTCGGACAGCCTGCATCCACCTTAGCACCAACCGGCCAATTTTGGCCAGATGAATAGAATTGACACAATTATTAAAGGTTTAGAACTAAATTGGCAAAAAAAAAAAGTTTAGAATTGAATTGACACAATTATAATAGGTTTATGACTTTTTTGGTAATTCTCCCAATTAAGAAGTGACTTGACTTTAGAATATGTTTAATACTTGAGGTTAAGTTTAGAGTATCCTCTATAATTTGACCTAAACCCAAAAAATAGTGCAACTTCCAGTGTAGATCTCAACTTCTAGATGGGAGCTCTTATGAAGATTGGAACCTTTCGATTCCTTTCAATTTCGACATGAAAATTACAAGACTGTTTATTCGACAAAAGGCACAAAGTGGAAGGACGTGAAGGGTACAAAAAAATTAGGGCTTCAAAGGGTGTGTTTCCTTAAGCACGAGCAAGCAAGCCAAAGGCGGGATTGATGGTGGTGAAGCCTCCATCCATTGCCAGATTGTGGCCACTTATGTACTTGGATTCATCACTCCCCAGAAACACGGCAGCCCCTCCATCTTCTCTCCGAAGACTCACCCCATCCAAGTTAGAATACACCCCGATTCTTCCATTTCGGACGACGTTGAAAAACTCCCTTGACAAAGGTGATAGAATGAAATAGGGCGAGAGACAGTTCACGCGAATTCCATATCGCCCGAGCTCCGCACCCACGTTCCTTGTGAGCCCCACGACACCGTGCTTGGAGCTGGTGTATGCATGGGATGCAACCCCACCCTCACTGGAGCTGACGCTTCCGACATTGATGACGCTTCCTCTTCGTGACGGGATCATGGCTCAAGCTGCATGCTTGGCTCCTAGGAAAACACCCGTCAGGTTCACGCTTACTACTCTCTCAAAGTCGGCCTTGTCATTGTCCAATAGTTTGGCTTTGAGTGGTTCCACGATTGCAGCATTGTTCACCATTTTGTCCAGCTTTCCATGCATGCCAACGGCAGTGTTAATGGCTTTTTCGACGTCGGATCCGCTTGATACATCACAATGTACAAAGGATGCAGTCTCTGGCCCTAGATCCTTGCACACTGACTCGCCCAAGTCTTCGCGAATGTCAGCTATAATGACTCGAACCCCATGCTTTGAGAAGAGCCTCGCGGTAGATTCTCCCATGCCACCCGCCCCGCCACTGATCACTGCCACCTTTCCTCTAGTCTGAAAAGAAAAATGATCACGTAGAAGGAAGTGGCCATGAAAACACTATAGAAATCAACTTAGAATTTGTAAGTGTTGTTCAATTCCAATCTCCAGTTATACCCAAGTTGACTTAGTGTATCTCTCACAATGTTCAAAGAGCTCACAAAGAACATGCAATTTATATTAAATTACACGTTATCTGTCTATTTTATTATTCGATCACTTACTTTTGCAAAAGTCTTTTTGGCCCATTTTAGTAGAAAATTGCTAACGTGGATGTTAGCTATCCTACATGGCACAACTAACAGTAAAGTGGATAATTTTTTTAATTCATTTTAAAAGTTTTTTGAATTTTTTTTTCCCTTTTTTCCAGTTTTTCTTTCTTTTCTTTTCCTTTCATTTTTTCATCTGTTGCATTTCTAGCTAGCCCGGCCTTTGCAAAGCCCTATCTGACTATGGGTGAGACTGAGAGCCTGTGTACCCTCCCTAGTCACTGGCCACAGGAAAGGTCTTGCTTTTCACATGGATATTGTTTAGGCAATGTGATACATTCGCCCCTAATTGATTGCCCAATTCCAGCTAAATCAAGGGGTCCATCTTTTGCTCCGGGTGGTTGCACCATTCTATCTTGAATGTATCGCATGTTATCTCATGACATTGACTTGATAATTAGTTTGAGGACAGAATTATCTCTCAATCTCATAAAGGAATTACAAACAAATCTTATCATGAGATTTAATTGTCTCCCACATTTGAATTGTTAGCGTGGTTCCACAAAGAATGTCCTTTGTCAAGCACTCATGAAAACGAGGCTTCTCTACATTCACATCGACGACGGCAACACACCCAAGGTTCCCACAACCATGTATTTATATATTATTATTGGAGAAGGAATCCAAATATAGGTGTGGCCTTTAAGTGAAAAGGAATTCGACGTAAAGAAAAGAAATCCTCGCATAGTATTTGTTGCAACCTACCCGAAGGTGAATTACCAAACGAAAAGCTAATGAATTGTTGAGTCCAAAGATTTAACATAAACTCTCCCAAGTCATACTAATCGCAACTTGGTACTCAAATTATTCAAATTAAGCATGCAATTTATTTCAATTAGGAGTCTCAACTATCAATTAGGGCTGATTAGAAACCCAAGTAAAGTACGCGAGAATACTTACTTCTATGAGCTAGAGATTAAATAGGTTTGGGGACTTGATTATGCTATACTAATCCAATGTCCTCTCGGTACATTTTCTAATTATTTTCAAAAAAATTTGCAAGTAATTTGGATTAATTTTTAGCTTAAATAACTAACATGCAAGGGCGATCATGCATGTTGTGCAATCAATTGTTGTAACACTCAATAAACCAAACTATTAAATAAATTGCTAGAATAGGGTAAGAATTTAAATATCTCAAGCAAGCAAAGCATAACCCTACCCATTAATTTCTAAATTATTGCAAAGTATTAATTAAAAACACAGAGCCTAACATTCCTAGATAATTAATTTCTTTTGATTTTTTTAATGAAAATTAAACTATATGCAAGGCATAAAATGCAGTCTTAACTACGTGACACTAATTTAATATGATAGGTGACATGCAATTTATCTAGCTGTCCTAATTCTAGTGACAAGTTAAACTATGGAAAACTATTTTTACATAACGTGTAATTTAATATAAATGACCTTAAACATGCAATTACTAAATGACATTATTTGATGGCATGGCATTGATGGCATGTTATATGACATAACATTCATGACATGGCATAAGTGGTTGACCTAACATTTGACATTGCATGTGATATAATGTACATACTATTTCTATGATTTTTTTTTAAAATTAAAGATATGAGACTATCTAAAATGCAAGATTACTTAATTTAAATTAGAAATTAATTTTGATTAAATCCTATTCTAAATTGAAAACCTTCCTAAATTACTACATATTTCCTAAACATGCAATTCTAACTAGGAAGTTAAACTATTTACATACAATGTAACATTTTTGTATTTTTTAAGAATGAATTCCATCAAATTAACGGCATAAAATATATTAAATCAACATCAAGATTCAAAACCAAAAAAGTCGACATAAAATATATTAAATCGAGATAATAAAAAATGGTCTGATCGCTGCTCAAAGTAGTGATTATCTCCCTAATTGGATATTGTCTAAAATCAAAACAAATCGAGTTAGATTTGATGAATCTCAAATATCACAAATTAAGCAATGAATTATTGTAACCGAAATTGGTTAAGAAAATTACTTAGTTTGGGAGATTTATATATGTAAACGGGGCTGATGACCGCCGATTACGGTGGTCGGCATAAGGATCATGGTGATATGGCTAGGATGACGATTGGACTAGGGCCGGTCGGCCGCCCGAGGACTTTCCAAGTCACCGAAGAACCCGTAATAAGACTGATCAAATTGTTGAAACCATGACAGGGTTGCCGGGATTCACTGGAGCTCGCCAGAAAAGGAACTCCTCGGAAAAGGACTCCTCGATTGGGCCGCGTTCGCTCCACGTAGTCGTCGTGACGCCAACGTCTAACGACAAAAAGAAGCGTTATGCTGCTTCTTTGAGTTTTAACTGGAACTAAAACTTGAGCTGCACGCATCCCGATGCATAAAATATGTGTGGTCCTTACCCATTTTTATCCGATTAGAGTCTTCGAAACAAATTCCATGACATCCTTGCCATTGCCAAGCCAGGCAGGTGTTTGCTACTAGAAAGGTCAATTAATGTCGCCCAAAAATAGGAACGAAAAAAGAAAGAACAATAGAACTAGAACCGAGATAGAGCAGCGAATGGGCTCTTTCTTGTCTTGTCGTTTCTGTCTGGTGGTGGAAGATCGTTTTCTTATCGGCAGTGGGGACTCATTGATTTCAATGAGGCGGCACGTTCTTATTGAGTATCGAGTAGGATGTTTTTGTTAAATTGCGAGGACAGCATTACTGGCTCCACTTATAATAGGAATTGAGCTTTTTCCTTCGCCCTGTGCAGCTCAAATAGGAATAGGAGTATAGAGAGAGAGAGAGAGAGAGAGAGAGAGAGAAGGATGCAGGCTTTAAGCTCTACTGTGTTGTTCAGCAGAGACTTAACCGAGCAGCCGGTGCGTGGTCTCCACTCATTAATCTCCAACCATATCAATGTAGGGCATGCTTGGTGGCTTGATAGATGATGATTTCATCTGGCTTTGGCAGGTACTGTTTGAAGAGCATTCAGGAGCGAGAAAGGTGATCCTGAACCGGCCTTCCAAGTTGAACACCCCCACTTTCGAAATGGTGCGTCCCTTTCTATTTTTCTTTACCCAATCACGTGTCTCCATTATTAATGTTGTCGGTTGTCTCCTCCGAGCACGCAGGTCTCTCAAATGTATAGGAAGTTGCAAATGTACGAGGACGATCACACCGTGAACCTTGTCATCTTGAAGGTAATTAGAGTTTGTATCTGTGCATGTCCTTTCATTTCATTAAGTATGAAATTTTGGAGGATCACTTTCAACTGTTTTAAAAGTTTTAAGTCGTAAGAAGACAATGTGGTTTAATATTTACATATTCCAACCCTGAGTAGCTATGGCATATTTACATAAATTACACAAATTCATGTTCAATTTGCTCTTCTTTTTTCATCTCAGGTATTGAATTTTGTTCGATTTACTAATTTTCATCACCAGCATGGTAGTTAAAAGGTACGCACCTAAAAACAATGGTACGAGCATCAAACAAACAATTGTGCGTGTCTGGAGCACAAGCATGCACAAATCATCCATCTGTGCATGTCATATGGATGATTGTACAACATCAAACAAACATTTGTGCACTTCATGAGTACTTTTAGGCTTCATTTGTTTAACGGAAACTAACTTATAGGAAATGATTTCTGAATTTTCCGATGTTCAATTCATTAAAAATGAATTAGTTTGAGAAATTGCTTTACATGAAGGGAAAAAAAATCTTCTAAGATAGGGAGAAATATTTTCCACTTTTAATAAAAAGAAAACATTTTCCTCACTTACTTTCTTTTATCTCACATCCATATTAAATCTATCTTTTCTTTTTATCTTTTTTTTTTTTTTAAAAAAATTCAAATTTTTAATTCTTTTCCTTTTACTTTTTCTTTTTTCTTTCCATTTTTTTTTTTTTTTGTAAACTTTATCTTGGTTGGTTTCCTTCCACGACGACTGCCGACGACTAGCTATAGGCAAGTCTTGAGCTCATCGGCCTTGGGCAAGCTCAAGGCGAGCTCGAGTCCTAGTTTGTTGCTTGCTTGATCGGTGACGAGCTTGAGCCCTAAAATGCTGCTCACCCAATCGATAGCAAGCTAGGGCTCTAGGCTTTCCACTCACTAGGCTTGCCGATATAGTGAGCAGCTAGCTCAAGGGCTTGGCATGCTCGCTTGCCTGGCTTGCCGATTTTGACGAGTGGCGAGCTTAGGCCTTGCCAAATCAGTGAGTGTGAGCCTCTGGCTTGCCGATTGCAAGCTCGCTCGTCAATGACCGACTAAGGAAGAAGAAGACATAAACAAAGAAAAGAAATATATAAGAAAATAATAAAAATAATAAAAATCGATTTTTAAAATAAAAAATATTGAAAAAGAGTGTATGAAAGAATAATTTTTCCTTATTGAATATCAAAAAATATTTCCCTTTCTTTTCAAGTTACAGCTAAACACTCGAAAATAATTATATTTTCTTGGAATATGGTTTCCTAGTAAATATTTTCTAGAAACGTCCAATTTTTTGCGAAACGAACAAAGCCTTAGAAAAACACTAACTATAAAGTAGAGATGAAAAAAATAAAAATACATGAAGTAACGAGAGTAATCAAGATCGTGTTATTTATTGAAAATTCCCTATCACTTGATAATGAGGTTCATATGCTCCTTATGTACATGTGATATTCCTTCATCTAATAGTTTAATTTTTTGGATTGAAATTTCTGAAATTGCATTAGAGCTAGGTTTCACCACTTTCGCCTGTCCGTCCAATCTTATTTGACTTCTTCTTCTTTTTTTTGTGGTCATATTAATTCGGTGTTGTAAATTAAGTCGGATCGCCATTGATTGCAATGGAATTTTAACTATTAGAATTGCACAATATGCGGAACGTAAAGAACATAGTAGGTGAGAGAAAAGAAGTGCAACACACCAGCAATTTTTTAGGTGGAAAATCCATGATGGGAAAAACCATGGGAAGCTAATCCAGTAACTCTCCACTATAATCATAAGGTGTTTCTTTCACATAAATCTTCACAACTATCTCAAAACACACTTCTCTTGAAAAATTCTCAAGAACTCTCATATTTACTCACGTTGTTGAAGACTTTTGTCATCTCTCTAGAGTATTTTCTAGTGCTCTTTAAATCTCCATCCAATCCTTTTATTTATAGTGGTAGACCTCCACCCAAATTAGGAATCTTGCCTGATTGATAATCACCTCCCAATTAGAAACTTTCATGATTTATTGAATTCCTCTAATTTTGGTAGTCACTAGAATTTTATCATGGTATTCTTCCTAAATAAGACTAATTCTTATTTAGATTTCTTCCTTTTCAGCGTCTACCATATAAGACTCCTTCCTATTATGTAAGCTTGATAAGTAATCTTCGGGATATTCCAAATTGACTCTCGAGCGTGTTTGGCTACTCCCAACATCCGGCTTAAAGGAGTATTGAAATATCCCACATCGCTTGACAATGGGTTTATATGCTTTTTATATAAATATGGTCTACCTCCACCTAATAATCTAAACGTTTGGGTTTGACTTTATAACATTATCACTACTTTTTAGCAAAGGAATGTGATGCACAAATGTAAATCATCATCGAAAACAACAAATGAACTTGCGTAATTGATTTGGTAACAAGAAAACGCATGCAAACAACTGGAGTCCCTTATATATCCAATCTAATCAATCTTCACATCCGGTCTGTCTACAAGCAAGATTTAACTAATTTATGAGTAGATTAATCAAATATTTAGATGATTGCCACTTCAGTTTAGCTAAATACACACAATGATGAAAAGACGGCATCAAACATTTGTAATGGTGGAAAGAGGAGCAAACATCACTTGTATAACAAAGGATTTATGAGTGATTTTTGAAAAGGAGAAAAAATTATTATAAAAACATGTGCGTGCCTTTTGTGATAAACAATGAGTTGGACACACATTGTTTTGATGTAAGTCCGTAAAGACATGTTATTTCACGTATGTATGAAGTGTATGAGGGATATGAGCAAGGTTGTGTTGTTTCGCTGAACTGATGTGTGCACATGAAGAGAAGCCTTGTACTGTGATATCAAATGATGCAATTTTTGGTAATTTAAAGGTTGTAAATTGCGGAGGGCATAATTGGAAGAGGAAAAGTTCAGACACACCCTCTAGAGTTTCACATTTTAATATACTGACTGGATTTAGGTTTTGATTAGACTAATTGAGTACATAAGTGTTGATTGTACATTGATAATATATTTTCTGGTATATGCGTTGGCTGATTTTTGTGACTTACGTAATTCTTCACCTCTTGCTCAAATATTCATCAGGGAAACGGGAGATCATTTTGTGGGGGTGGTGATGTTGTGGGAATTATGCGCTCCATGTTAACAGGTGATTAAATTTGAATCTGCTCTCTTTTAATCGTGTTTCATATAACTCTAACCTGTGAAAATGCAAGAGAAATAAGACTACCCTAGTTAATGGCATGCAGTAATCTTGGCCAGAAACAAATCATAAACTGATGGAAGAAAATTTTGGGAAATCAATGAATAATATAAGAGTTAAAAGAAAATTCTAATGTTCATAAGAAAGACAAATAAAATTTGATAAACGATAACAAAAATTGATAAATTAAGGAAAAAAAACCAAACGGATATTGGTAAGTAACGTGAATGAGAGTTGGTAATCCAAATAGTTCATAAGTCACTCATATAAAAATTGGTAGTTTCATAGAGAGTTAGTAAATTTAAGGCATTGATAAGGAAACAAATAGGTGTGGTAAAAGATAAGAAAACAATTAGTGAAATGGAGAAGAGGTGGTGATTTCATAAAAGCATTGTTGAGTTAATCGTCAAATTGTTGGAATATCAGTTTACAGATGATATATTTCTACCGACAGTTTTTGATACTTACAACTCACTGAAAAATCAACTGGCACGAAAAAATTCAATTTGTCTTATGGAACAATTAGATTATGCTATGAATATGCATATAATATCTATAAACACACACACACACACACACACATATATGGATATATAAAAGTCATGGGTAGACATTCTAATTAATGAATGTTTTGGGCTAAGTTTGACAGTTCCCACCTATTTTATCAAGATTAGAAATGCCTTCCACAAGCAAAGAAAACTCATTAATATACATTTTAATCTTATTATACAAATCATCTCTGATATTACTCGAACCCTCTAGGACATTGGAGCTTCGGAGCAAGCTACTACAAGAAATCGCTCAACCTGGATCACTTGATAGCTACCTATAAAAAGCCTCTGGTGAGATTGGAGGCTTTTCTTCTTATACAGCACTTTCGTGGCTGATGAACCAAAGCAACTGAACATTTTTCTGTCTATATGCATCATGCCGAAGGTATGCCTCATCAATGGCATTGTAATGGGTGGTGGTGCTGGAATCTCCATGCACGGGAGCTTTAGAGTCGTCACGGAGAAGACGGTAAATAGTCCTTGTATATAACCTCGTTCAGTATTAAATACTGGACTTAATGCTCCTGAATGATGATCGCATATGATCTTTGTTCATTCTGATGTGTCTTCTGAGACATCTGATACAAACTTTCTGGTCAGTACAGAAGATGAATCTTCTGAAGAGTGTTTCGATTCATGCTGTCGCAGGTATTTGCAATGCCTGAAGCATCACTTGGACTTTTTCCGGATAGGGTGCATCTCATTTCCTATCCAAGCTTCCTGGTTACTTCGGTAACTTTTAACACCTCTTTCTTTTCCGTTCTTGAATTTCCCATGACACAGAACATATTTTGTCGTTTGTAGAAGGGAGTTGAAGAGGGAGAGAATTACATTGTATCAATCTTTTCATTTGTCGTCTTTGTGTTTGTGCCCCATCGACAAAATTTTAATTGCCAGTCAGTGTGTATAGTAAATCAATCTTAGATGTAGAGTATATTCTTCCATAATTTAGATTTTATAAGCGGTGTTACGTCGAGCAGGTGAATATCTAGGACTAACTGGAGCATGGCTAGATGGAGCAATGATGCTTGCATGTGGTCTTGCAACTCATTTTGTCTTTTCAAAGGTAACTAGTTAGTAACCGTTTCATAAATCGAAATTTAAAAAAGTAAGTCTACTTTTTACTATGATTTTATTTTGTATTCTATACATAAGGCTCATTCCCTATGTTCTCCATAGGATCTTCCTCTTTTAGAACATGCTCTCTCTTCGGTTAATCCATCAAATGCATCAGAAATTTCATTTGTCATCAACAAATTTGCCCAAAAGTCCAATATGAAAGGGGAAGAGCTCAACAAAAGGTTACTAATATTCTGCTCTAGCATGTTACTTTCTTACTATCGAATATAATCTCTTCATCATAGCTAGTCAAGAAATTTCTAACCAGTCTTCATTGTCGGAATAGATTGAAGAGTATAAACAAATGTTTCTCAAGACAAACCGTGGAGGAAATATTACATTCTATTGTAAGTATTTGTCGGTACACTTTTTCCTTTTACCCGTTCTTTTTTAGCTACAAAGCAGCGACCGCGATAGTTTGCACAACTGAGATAACTATATGGTGCAGGAAAAGGAGTTGCTAGAGAACTTGGCAGAGAAATGGATTGCCGTTGCAGTGAAGGGTATGAAGTCTGCTAGTCCGACCAGCCTAAAGGTTTTTCTAAGATCGGTAATATGCAAAACCGAAAGTATAATATCCAGCTTAGCGAAACATTTTACAAGTTAAACAGTTTTAAATGATAGTGAAATTCAACAGATACCTTCCTATTTTCAAATTCTACTCTTATAGCCTCGAAAGTATTCAACAATTTGTGTTGGAATAGAATAGGAGCTATCTCATTATTGAAGTAACTCCTTGTGGAGTACATGGAATACGTGATTGTGTACATGGCAATTTTCAATTATTTATGTTTAACAATACATGGAGCATGGCTTATTCCTTTCGACAACTAAAACAAATCATCAGTTTTGACGATTAGATAAGAGAAGGACGTGGTCAGAGGATTGAACAATGTCTAGCTCGTGAGTACATCATCTTTTGCAACATCGCGCGAAGGAAGATCACCAATGACTTCTACGAGGTACTTCCAACATGAGTAATGATAGGGGATGTTGTGTAGTCATCTTTCTATCGAATTTCATTTACAAAGTGATGTCATGAAATCCAAATGGATATTTAAATGGATATTTATCACGTGGCTTTTGTAAGCGACTTTCTATTAACTGAGAAGTTGTTGCATGCACTATAGACCACATAGATCAATACCGACTCAGCTATCGATTGCATGGGTCCAACTGTGGGGGCCCACATAATCAACGGCGAAGATGATCAATATCTTTGTAACCGAGTATTCATCAAGCGCATTTGTCATTTTTCATGTATAGTATCCTCTACATCAGTTTGTGTGATGCATTGGTGAATCTGTTTCGGCGCAGGGCTCAAGGGCGACTTTATTTGACAAGGACAAAAAGCCCAAGGTGCAAACGCATCTACTTTATTTAGAAAGAGCAACAACGTATCATTTTACTTGACGTTGAATGTAGTTATGACATACTACTTTAGACATCTTTTTTTGTTTCATTCCCAAACCTTTCGATTGGTAATTAGCCTTATCTGTCATTAGTTGTATATTGGCTAAGAGAAGACGGACCAAATCATTAGTTTCTCTAAACTAATTTATGGGTGGGAAAAGGACATATGTTGCAATAACGAACTATAGTCTCTTGCACTATTCTAGTAGTAAAAACTCATATACTTAACCTCAATGAGTTCAAGAGGAAATCTTTAAAGCCTCGCAGAGATTTGACATCCTATAATGGTCGGTAAAGTATAGTGTAAATTAGAATTATGTTAAGTAATAAATACGTTGTTGGTTTATTTCTTGACAGTTTTACCTTTTGGAACAAACGGTTTATCCTGAGGCTAATTTTAATTTGATGAACACAGTGGGAGCCCCCGAAGTTGGAGTCAGTCGCATCAGAGACGGTGGATATGCTATTCAAACCATTAGAGGATGAAGACGATTGGAATTGTCTACAGCTTCCTGCACGGTCCTCCAACTCAGTTGACAACGCGAGATCGAAGCTCTGAACAAATCCATATGAAATGTTTAAATAAGATGCAATTAAACTGTCATCTATGTTGCTTTTTATTTATCTATTTATGTACGGGGCCACTTATTTGAAACGTCAAGAACGTGGTACAAAATAAAATAAGTTAATTTCAGTACTCTTAAGTCCTAATATTTCTCTTAAAGTACGCTAGTACATGCTATATACAAGAATTTGTAACGACTTTCGTAAGTTGTTAACATCAGCGCATGGTGTTAACTGTTAGCTACGCCTTAATGAATTTTATTCAATCATAGCAAATTATGCCTTCCAAATGACAAATTATTCAGTAAATTTTTTGTTGACGCAAGGCTACTCTATAAAAGCCAAGTACAAGTAATACAAAGGAACATTCGTATTATAAACTTTTATAGAAATTAAAAATTGTTCATGGGTAGCAATTTTAGAAGGGTTTGGTAGTAAATGTTGCGCGGATTCAGTAGCTCCGTACGTGAATTAGTACATGTGACTGAACAATTGATAGCAAGTGTCAAAAGATTGGTAATTTAACAATAGTATGTGGACAATCCAAGTAACTATAATCACCGATGATAATTATCAAAACCAATGCCATACTGCAATGAGTTTTTATCTCTGAAATATGGATCAGTTTGTTTTTCAAAGGAAAGTTGTTTAAGAAGTTTTAAATTTATTGTTTTTTGTCAATTTAGTCGCAAACATTTTAATTGTGCTAATTAAGTACTAAACTTTTTCACATTTTGTCAATTGAGTTTATTCGAATAATTTTTGTCAAAAAACACTGACGTGAATATCGACCATCCCACATGACGTAACTAGCATTGATATGGATAATTATTAATAATATTTTTAATTCTTTTGAATTTTTTTTTATTTCCTTTTTCTTTTTCTTCTTTTTTCCCCCTCCACCTCTTGCAGTCCCTGAGCCTTGGCAATGGTCAATGATTGACCAGAGGTGAGGGCCGATGAGTTTGAGCCTTGCCCAACCGCTAGCAAGGTTCAATTTGGCAGTCATTGGGCCAGGTCGGCCTCGCCATGGTTGGGTGAAGTGGTCAATGAGGTCCTTTTTGGCCCTTGCCTCTAGCCAATCACCGAGGTCCAACAACTTCCTAGAGGAAGAATGGAAAGGGAAAAAAAAAGAGAAAGAAAAGAAGGAAAAAGAAAATAAAAAAAAAAAAAACATTAAAATCTTATTTAAAATGATCTATATCAGCCTCGGTTGTGTGACGTGGGACAAGTGGCTTCTTTGTCGCGAATTCCGATCAAAATTGGTTAGAGGGATTCAAATGATAAAACATGAAAATATATAAAACTCAGTTAGCACGATTAAAATATAAAAGTGCAATAGATTTAGAATTTTTCGCACAAATTTTCTGTTTTTTAAATCTATCACTAGTAATAAGTAACTTGAAGACAGACGTAGCCCAAGGTATGCTCCAAAGTCTTACTATATCAACTTGCCTAAACCCAAAAAGCAGCACGACTTCCGGAGTCGGTCGCTACCCACCTTCTAGACTTGAGCCGTTTTGAAATTTGAAACCTTTTGATTTCCTTTCAATTTGGACATGATAGTCACTAGACATTTTATTCGACCCAAGGTAGAAAGTGGAAGGACATGAACGGTACAATGATTAGGGCATGAAGAGGTCTTTTATTTTTTTTTAAGCACGAGCAAACAAGCCAAAGGCGGGATTGATGGTGGTGAAACCTCCATCCACAGGCGGCATTGATGGTGGTGAAGCCTCCATCCACAGCTAGATTGTGGCCACTGATGCACTTGGATTCATCCCTCCCCAGAAATACAGCAGCCTCCGCTACGTCTTCTTTCTGAAGACTCACACCATCCATGTTAGAATACACTCGAACTCCTGCATTCTCGTCGATTTGGAAGATCTTTTTTGTCAATGGTGTTAGAATGAAATAGGGTGAGAGATAGTTCATGCAAATTCCATATTAACCAAGCTCTGCAGCCACTTTTCTTGTGAGCACCAGGACGGCATGCTTCAAGCTGGTGTATGCATGGGATGCAACCCCTCCCTCGCTCGAGCAGATGCTTCCGACATTGATGATGCTTCCTCTTCATGACGGGATCATGGCTCGAGCTGCATGCTTGGTCCCTAGGAAGACACCCGTCAGGTTCACAGTAACCACTTTCTCAAAGTCAGCCTTGTCATTGTCGAATATGCTAGCTTCGCTTGAGTCCCCGATTGCAGCATTGTTCACCATTATGTCCAGCTTTCCATGCTTGTCAACTGCAGTGGCAATGGCATTTTCGATGTCAGATTCGCTTGATACATCACAACGTACAAAGGATGCGGTCTCTAGCCCTAGATCCTCACACACGACAGATTCTCCTATGCCACCCGCCCCACCTGTGATGACTGCCACCTTTCCCTCAAGTCTTGAAAGAAAAAAAGAATATCCTCTCAAACTTCATATATGTGTCTATATCAATATGGATGTCTAAGTTGTGCTGGCAATTCCAAAACGTTTTTCTGTTGGAAGATCGATCGAGAACAACAGTATAATTACAAAGAAACAGAGCTAAGAAGTCTCTCTAAATGGGGCAAACTAGCCTTCGCCTGATGCTGCCCAAGCAAAATCAAACTACTGTTTTGCAGTTTCCATAATGTTGAATCGCGCTTATTAAGGAATAGCGCACGTGAGGGTTCGTGCGGGAAAAGTTGCATACTTTGCTTGAACCTTTTACACGAAAACCAATCGAGGCCTACAATGTGGATACCTTCTCGCGGTTGCCATTGTTTGCTCCGATAATAAATTATTGTGGTGTGAGGAGTGTGTGGGTATTGAGGCTTTGATCACTTGCTCCCAAGATTTTTTTTATTTATTTTTTATTTATTGGATGAACAAATCAAGACTTCTACAAGACCCCAGCTCACTCTTACTTATTTCGATTTTCTTCCCTCTATATCTTGTCTCTGTGGTGAAGCTATCACTCGCTCCTCAGGAGCTTTCTTATAGAGAGCATTCTGATAGATAATCGTCATGTCAAGAAAATCTCATTTTTCTTATATTTTTGTCCTTTTTTCTCCTGTGCACAAGAATCCCATTTGCCCAACTTTTTTATTGGACTTGCCTTTACTCAATTCCATCCTTTTTCTTCCTGATGCATTTAATTCCTATTTCCCTTCTTTTGATGGATTTAGAACCATAAGCTGTGTGGAAGAAAGCTTACACAAACAGCAAAGCTTGGGAGTTTGATATGGCTGACATCAATTTTAGGACCGATACTAAAAAAATATTGTTCGAGTTTTAATCCTTATATTCATGAGTGTTTTAAAGTGCATTGTTGAATTAATCATTGTTAGAGCTAGCTTGCAACTTCAAAGATTAGAGGCCCTTCGATCAAGACATGTTGGCAGCTATATCTAACTCTGCTACCGAGGACGACTACCAAGAATTTGAAGAGCATAAAAAATGAAGCAACTTAGCAGTTTGCCGCATCTTTTATCTATCTTAAAAGTTATTGTGTAATTTCTTATTAGTTTTCTTTATTGTATTACCAAAAAGGAGAGTCGAATTTGCCATAGAAAAAGCAAGCGAAGAGGACTGAATATCATGAGATTATACAATTTCAGTGAGTGGGACTTGTGTCCACTCAGAAAGAGGTGACCATGCAAACACCAGAGAAACCAACTTAGAATTTACAAGTATTGTTCAATCCCAATCCCCAGTGATACCCAAAGTTGACTTAATATATCTCTCAGAAAGAATATTGTACTAATAAATTAAATACTCCCAAAAGCACACTTAAGAAGAGGGGAAATTATCAAAAATATGAATCATAAACCTATCGGATAACCAATAAGTTATAAACCTTTTAATTTGGTTAATTTAGTGCTCTATCTTTTAGCGATTCGCCAATAAAGTCCTTTTAGCCAATGTTAGCAGAAAATCGCTAATGTGGACGTCATGTCCGACATGGTTTGACCAATACTAGCGTAGATAATTTTTGCATTTCTTTTAAAAGTTTTCTGAATCTTTTTTCCTTTTTTTTCTTTTCTTTTCTTTTGTTATTTCCTCTGTCGGAATTTTGGACCGGTAGGGCCCCCATGCCCTCGCCAGTAACCGACCACAGACCGCTCAGGAGGTCTCATTTTCACATGGATATTGTTTAGGCAATGCAATAAATTGGCCCCAAAGTGAGAGCCCAATGCCAGCTAAGTCAATGGGTCCATCTTTTGCTCCCGGTGGTTGCACCATTCCATCTTGATCTTATCGCGTGTGATTTGTTGACATGACTTGTAACTAGCTACCTGTCTGTCCATTCTTGAATTTGCATCACGGAAATAATAGAAAGACAGTCAGAACACCTTAACCCAGAGCTACATAATGCTAACCGGCGCCGATGACTGATGACCTTTCCCCATTTCCATGTTCGATTCTTGTGGTCTTCCATTGAGCTAGTGTTTCGGAATAAATGTTATGGTTTATTTATTTTTACCAAGTCTACAAATCAACTAAGCATACTAGATGATATTTGCCTTTTGCAGTTAGCGATTGAATAGTAAAATAGACAGAACAATAAAATAAATCGAACACTAAATTTATGTAGTTTGATTCAATCACTTTGTGACCTATGTCTATGCAGGGAAAGCATAAAATAAAAAAAAAAAAGTGATACAATGCACATTACAACCATATTCGAGTCACTCAAACACGCTCGGTGTCTTTTAATCTTAATTATACTCAATAACTCACATAGTATTGAGCCCTTTAATTCTTTACAAAATAATCTCTTAATCTCATAAAGGAATTAAATATAAATTTTATCATAAGATTGTATTTGACTGCAACACCTAAGTTGTTGGTGAGAATGTCCTTTGTCAAGAACTCGTGAAAACGAGGCTTCTCCGCATTCACATCAAGACGGCCACGCTCCCGAGGTTTCCACAACCATGTATTCATATATCATAATTGGACATGAAAATTAAATATAAGTCTGACCCTACATGGCAGAGGAATTCAACATAAATAACAGAATTCTCGGATAGTATCTATTATGACCTTCCCAAAAGTAAATCGTCAAACGAAAAGCTAATGAATTACTGAGTTCAAAGACTTAATATGGACTCTCCCAAGTCCTACCAATGCAATTGGTACCATGCAATTTCATCCAATTAGGAGTCCCCATTAATCAATTAGAGTCAATTAGAAACCCAAATAAATTATGTGAGAATACTTTTACGAGCTAAAGATTCAATAGGTTTGGAGACTTGATTATGCTAGATTAATTTAATGCTCTTTCGATATATTTTCTATTTAATTTCAAAAACATTTTTGCAAACAGTTTTGATTAATTTTTAGCCTAAACCACCAAAATGCAATAATGATCATGTGAGTACACAATCAATTAGTGTAACACTCAATAAACCAAAGTGTTAAATAAATTGACATAATAGGATATCTCAAGCAAGCAAAGCATAACCCTACCAATTAATTTTCAAATTATGATTAATAAATTTCAATGCTTAGCCTAACATGATTTTTAGAGAATTATTCTTTTGAGTTTGTGAAATGAAAATTAAACTGCAAGGCATAGAATGCAACTTTAATTCTAAATTATATTCGAGTGATACTAATTTAACATGAAATGTGACATGCAATTTATCTAAATGTCATAACTCTAATGACAAGTAAAAATATTGAAAATTATTTCAACGCAATTTAAACTTAATAACTCTAAACATGTGATCATTAAATGACATGATTTGATGGCAGGTTATTGATTAGAGGACAGATGATATGAGATAATATGACAAGATGACATGACCTTCATGACATGTCATATGTGAGCGACTTGACATATCACATGACATGTGATATGCTGTGGCAATGATAATACGGCTTATTTTATATGACATGCTATATTTTTATGACTCTTCTAAATGAAGATATGAGACTATCTAAAATAGAAGATCAATTAAATTAGAAAATAATATTGATTAAATCAAGAATCTTTTCGATTGCTATTAACTTACATAAACCCAAAAGGTAGTGCAACTTCTAGAGTCGGTCTCCACCCAACTTTTAGATTTAAGCTGTTTTGAAATTTGAAACCTTCGGATTGCCTTTCAATTTCGACATGATAGTCATTAAACTTTTTATTGGACAAAAGGTACAAAGTGGGAGGACATGAAGGGTACAATAATTCAGACCAAAAAAAAACAAAGAAGGGTACAATAATTAGGGCATGAAGCGGTGTTTTTCTCAAGCACGAGCAAACAAGCCAAAGGCCGGATTGATGGTGGTGAAGCCTCCATCCACTGCCAGATTGTGGCCACTCACGTACTTGGACTCATCGCTCCCCAAATACAGAGCAGCCTCCGCTACGTCTTCCTGCCGTAGAGTCACCCCATCCATGTTAGAATACACTCGGACTCCTGCATCCTCGTCGATTTGGAAGATCGCCTTCGTCAATGGCGTTAGAATGAAGTAAGGTGAGAGACAATTTATGCGAACTCCATATCGCCCAAGCTCCGCAGCCACATTTCTTGTGAGCCCCAGGACGGCATGCTTCGAGCTGGTGTATGCATGGGATGCAACCCCTCCGACACTCGAGCAGACGCTTCCGAGATTGATAATGCTTCCTCTTTGTGACGGGATCATGGCTCGAGCGGCATGCTTGGTCCCTAGGAAGACGCCCGTCAGGTTCACGCTAACCACTTTCTCAAAGTCAGCCTTGTCATTGTCCAATATACTGGCTTTGCTTGGGTCCCCGATCGCAGCATTGTTCACCATTATGTCCAGCTTTCCATGCTTGTCAACTGCAGTGGCAATGGCATTTTTGATGTCGGATTCGCTTGATACATCACAATGTACAAAGGATGCGGTCTCTGGCCCTAGATCCTTGCACACAGACTTGCCCAAGTCATCGCGAATGTCGGCTATAATGACTCTAGCCCCATGCTTTGAGAACAGCCTTGCGGTAGATTCTCCTATGCCACCCGCCCCACCAGTGATCACTGCCACCTTTCCCTCTAGTCTGAAAAGAAAATTAATCATCGCAAACTTCACCTATGTGTGCCTATGTCAATATGTGGATGTCTAAGTTGTGGAAGCAAAACTCCATATCGTTTTTCTTTTGGAAGATCGATTGAGAACAACGTTATGATTACAAGGAAACTGAGCTAAGAAGTCTCACTTAATGGGGCAAAATCAAACTACTGTCTTGCAGTTTCCATGATGTTTAATCATGTTTATCAAGGATTCGTGTGGGAAAAGTTGATTACAGAAAAACTCAGATAAAAAGATGTGTATTTTGCTGCTCAAACAAAATCCAATTCTTAAAACGTGGATACCTTCTTGCAGCTTGGGAGAGAAGTGTCCCTATTGCCATAGTTTGCTCCGATACTAAATTGTTGTGGTCTGAGTAGTGTGTGGGTATTCAGGTTTTGATCACATGCTCACATGAATTTTCTTTTGGATGAACAAATCAAGACCGCTACACAACCACCAGCTCACTCTTACTTCGATTTTTTTCCCTCTATCCCTTCTCTATTGTGAAGTTGTTACTCGCTCCTCAATCCTCAGGAGCTCTCTTATAGAGAGCATTATGATGGATAATCATCTAGTCACGAAAACTTCATTTTTCTTAGGGTTAATACTAGGGGTGTGCAACCGGACCGGGTTTACCCGGTTCCCGGTCCGGCCCACCCGGAAAACAGGGTCGGGAACCGGTTCCGGTTGAAACCGGTCCGGAACCGGTTCCCAAACCCGAGACCTGTTTGAACCGGTCCGGAACCGGTTCCGAGGGTTTACCCACCCGGAACCGGATCGACCGGACCGTTTGGGAACCGGTTGGAGGACCGGTTTGTAAGCCCCCCAAAAAGACCAAAACCCTAATTTCTACTTTCTATCTTTACCGGCTTCCTCTCCTCCCTCGACACCCGCAGACGACTGCTCGCGACCTCCGCCCGTTCGGCGTCCGTCGATCCTGGTTCCGCTCGCCCACCGTCGCCCCCCGAAATTGCGACACCGCCTCCATCCGGCGTCCGCCGATCCCGGTTTTTGATCACATCGTCGATCCTGGTTCCGCTCGCCCACCTTCGCCGATTTGGCGCGGTACGTGCTCTTGACCGCGGGGAGTTCCCATTCTTGCTTTCTGGTTCCGGGGACAGAAGTTGTTTTGTCTGCGGTTTCGTGTGGTGTTGATGATTCTGAGACGTGGGTTGTGATAAAAAACCGAAATTTCCTCGCAGGGCGAGCGGGGTGTGCAGGAAATGGAAGCGTGGGGTGAAGCTGTCGCTGGGGCGGAGGGAGAGGCTCAGCTTCGCGAGGCTGAAGATGGACGACGATTCCACCGCCCGCGTCGTTCGCCGTGCATACGCCCTTCGTAAACTCAACATGTACTCCCTCTCCCTCTGTCTCTGTCTCTCTGTTTACCGTGCAGCATGATTGATGGAGGGTTGTTGGCAGTTTGTTAGGATTCTTCTTGAATTTGGAGATTGGTACATGGAGGATTAGTTACTTAGGAATTGTTTGATGATTAGCTTATGATGTGTCTCTATGGATTTTTGAACTTTTGCTGATTGAATTGTCCACAGTTCGAAGATTTGTTGGGGCTGCCATATTACTGATGAAGGGCTGTATAGAATTTCACTGACGAAATGTGCGGCGAAGCTTACGTCCATCTCTCTGTTGGGGATGACAGGGGTCACTGACCAAGGTGTTGTTAAGCTGGTATGTTTGTCGTTTCGAAGTGATGGTTCGCTTTTGCAGATGCTATGTGTGTAGGCTTTAGTCTTGTTCTGTGGTTGGAGCGATTTCTGGGTGTTGATGGTCGTTTCTTCATTCAGAGTTCTGATGCTAGTGTTCCTCAGTGATAGTGTCGGGGTTGCTTATTAGTCATATTGTGCAATATGATAAAAATCAGTGCAAGAACTTGAAATTGTCAATACCTTGCTCTGTTGATGATTATCTGTTTTATTCACATGCCACTTGTCTATGGGATAACTGAGCTTGAAGTTCTCTCACAATCCATTCCTAACTTTTTGGAAAAAAAGTTTGACCATCGAGTCCTTTTGATGCAAAAGGCTTAGAACTTCTTGTGTGCTTTCCCCATCATCTGAGCCATTTCTGCAGATTGCAAGAGCTACTGCTTTGCAACATCTGAATATTGGCAGCACATTCATCACCGATGAATCATTATATGCAATTGCCAATAGCTGTCCACATCTTAAGGTGAGTTGCTCTGGGTGTTTACATATGAGTTTTGTACAATAACTTTTTTGCAAAACAGGTTCCAATATAAACAGGGTCAACCCTGTTCCCGGACCGGAAAAACAGGGTGGGCCGGGAACAGGGTCCAATGCAAACAGGGTAGGGAACAGGGTCCAAAAAATGAGAACCGGTTATAACAGGGTAGGGAACAGGGTCCAGGTCTAGACCCTACCCACCTGGACCCGCTCACCCCTAGTTAATACCCTAAAAAATCCCAAACCGGTACATTTGTGACAAATTTACCCCAAACTATTTTTTTTTATCATGAAAAATCCTTAATTGGTACACCCGTGACAAATTTATCTCGACTAACAATCAAAAACCCTAAACTAGTACATTTATGAAAAATTTACCCAAAACTAATTTATTCGACTGCAAAAGACCATAAATTAGTAAATTTGTGACAAATATATCATTCGCTAAATTGTATTAATACCACAAAAAAATCACGAAAATTGTAAATTATGACAAACAAAGCGTAAAATTCCAAATTGGTATACCAGTCAACTATCACGTGTCATTTCACTTAATAAATTTATAGTAAAATTTAACGAAAACTAACAGAAGGTAAATTTATCAAAGGTATACCAGTTTGGAGTTTTTGGTAGTCAAAAAAATAGTTTGAGGTAAATTTGTCACAAATGTATCAATTTGGAGTTTTTTCAGGATATTAACCCTTTTTCTTATTATTTTGTCCTTTTTTTCCCGTACGCACGAGAGTCACGTTTTGCCCAATTTTTTTGGCTGGACTTGGCTTGTACTATGTCCTTTTCTTCTTGATGCATTTGATTCCTTTGTCTCCCTTCTTCTGATGGATTTAGAACCACATGTTGTGTGGATGAAACCTTTCCCAATCATCGTCGTCTGTGCAATAATATATGCTTGGGAGTCATGTCACGGAAGATGTGCTAAAAATATGAATATGATCAATTATATATGCATTTGATTTTCTATGTCTCCCTTCTTTTGATGGATTTAGGGTGGATTTGATTCAACTTTAGCACAGGCAATTCATTTTCAGGCAAATTTACCCATTCATTTTTGGGATTAATGACTGGTTATTATATTAATTCTACTCCAACTCTATTATTGTCTGGATAAATGCCTTTCAAGCTTTTGTTTGGGAAACCCCCAGATTATGCTCATTTGTGAGTTTTTAGTACATTATGCTATGCTCACAAAATGCTGAAGGGCAAAAATAAATTTGACGAAAGGGCAAGAAAATGTGTATTTTTGAGATATTTGTACGGTACAAAGGGTTGGGATGTTTTGATTTGGAAACTGAAGAGTTATTGGTATCTCGCAATGTTGAATCTATGAGGAGAATTTCCCATTTGCTTAGCAATCTACACATGAGACTCGAGAGACTCTCCTGCTCTTTTGACACCAATTCGTGAGCTGGATCCTATTGATGAAGGCGGGAATCAATCTTAAGGGGAGGAAGAAAGGATACCAAGCCAAGTTCCAAAAATAAATGGGTAAACAGTGATATAGAATTGTGACAGTACAGTCCAAGTTGACGAGCAACCCAACAAGCAACCCGATGACCAAATTCAAGGCCCAAATCCCCCTACACGACAGAAAAGCCAGCTAACCCATCTACAAGATTATGTGTGCCATGCGGTCCAAATGAAGGCCCCAACTCCTTAACCCACTTCGTTGATATCTTCAAGTACGATCTATCCAATTGAGAAGTCTATTTCTTTTGAACAACTTACTAAGCCTGACATCGTCTTTTTAGTTGTTGTGGATTGTGATATTAAACCTAGGAATTACACTGAGGCTATTAAAAATCCTTTGTAAAGGAAGTGATGACAGCAGAAATTAAAACCCTCGAAATAATAATACTTGGACTTTAGCAACTTTGTTGGAAGGTAAGAAATCCATAGGGTGCAAATGGGTTTACAAAATCAAGCATCGAGCTGTCAGTATTGTTAGGCGATATAAAGCTCATTTTGTTGCCGATGTAAAGGAGAAAAATTCATAAAAAATATCCCGATCAACACCGATCGTACCACGTAAGACAGTCGATGCCCACTACAGTAATTTCCGACCTAAATTAGCTTGATGGATTGAATTATTAACAATGTGAAAGGAGTTAGAGTCCAATTGAAAAGATTAAAAAATCAAATTAATATTGATGTAATAAGTTTAGAATTTTTTTTAGTATTTTTCCTCTCTTTCTTAATAGTAGGGTATTGCGCATAAACACTCCTTTGGACATATCAAAGCATATAGACGGAATGAAAACAAAGCCTAGTCTTTGTAGCCCACCTCCCTTAGAGACCATTTGAAGTGGGCTTACAACATGCATATCGGGCTTTAGAATCCTTTTGAGTTGCATCGTGTAAAGCAAAAAGGACAATACAAGGGGACAAATCAAGGTTTAAAAGAAGAGCAAAAAAGATGAGAGCTTTTGAGCAAGTTGATCATATTCCTCCCTTGAGCCATACGAATAGAAATAAAAGATGGGCCAGTCATCCATTAAAAAGCCGGAACAAGTAGTAGGCTTTTCCCACAAGAAAATCCCACACGGTCTCTCTCGAACAGCTCACTGAAATGGAGGGGGTGCTCCACTTTCCTTCTCCATTTATTATACCAATTTCATCGGTACATCCCATTTCAAGATGTACTAGCCCCGTCGTCCCCAGCTCCATCCGCGTAATAGAAATTAGAAAATCCCTCAATGTGATGTAGCAATTCCTTGTCCCTTAACGACACACGCATTTGTCACTTCGTGTGAAAAACATTATGGTGGTGGGGCAGATGGAGGTGCAACTGAACAACGTGGCTAGAAATGTTGCCATTCATCTTACATCCACCTTAAAAGTGTTCTATTCCTTTTATAAGAAGATGATATATGGATTCCCTACAGCTGAAACTACCAAAAATGTTTGCATCAAGAAGCAAAGATTTGGAATCGAGATTAATACCTTTAAAGAGTGGCGAGCGAGCCTGTAATGCATGATGCACTTTCTTCGAAAAGTGATATTGATTTGGGAAAAAAGACTTTGGTGTTCCGATTGCAATGAGCTCAAAAACCTTACATACACTATCGGATTAGATGAAGCGAGATGTGTGTGGATTTCACTGAGTTAAGCTTATCAAGTTTGGTAGTTATGATAAAATTTAGGATATAATTAATTTATCATGTCTTGTGTTTGATTCTTACTCAAGATAGGATAATGTTAAATATAAGATGGATACAAGTCGGATAAAAATATTCCATAAAGAAGGTAGGATAAATTTTAATGTTTATTATAAAAAAGCTTATTTTTCTCGAATAAAGAATTTCTTAAATTAATAGAATTAAAATAATATTTGAATATAGATATTATTTAAATAATAACAAAAAATAATAATAACTTCATTTTTGTTTATACATGTAGATTTATTTATAAATTAAAATTTTCTCTAACTTACAATATAAACTTAATATATGCATATATATATTTATATTTATTACGTATATTAGGTATTTTAGTATTTTAGTTATATTAGTATAATATACTATTGAATAAAATTTTAATAGAGAATGATGGCCTGGAAAAAGGATAAAACAATGAAAAGAATACGAAAAAGGAGAGAAAAATGGTAATAAATAAGCAAATAAAAAGTGAAGTAGGTAAGAGTGCCGGTGAAGATTCTGACCATCGGCCATTTTTTAAGTTCACTTACTACGTTGCATGGAAATAGAAAAATTCCTAAATTTCACGTCACAAATTCTGTTTTTGACTAAGAAATTCAGCCGATCTGACCCGGAGAAACTCGCGTACGTCAGCCAGCCACGGTAACCCGTAGAAGAAGAACGCATATGTGGACGGTGGGCGTTGGCGACTGGGGAGGCCATCCACAGTGGGGATCGGACGGACGACGTCGAATTCGGCGAATCCACGCGACCCATTGGATCTGGATGCTCCTCCTGCCTCTTCGGGCCCCACACACCCCCCCCGTCTCGCGCGGTTTTGTTAGCGTGACAGGGGGATACGAGCGCGGGGCATAACTAACTCGGGAGCGCGGGCGGGCGGGCCACGTAAGCACCGACTGGGGGGGGGGCGCGGGCTCGCATCACAGTCCCCGGCATGTAATCGTAGCGTTTTCGCGAACAGGGGGAGACGAAGACGCAAAGCCAAAAATTCCTCTAATCTCCCACCTGCAAAACCGGCCGCGGAGTCAACTCGCTACGTCCTTCAATTTCGACCGAGGCAGAGGCAGAGGCAGAGGCAGAGGCAGGTCCCCCACACCCAACGCGGCCAAATTTCGTCAACCACCAAAGCCGCCTCAACAAAGGCGATCGCTGCGAGGAAGGAAGGAAGGGAGGAAGGGACGGACGACTTCCCCCATTCATCGCGTTGAATTCCGCTCTCGGGTACGAGTATCTCTCCCTTCGTCCTTCGTTCCCCGATTCCCCTCGTCGGAACGTGTCCGTGCTGCTGCGTTTTTTGTGCGAATCGGTTTGCTCGTTTCTGCCGTATAATTCATTTCCGGAACGCGTGATTGTACGGGCGTAGGGTTTCGGTTCACGGTTTGGTGCAGGATTTCGTGCCGGATAAAAGGGGGAAGGCGGGTGAGATTGTGTCGGAGAGAGATTGGAACGCGTTTTCGGCTGTTGCTGCTTTGATCGCCGGGTATTGTGTGTTTTAGGCTATTTAATTGTGGTGTTTAGGAAGCGAAGAGAATGAATTGGGATTGGGAAAGAGGATGACTGAGTCGTGGAGTATGGCTGTAGGTATACCGAATTCACTTATATGTTGTCGGTATCCTAGCGATGCATCTGAAGGAGAGTTCTGGGGCTAAGTCCGGTGTGGCTGAAATGCACCTTTTTTTTTTTTTCCTTTAAGATAAGTAATGATCCACCTCAGAGATAATATTCTCTCTCTACTGTTGTGATTACAACTATTACTTTTTAGTTAGGAGTCATTCATTGTTGCATGGGGCTTAGATTGGAGTACAGTTTTCAACCTCACGGTAAAAGACTATTCCAAGAAGTGGGTTGAATTTTACTGTCGAACGGTTAAGGATCAAATTTGAGGAGAACCAACATCAGTGCAGAGTTCGTTTTCTCTATTCAGACATAACATACTTCACTTGTTAGATGATATTTCAAGATAGTTGCGTCATTTATGTATAACTTGGAGAGTAGAATTCGAAAATTCTTCTTGTAATGCTGATGTCTTATTTCTACGTGTGAAATCTACTGAGTACTCCAGTTTCCTTTCTCCAATGTGTAGGTCTAGATTCTAGCTTCCAAACTGCCCTACTTCTATTTCCTTGGCCTTCTTCTAGCTGCCACTGATGGGGTGGGGGAACATTTACAGAAGACGAATGAGAGTGTTCTCTGTTGCTTTGGTGATTTATCTGGATTATAAGGTAAAGCTTTGCCGACCTTTCTTACCTTTTTCTTATCTATTCTGTTTTATGGTGGTAGAATCTTTTATATAATTTTTTGCTATGCGCTCTTGCTCACGTATAATTGTATTTTGATTGTATAGGCGCTGCAACAAAGAGAAAAATGGGCTAGCAAATCTAAAGGTTCTGCTCTGTGGGAGAAGGCTCATCAGCGCAACGCAAGACGCGTTCTCAATCTGATTATTGAGTTAGAAGGTTTGTGGGTTAAACTTGGACAGTACCTCTCTACACGCGCTGACGTGCTTCCTCAGGCTTACATTACCCTACTCAAGCAATTACAAGACTCACTTCCTCCTCGTCCCTTAGAAGAGGTTCAGTACATCATGTTTCTTGCGTTACTATTATTTCTGTACTCACTTTTCTATCCACAGGATGAAAGCAACTACTCTAAATGTTTTCCTTGTGGGAATCTGTTTTCCAAGTAATGGCTTGATTTGCATGGAGAAAATCATGTTGTCTCATGAGCGTGTTAAGTTAATTTGGAAAATGGTTTAGATATACAAAGCTCGTTAAGGGTGAGGTTTTAAGCTGTTAACACGTAATGTGGTTGCCACCCTAATGTTGTTGGATAACTCTTGTGATTAGCAGATTCTCTGTCCACAAAAATCATACTTTTCTGTCCCTAATGTTGCTGTGTTGCCCTAATGTAGGTCTGTTTTTGTTCGCATAATTTCTACATTTCCTTTGTAAGCTGAGTGGTAAAAGGTCCATTTGTTAGTGGTGCAGACGTTCTCTGTGGGATGAAGTTTGTATCATAATCTCTTGCGGAGTATTTGTTGTCTTAATTTTTTTTTTATTACTTTATTTCACCATTTGCTCTCTGCTTCCTTTATGATATTCTCGTGAACTTGTTGGTCTGAAAATTCAGTGAGCAATTGATCAGTGTTCTTCTAACGTCTTATGCAGGTCAACAGGAGTATAGAGAGGGAGCTGGGTCAAGCTTTGGATGATTTATTCTCAAAATTTGTTGAATCCCCTTTGGCTACTGCATCTGTTAAGTATAGTTGTTATTGGTGAAACAAAGTTTAAATCTTGCTGGGATAAATATCAACTGTTGGTCTCGATGTGGTATTTGGAGATTATTTCATGCTAGATTTCCTAATTTTGCATTTTTTCTGCGCAGATAGCACAGGTGCATCGTGCAACGTTGAAGAACGGACGGGAAGTAGTTGTTAAAGTTCAACATGAAGGCATAAAAGCAATTATATTGGAGGTTTCTCATGATTTTCTAGGTTGTTGCATGAAATGCAATTTGATAAATTATGTAGTTGTGATATAGCTGTTATGCCTTTCTTATGTGCGGTAGGATTTGAAGAATGCCAAGTCAATAGTCGACTGGATAGCATGGGCAGAGCCTCAATATGACTTCAATCCCATGATAGATGAATGGTGCAAAGAGGCTCCAAAGGAACTCGACTTCAATCGTGAAGCCGGTATGTGACTAGTAGTGAGATTGTCCATAATTGTAAGTGCCAGTGTTTAAGAGATGTTAATTTGAATCTCAACTCCTTACTTCTCCCAAAAAGAATTAAAAAAACAGGAATCTCCAGTTTGCAACTTCACTCATGCTCTCTACAATCTTGTTTCTTCCTTATTATGCTGGTTAAAGTTGTTGATGCTTTTAGAAATTAAACTGGGTTTAATATGTTGAATGGCATGTAATAGCATTATAGCTTGTTCCATAATTATTCTGCATTCGTTCCCCCCCCCCCCAAAAAAAAAAAAAAAAAAACTATTAAGCTTATTGAACACATTTGGAAGGTGGCAAGAAGAATTGAAAATGTGAAGTTTGAAAGTAGCAACATGAATCATGTCATGTTATTTCTATTCATTTTAAAGTTTACATCCTTGTACATTGGGCTAATTGTCAATAGAACATAAAAAGTTATACTGAATTAAACAACTAGGCTGCCGTCCATCAAAGTGGCGAAGGCATATTGGCCTAGAGGGGAGGTTATTTAAGAAAATTATCAGTTCATATTTCTTAAAGCTATCTTATTTAGCTCCTTGATATCTTATGAAGTAATGCATATCTTGCTGTTTAGTACTTTCATTCCTGAGTATGTTTCTTTTTCTTTTGCATGTGTTTGTAGAGAATACGGAAACGGTGTCCAGAAACCTTGGCTGCAAAAACAGACATGGTGATGGGACATCATCCCATCGAGTGGAAGTATTGATTCCAGAAGTTATTCAGGTGAGTGCTGACTTTACTCCCATGATGAAGTAAATATCTGGAAGTGCTTTGACTGATAACTATGAGCCCAAAATTCGAGATCTAAAAGAATCTGTTATTTTCTTATTTTAATTTTGTCATTTATATATTGTCTGGCGAGGATGCTCGGGCAACTGCCAATTTTAGTTTTTTTGACTGGAGAGAGGTGCAATCTGTCAAGTAAAGTATCCTTTGGACATTAGCTCATTTAAACTTGCCTCTGCAAGTGGTGAACTTTCTCATTTTAAATTTTTCCAAAATAACTGATTTACTTGAGAAATTTATATTCATGTGCCTTTGTTTTGTGAATTTGTAATTTCACTCCTTTTGGGGATGAATTCAATATTGGTTTTAAAAAGTTATACTCCCTCATTTCATGTTCTCCTTGTAGTAGACTTTATATTATGCCAAGCTATCTTAGAATGGGGAAACTTCCCATCTTAATTCCTTGGATGACTTTAAATCTGGTTTTCCTACAAGGAAGTCAACTGAAAAGGTGCTGATTTTGGAGTACATGGATGGAATACGTCTGAATGACTTTGAGTCATTGGAAACTTTTGGTGTAAACAAGCAAAAGATTGTTGAGGAAATTACACGTGCATATGCTCATCAAATCTATATTGATGGGTTCTTCAATGGCGATCCTCATCCCGGTATTCTCTTTCAACCCTTCTACTCATTTTGGTAATTTTTTTACTAGTCTAATTGTTAAGGGGACTTCAATTGAAAATATGAATCTGCTCGAAGTACACTGTATGGATATATTCAATAATAATCTTTACTTTCTTTTTTGGTCATTTGGGGATACTGTACAGGAAATTTTCTGGTGAGCAAAGAAGCCCCTCATCGCCCAATTTTGCTAGACTTTGGGCTTACAAAGTCATTGTCGTTTCCCATGAAGCAGGCGTTAGCAAAAATGTTTCTGGCATCTGCCGAGGTTTGTGTTCTTAGATTTAATACTTTAGATAAGAAGTGGTACAATTACAATTGATTGTCTTAACAAGTTAAGCAATTTTATGAAGAAATTTGACATCTTAAGCCCTCTTCTCAGGGGGATCATGTGGCATTGCTGTCCGCTTTTGCAGAGATGGGACTTAAATTGCGCCTAGACATCCCAGAACAGGCCATGGAGGTCACAAGTGTATTTTTCCGCACGTCAACACCAGCAACTGAAGCTTTTGTGAGTTTTCAGTGCCCATGTCTTGAATTACCTTTCGTAGTGAGATCTCTCATCTCATGGACCTTTGCTTTAATCAGGAGAACGTGAAATCCTTGAATGAGCAGAGAACAAAAAATCTGAAGGTCATACAGGAGAAGATGAAACTTGACCCAAAGGAAGTTAAACGCTTTAATCCCGTAAGTGTTGATGCTGCCTTTTGTTATCCATCTTGTGAATAATAATAATGACGTAGGTACACCGCATATGTTGATCACCATAATGAGACAGTGACATGGATCCAGCAACCATTGGGTTCATGTGTGACAAAAGTGACATGGATCCAGCAACCATTGGGTTCATGTGTAACTTATTTGTTAGACTTTGGATGTCGCCATATGTTTATGAAAATGTTCACATTTATATTTTTCATCAAACATTTGTCATTTGTGGGAAGGAAATGACTTATTGGAGGGCATGATTGGGGGCTATCCATGTTTTACCTTATTACAGAGGGTATTAAGCTGCCCTTGGGAACTGTATTTTTTTAAATGTGCTTGTGAGTACTCGATTGGCATTAACAATCTTTTTATTGTTTAGGTTGATGCATTTCCTGGTGATATTGTAATTTTCTCTCGGGTTCTGAATCTTCTGAGAGGTTTGTATAAGAATATTCCCTTATTGACCTCTCTTTTGTAATTTGTTGATTATGTACTTAACTTTACATCAAATAACTTCCTCAGGGCTTTCTTCCACAATGAATGTCCGCATTATATATCATGATATAATGAGACCATTTGCAGAGCATGTTTTACAAGGGTGAGTCATCTTGAACACTAATCCACTAGCCCTTCACTTTCATGTCTGCCTTAATTCTAATTGATTCTGCAATTTTATTGTCAGAACCATCTATAAAGCACCAGCAGTGAATGCACAGTGGGTCTGTGATACACCTGTTCATTCTGCTCTGGAGGCCAAGCTGAGACAGCTTTTGATTGATCTGGGAAATGATGATAAAATATTGGGGATCCAGGTAGACTGGACTTTATTTACATTCATATCTGTAATGAACAAGTAATGTTTTTTTCTTTTCCCATCCAACATTTAAAGTTTTGTTCTTTTCTTCGGATGAGACCAAGTAATGTTCTTCACTATCTGTGAGTGGTTAAATTATTGCTTTTTTCTAGGTTGGTGTAGACTTTGTTTATTCTCAGGAGTGTTATTAGCTTCTGTGATTTTTGTGACTTTGCTTCTGCTCTTGAATTGTTGAATTTCAAATGTGTCACAAATATCCGACTGATACTTTTTTAATGGTAGCTATGGTAAAGAAGTTTAGGAACTTGCTGCTTTATATCATTCAAATGATATCAATTTGAAGGCATACATAATCTAGATCCATGATATGATCGATTGCCCTGCTTTAAGGTTTGTGCCTACAAAGATGGGGAGGTCATAATTGATACCGCAGCTGGAGTGCTTGGAAAGTATGATCCTCGTCCAGTGCAGCCCGATAGCCTGTTTCCTGTTTTTTCGGTCACAAAAGGTGTCACCGCAGGGATGGTGCATTGGTTGGTTGAGAAGGGGTAAGGGACTCTACTGCTCTAATATGAAGCAGTTTCAACTGTGTATGTATTATATTTGATAATGATAGGATTTTTATCTCTCTTTTCCTTTCTACTTACCGAGATTTGACATCCTAGTGCTAATGGGTGCTAAACTGCTAAAGTTGTTTGTCATTTTGCAGAAAGCTCAGACTAGATGAAAATGTAGCAAATATTTGGCCAGAATTTGAATGCAATGGAAAAGATCTTATTAAGGTTTCCAAAGTCTGATTATGATAATTTGTGGTCCTTTGAAATTCTTGATTTCATTGGTGCTATTGCTGCTCATTTCAGGTTCATCATGTGCTTAACCATACAGCTGGTCTGCATAATGCATTAAGCGAAATTAGGAGTGAAAATCCTTTGTTACTTTGTGACTGGAACGAATGTTTGAAGCGCATTGCTTCTTCAGTACCAGAAACTGAACCTGGTCAGCGCCAGCTTTATCACTATCTATCATTTGGCTGGCTATGTGGTGGAATTATCGAGGTATGACAATATTTACCCATGAGACTGTTTGGAATTCAAACTAACTGGCTCTTTCTCTATCTGATCAGGGGATAACTATCTAAAGATTACTTGTTGGTTGTCATGCTTGGGAGAATTTCTGATGGTTCCATAAGATGTTCGTTTTTCTTTGTCCATTAGATGTCCTGCTACGCGTGTGATGAAATGATTTTGGATCCCTTATGATTATTCTCTATGCTATCAGTGTCATCATCCTTGGAACTCTTAAACACCTTTGTTCTCAACTCTCCTTGTCCTCTGCTATTTGATCCTGCACTAAGAAATCATCATTTAACTCTCTCTCTCTCTCTCTCTCTCTGTGTACATGCACACGTGTGGGCTTATGGTGAGAGGGTTCTCAGTCGTGTGGGTCTGTTTGTGTGCTTGTATGCATGTGTCAGGTGTCTGTGTGCAACTGGCATGCATAGCCAGGCGTTTGGCAGTTTTGAAATGTTCCAATCCGCAATGTATTTGCTTTTGCAACATGCATTGCATTAGCATTTGCCTAGATTCGAAGTTCAACTCGTCGATATAATTTGCTTGATAGAAATCAGTTGCCTCTTGTCTTCAAGATTCCTTATAGATTTGAGTAATTTTATACCCTGACTCATCATCTCCAATGTGTTGAACATAGCATGCATCGGGAAAGAAATTCCAAGAGATTCTGGAAGAAGCTTTTATTCGGCCCCTCAATATTGAAGGAGAACTATATATTGGAGTTCCTCCAGGTATGCCTCAAGCTAATGTTTTCTTGTGTTTTTTTTTTTTTTTTTTTTTTATCTATGTTTCTTACTTACCAGGCACTAAGTAAACTAAACAGGCGACAAAGTCCAGTCCTTGAAAAGGTCATGTAAATGAACCAGCTTCAATTGTTGCCATCGCTTTGTCTTCTGTTTCAGGTGTGGAATCTCGACTTGCTACGCTTACCGTTGACCGGAATGATCTAACCAAGGTTTCTCAGATCCGCAATCGTCCAGACTTACCATCTTCTTTCCAGCCAGAAGCCATCATGGAAGCTATTGTCACCCTGCCTGCAATGTTCAACATGCTTAATATCCGCCGTGCGATTATACCTGCTGCTAATGGACATTTCTCTGCAAGGGCTCTGGCACGTTACTATGCAGCTTTGGTTGATGGTGGTTTGGTCCCTCCACCACATTCAGCTTCCTTTCAACCAAATCTCGGTAGCCATGTCCACATCCCCAAATTCCCCTCCCTAAAAGTCTCCAAAAGGCAGAGAGGCCGCAGAAATAAGGGATTGCTCTCTTTACTGAGGAACCCATATTTGCAGATACCAAACCGCCCCAATGATCTTCAAGGTGGTGATTGCGGTAGAAGCACTACTGGACAGAGTACCCCTGTGCCTGATTGTGGGAGCAGCAGTTGCAGTATCAATACCTCTGGCAGTGGAGGTAATGGTGACAAGCGTCAAAACAGTGATCATCACCAGATTTTTTCTGGCAAAGGAATTTATGATGCATTTTTGGGTGCTGGTGACTATGCAAATATGGCCCTGCCTGATGGGATGTTTGGGCTTGGGTTTAAGAGATCTAAAACAAAAGATGGATCCTGCTTCGGCTTTGGGCACACTGGGATGGGCGGGTCAACAGGCTTCTGTGACATGAACAATCGGTTTGCGATGGCCGTGACTGTGAATAAGATGTCGTTTGGGGCTGCGACCAGAAGTATCATTGAACTTGTGTGTTCAGAGCTTGATCTTCCATTACCAGAGGACTTTGCCTCACCAACTGACGGTGGGCTTAACACAGAGAGACCTCTAATTAACTGAGGTCAGCGAACTGTATCTGTATACGTAGTGATTTTGTATACTGAATAATGCAAACCACATTGACTTTTGAATGATGCGGTTGGGCATCTGTAACTTTTTGAAATTATGGATTGTATAATGATGTTATTTATGGTGCTTAGGGGGTGTCAAAATGGATCCATGACCCATTTTCTGACTCATATTTTGTATTAATAGGTTATACATGAGTTATAAATGTATAAATTCCCAATTAAAATGGGTCCAACAAGTTTTAAGCTAAATTATATGAATCGAAAATGAGCTAGAACGGCTGACCCATTTTAAACAGTAAGTGGGTGCCCTAGCTAGCACAAAGCTTCCGCAATCATAACAAGCAATAGAGACCGTAACACTCCGCCACTTGCGTCCGCGCTCCCTCTGCCGCTCGCCTTCACACCACTAGCCTCTGCCTCCCCTGCTCGCCTTCGCAGCTTGCCTCCGCCACTCGCCTCCACAACCATGGCCAGATCGAGGTGGTTCTCTACCAAAAATCCTTCCCGTTGTTCATCCGTTTCTCGTTTCGTCTCTCCTCCCCTCTTGATAGAGTTTGTCAGTCTTATTATTATTTTTCTTATTTTCCCTCTGCTGTTTGGTTCGTGATTGGCCCTTTTTTTTTTTGTTCATGTCGTTGTTTTCGGTGGGTCTCTCTGCAATGCCTCAAGAGGAGTGACATTTATGAAAATATATCTTATTGGTCAGATTCTTTATAAATATTTCAATTTATAGGTTTTTTTTTTTTACATATTTTATTTTTTTACTATTTTTAATCATTTAATTTGCTTTTTAAATTTGATTTGAAGTTTTAAAGTGGGTGTGGATTTTCTATAGAGTTTTAATGGGATTTAGTAATACGAGTTGAGTCAGGTCGGATATGAATTGAGTCGGGTATGTACTAGATTTATACTACATGAATATAAGTTAGAAATGGTTAAATGGGTTAATACGGGTCGGATTATCTTCGACTCGACCCAAACCCAATCCAACCCACTCATTTGATGGGTCTCATGGTGTAGTGCGCATTCGCTTGAGATCTAGAGGATGTGCATGAGAAGGGTGCTGTGATGCTAGCATGGAGCCTGTCGTTGCGTGGCCCACCCTCTTGGGCTGGGGGGCAGCGGAGAGAGTTAGTAATACGGGTTGAGTTAGGTCGGATATGAATTGAGTTGGGTATGTATTACTAGATTTACACTACGTGAATATGGGTTAGAAATGGTTAAATGGGTAAATATGAGTCGGATTATCTTCGACTCGACCCAAACCCAATCCGACCCACTCATTTGACGGGTCTCATGATGTAGTGCGCATTCGCTTGAGATCTAGAGGATGTGCATGAAGGGATGCTGTGATGCTGGCATGGAGCCTGTCGTTGCGTGGCCCACCCCCCTGGGCTGGGGGGCAGCGGAGAGGTTGTTAACTTGTATTTGGTGGGAGAGCGGTGAGATTTTATTTTGATCAATTTGGCCTCTACAAATCTAGTCATAAACTCTCTCTCTCTTTATATATCTGGGGGGCAGCGGAGAGGTTGTTAACTTGTATTTGGTGGGAGAGCGGTGAGATTTGATTTTGATCAATTTGGCCTCTACCGATCTAGTCATCTCTCTCTCTCTCTCTCTCTCTCTAGTTACCCATGCAGATTCTACAACCCGACATCACAATAATAGGAACGTCACTCAGCCAATTTGAAGAAACCATAATAAATTTCTCTCTTACCTTTTTTCATGACCCTTTGTACTATATAAGTTAAAAGAGTTGTTTGTTCATCGACGTTTGACATTCTAATAATGTTCGGCTTTTTGTCATTGCAAACGAAATAATTAATCGATAGTGATGGAAATGGGTGCATGATATTGAGTGCAATCAATGAGGATAAGTTAAATGATATAAAATAAACTATGCTGAAGAGACACAATTAAGTGCGCTAAATAACCTCATAAACATCAAAACTTCCAAATTCTGTTTCCATGAGTCAACTACTAGAACTAGTCCATGGGAAACGAGGCAGTAGAGGAATAGAGATTTGCCAAAATTAAACACGGTTTCTATCACTCTCACTTTTTCTTTTTTTTTCTTTTTTTCTTTTCTGAAAATAGCCGGAAAATTCTTTCTTTCTTTTGTTATTTTGGTTGTAATCCCCGATTCAGCGGCCACCCTGCTTCTTGGAACATGCCGTTTAGTGCCTTCCAATCCCGTTGGATCAGATCTTGAATCTTGTATATTAATCAAAGCCAGAGAGATCTTCAGCTTTTCATCTCTCCATCACCCATCTTCCCATTTGCCTAGAACTGACATTCCTCGGATCATGCAGTAATGGAAGGGGCATGCCAGAGTTGTCAAATTGTCGATTCGTCTTCGTCATCGTAGCTGTTCAACACAAGTGCCTATTCCTTGCAAGACAGGTACCGAGTCAGTTTGGAGGTAAATTCGACTGTAGACTTGCTTATTAATAACATTTTGCGCTTAAGCTGTCTGGCAGATCAGCTTAGTTTAAGGTCTACGATCATTTGTCGTTCCAACGGAGTATTAAAAAAAAATCAATAAGCTGAAATGCATGCTCTAGCCGTGCCACATCTCATTGCCCTGCATACGACATATAAATAATCTCGGTCCTAGCTCCTAACGAAATTGTGCATCGTGTTTCACTCTCCTGGACACTACTTCTGCGGTTACTTCATATCTGTAAAGTTGGGATGGGCGTGAGGGGAACTTGGCAATGTCTTCTCATGAGCTTAGGGCATGCTTTTGGCTTCGTTAACTCGGAAATCCCACCATCCAAAGTCGATCCAGGTCCAGCTTGCAAAACTACTAAACCACCCCTATTTGATGGGCCTTAACTGCCGTCCTCGGAATGGAAGCAAATGGGAAGATGAAGAAGGATAGGGTTCATGCAGTCGTCAAGAAACTTGGTTTGACCGGCGGTGAAGAGAATAGTCTCAACTGCCCCGATCCATGCGATGGCCTGAAGGAAGAAATTGATGCAGAAGATGTCATTGGTGGATTGGAGGATGCATCAGGACGGAATGAGCTCCTGCACGAAGCCTTCAAGATTTTCGACGAGGATGGTAATGGGTTCATAGAAGCAGTTGAGCTGAAGAGGGTCCTCGAATGTCTTGGGTTAGACAGAGGCTGGAATATGGGAGATATCGAGAAAATGGTTCATGTCGTTGATTTGAATTTGGAGGTAAGGTTGATTTTAATGAGTTCGAATTGATGATGGCCCTGTAACTGTTAATATGATACCTATCGTAAAACTCCAATCAAGAATCCTTTACCTTGATCGTCTTATCTTTACTAGTCTTTGACTCAATGAATTTGTCATTAGCAAAAATTGGCAAATATGATCGCTTTCTTATGTGTTCTCATGAATGCATTCTTGTCTCTTGGGTATTCCTTCAAAGGTATAGGCTTAGTAAGCAAGATCTCCCTTACTCATCTAATACCAACGTACTCATGTCACAGCTCAGCGTTTGATTTATGAAATGCCAGATGGAAATCAGTGCAATGGATCTGAAGTTTCTAAGCTTCTACTGCATTTGTACAAGAAATATCAGAGACAGTTTCCAGCTTAGATTAAGCTGCTAATGCATGAAAAGTCCATTACATAGTCTAGCCCCGGAGATAGACTACTTTGTAACATTAATGCGGAAAGAAACTACAAATGTTCAAATAAGGCACAACATATCGCTTAATTGATACAACGGACATAAAAAATGCTAACTTGTCCTTCAGTCTTCTGACATCTCAAGTCTGCCCTGGAGATTGTTTTAAACGTAAGGGACAGCCTGAGTACAAGAAGAAACCACCCAAGACTAATCTTTTAAGAGGACTATTAGGTCTGGCAGAACAAAAGACTTACCTAATTGAAACAGAAAGGAACATAAGAATTTCACGGCCAAATCCCAGACACACAGCTTACAGGATCATGGATGACTCCATTTGTGAAGTTGCTATTATTAGGATTGCTGTTTTCAACTCCAAGGCAAGAATTTGGCATTGGAACCGTCAAGCCAGTTGAAGAGTCATTATCCCCGTAGACAGTGATTGTAGGAGAAACATTTGCCACAGCACTAAGACCACGAGTACCAATAGAATGTTGGTGATTCAAAGTTTGCAAAACATGATTTAAGCTACAAGAAAAAGGGCCTCGAGCCACCATATCTTCAGCCAGCTTCACCTAGATATATGGCACAAGAATGCTAAAAAGTAAGTGCATTTTACCAATCTCAGAAAGTTTTGCTAGGTGATCAGTCCAAATCTTTGAGTATAATGAAAATAGCTAAAATTCCACCTAAATCTGTCTCATCTTTCTGGGGTTGTCACGAATCTTATGACAGAGACAGAGAGGTCGATTACCTTAGCTCTTAAGGCTTCCACATCAGATTTCAGCACTCGATTATTTGTATCAGCATGGCGGTAGTGCTGTGCAGCATCTAATAGTTGCTTAAACAAAGTAGAATTTTCTCCTTTAAGTCGGTCAGCCTGAGGGAAACCCAGGAATATGACTAAAGTAAGAAATCTTAACGGCAAGCACAAGTATTGTATTTCTAAAATAAAAGTCAGCACAAGAAAGGTTGGCTGTGAGTAGCTATTAGTGATGCCTCGAAGGTCCTATTTAAAAACCTAGATGATGCTGAGAGGGTGCAAGGTACCTGTATTTCAAGTTCAGCTAAGTGTGCTTGTTTCCTTTTACGTGATTTTCTAGCAGACTCCCTATTGGAAACCATCCTGCGAAAAAACTTGTTAAGAAAATCCTAACATGGGTATGATTACAATCTCAAATCCAGATAATAGTGGCACGAAAATTTCATTACCTTTTAATTCGCTTGAGATCAGTAGGATATCTGCTCTGTTCGCTTGGATCCGCCACTGTTGCAGCATCATCTTCATCTGAGTGTTGGCGGGATGAACCACTCATGGCTTCTCTTGCTTGGATATCTCTGTATTCAGGCTTATTAGCCCATGATGTACTGCTACCAACTGAAACCAATTCGCATCCAATTATACATCGGATAGTCCACATCAATAAAAGAGTAATTGGAACAAGCATCATAAGGGACCATGTCCACGGGGTCCGACTCTTACCGAAAATGGACGAGTTAGAATCAGGAGGGGAGTGCTCGGTAAGAAGAGGGGGATACCAGAAAGCGTTTATTGTGGTGGCCATATCATGTTGATGATCACTACCAGGACCACTGATGTCCTGCAATGCAAATGCAGATGCTCTTAATGAAGTGTCTGAGTCTGCCGGTATGACAAGATAGGAGTCAAGACTGAGACTGACCCAGTCGTGAAAAGAGAGAGGAGGAGCGTCTGTGATGCATGATTTACTAGTAGTATGAGGACTGTCATAACAATAGTTATGAGGAGGATGATGGTCCAGGTGATGGTGTTCAGGAGAAGGGGCGATCATCATGATTCGCATCGACTCCTCCAGCCCCAACTCTGATGCGCTTTTCTTCGTCTTCTCAGCTCCTCCTCCTCCTCCTCCTCCTCCTCCTCCTTTTCCCTCCTCCATAGTGTCTTCTAATTCCCTTGGACTTCCTACTCCAATTCCAATCCGAACCGAAGTATCAGTTAAGTAGTACCAGGAGGACTAGGAGGGTTCAAAGCCCTGCTCTCACTCCTGCCTTTATAGAGAGATGAAGTGGATGACACGTTGAGCTTTAGAAATACTCTCTTCAAAGCATGAGAAGAGTCGCTTTTTTTGGTCTTGGCACAGTCGATGAAAGTCTTGTGTACGTGGATGTAATGGCAGGTACTTAGAGGCGAAGGAAGGAGGAGGAGAAGTTCAGTATGACAAATCTTTCCCTCCCTTTTTGCTGGAGGAGACACTTAAAAGATATGAAAGTTCTACACCATTGCCTCATCGATCGAGCTCGTGGAATTTAACCATTAATTACTTGTTTCACATTGACTGAGTTCACCAAATGAAATCCGAGAGAGAGAGAGAGAGAGAGGTTAATTATTAGACCAAAAGCAAAGTGGGGATATAAAAGGACAAAAGGCAAAAAAGCTGAAGTTGATTTGGACGGGCACCGACCCCCCCTCCAAACTAAACCAAGTTGGGAGGCTAATGTCTCGCTTTGGTGTGCTATTTAAAGAGAGCGACTAAGTACTTTTGTAAAGAGAGAGAGAGAGAGAGAGAGAGGAGAAAACATCAGCTTTTTTGCCACTTTCATTCAAGTCTGGCCAAAATGCAAAAGCTTACGATGCTTTTGTAGCTTTGTTGGCTCTTTTTTCCTTTATTCTCTTGATCTCGGTATTGTGATGGAGTGACCTGTTACCTAACTTTTCTTAATTGCATCACTCACTACATTGAAGCCTCAACCAGGACCATCCTACCCTCCTTAAGAGATTCTTTGTAACTTGGGATATCAGCACAAATGATCCTTGAATTATCCTTAAACTTTCAAATTTATTCAATTTGGTCTCAGAAATTTAATCTAATATTTAATGAAATCTCTAAATTATGCAAGAATGCATAAAGGTTAAAGGGACCACATCGAATATTTGATCAAATTTTAATGATCACATCAAACAAATTTAAAGTTTAGAAATGATTTTTGCACGTTGAACTAAGTTTCAAGGATGCTTGTCATTTTCCCACATAACTTCTTTGGCATATATTGTCAGTGGCCATCGTTCCATATAACAAACAAATTCAGCCCCAGTTTCACTGCACTTTGGATGTGGAAGAAATGAAGAATCCATTGGACGCAGATCGGAAAAAGAAGTAGGAAAAAGAGTTCCAACCAATGCTTTTAAGTATGTGCAAAAGCATCAAATCAGCGGTTACTTCAATGGAGGAGGTGTTCTTTAATGCGCAAGTGGTCAGGGGGGTTGAACCCCCCATGCCTTTTTTTTTTTCTTTGAACAACAACCCCCCATGCTTTAGCTCGTTAGATTTCTTCACCAAGTCAACAACTTGGACAAAGATCCGGTTCAATCCGGGGCCGGTTGACCGGGTTGAACGGTTGAACCAGGTCAAGACCTGGTTTGACCAGTCTAGGAGGATAAGAAAAACTAAGATCGAGCCATGGTCCCTTTCTTGGTCCAACCGATTGAACCGGCCTTCCGGTCCATACTTGAACAACACTGGCATCGACTTTCAAGTGCTAAAGAGGCATGGATTTCTCTCGTATTTGACTGTTGAATGGGAAGACTATGCGTTTAGGGAGCTTCTATCATCCCGTGAAAATGGTATCTCATGCGCTCGATAAGTGCAATAATGGCTTCTAAGTTGGACTCCAAGCATGAAAATCTACTCCATCTGCATCCCGGACAAAAGTAATCGATTGAGACATATTTGTTACATTATAGCACAAATAATCCTCAATCTTACGACTTACATTCCAGACAAAAGTAGTCACATATTTGTTATGTTATCGTAAAAATAATTCTTGATTTCATTGTTGTCAATGTTACAACATTTAAATATTCAATCAAGTTTTAGTTTCTAGAACCGTTTAGTACTCCACAAAATATTATTTTGTATCAGAATGCAAACACAAATTTTCATGCCCCATTCCGTCTTTCTTTTTCGTGCGTGGTTCCGGTATGTCTTATTCCACATTCATAAGATCCATGTGTGCCTTGATTTATATGCACCTTGATCTCTCTCAATTTAGTAGCTAATTAAGGCTCCATTTAGTTTAGTATTCCAAATAGGCTTTGGGACTCTAAAGTCCCTGAGCTAAATGCAAATAGCATTTGGTTCTTTTTTTGCTCAACTTTAGAAAATACAATTGCATCTCCAAAAGGCTATACGGGCCCTTAGCCCAAAACAAGTTCGGAGGTCCTTCGGAATGTTGCATTCTCAAAATGCAAGTCTTAGCCATTCATTCAATGTTCATCTTCTCCATGGTTTGCATGGAAAAGCTGATCGGAGGCCAATGACTGCTAGCCAAGGGGTCTTGTGTGCCGACAACTGTCACCTAACCTCAGGCGGCGTAGGCAATGCCGCTGGGGTCGCACACCCAAGCAACGCTAGAGACCACACCACCTTAGGTAGCCTTTCTTGAGGTTGCTTGACCTCAGGCGAGGTCATCCAGCTGCCAAATCGAGCCATCGATAGCTAAACTCCCAAAAGAAATTTAATTTTTTTTTTAAAATATAAATTAGTAATAGTCCTTTATAAGATGTAATTTTTACCAAACCATATTTAAGTCAAAATTGTTTTCCAATGTACTTTAAAATCACAATTCACCAAATATTATTTGTATTTCGGAAAATCCTTTTAGCCCAAAGGTATTTGTATTTTCTTAAGGATATTTCTCCAAAGCAAAACCAAATGGGGCCTAAACTTTTAGAATAGTTGGTGATGGTCTCACAATATTTTTACACTAAATGTGTTACATTTGTGATGAAAAACTTAAGGCTATGCAATGACCTCAAAATTTATTGTCTAAATCCCCGTAAATATGTAATCATGTTAAGCAAAACTAGGGCGTGTAAGTGTATCTATCTGCTAGAGTGGATTGTTAGATTTTTTTTTTTCTCCTTTTGCTTTTTCGGCCCAAATGTAGTGAATTCGAGAGTGGCTAAATGGTATTTCTTTCTAATAGAGAGCGTGTAAATATATGGACATATGCTCGGGGGATTTGTATTGCGAAACACAAGAGAAGTGGGCAGAACAACTCAAAATGGAGGCAGGATGACATGTCGTAATAAGCTAGTACACTCCTACAGATACACACGATGAACCCATAATTCCACGCAAAGCGGGTGGTAGTGATGGTTATGTTTATACTGCTTGTGCTGGTGATGGATATGGGCTTGGGCTTGGGGTGATTGGGTTTGAGGAAGACGAAACTGAGGTTGGAGAGGATGCGGACGAGAGTGGGAGAAAATAGGAAAGATGGAGACCAATCCAAAATCCACAGCAGAAGTGGCAGTCCCGCGTTGAAGATGCAGTTCCTGACGGTGTTGAGCACGAATCCCGTCTCAAGCGGCTCCGCAACGTACTCCGGTGACCCCACCCCATCATTGTCCTGGGGAGAGTTTGATAAGGATGTTGACCTGGTTGATGAAGCGGATGGAGAGGGAGTGGCGGATGAAGGAGAAGAAGAAGAGGGTGAGAAGAGTGACATACATGAGGGGAACTGTGAACTCCCCATGTGTCCCATGTACCGCATCATTCAAAGGCTTCTTCACACTGTACGTGCTGCTTACCACCGTGGCCATCACCGTGCTTGGCAGTATCAATGTTGTCGCCATCAATGTCGACCCCATTGTTGTGTTTCTTGGCGTCTACACTCCCAGGATGTTCTTCTCGCTGTCCTGCTTGCATTACCGTGCATTAAGACAACCTGAACCGGTCAGAAATTTGATTACGTGTTGATCAGAACAATCTAACGTTGTCCATATCCATAAGCACGTATTATTAAGCCAACACGCCATTTTCCCGGGCATAGTGTTAATTTGCACCTATGACGAATGCGACAAAAAATTGTACCCAAACTTTAATTTTCTACTTCTCTTTTTCCACGATTTTGAAACTCTGACGCAAAATCTATTTAGCCATTTGGTGTTAATAATTTAAACATGATATTTTCATCCTTTTTTTATTTAAAGTTATCAAAAACTAGGTTCCTTCAAGAATATTCTGACATAATACAAAAAGCACACTAAATTATGCAACCGTATTATATTATGATGTATAGTAACATTTTCATCCTTTTATTTATTAAAGTTTTCAAAATCTAGTTTCCTTCGAGAAATTTCTGACACAGTATGAAAGCACACTAGACTTTGCAATCGTATATAGAGTACAAACAAAGTGTTATGAAATACATTTGATATATGCCACTTGGAAATTGCAGTTGAATATCCTATGGCTTCTCTTTTTATTTTTATTTTTTTGGCTTGAAGAATCTCCTTGGATTTATTTATTTGAATGCATAAAACTATCTCTAATCCACGTCCAAATTGCAATATGTTACCAACTAGTATAGGGTAACGGTACTGTCCTGCTAGCAAATGCTCTAATTACAAAGACAAATAAAAATACAAATAATTTTGATTGAGGGTCACGTGCCCTAACAATGGCGGAAACCCAGAAGCGGCGGGCGCGAGAATTAGTGCCGATGGTAATGGAGAAAGGGTGGGTGCAAACCTGGTGCCATAACCAGACACGGTAACCTACCATCACCAGGAACCCAAAGGTCACAAGCATCGCGTCTGTCTACCATTTCCTCCATTCCACATCGGTCCCTCATGCTTCCACTCTCTTTCTTCTTCCTTTTGCTTCACCTGGTCAGTGAACTTTGCTTTCCTCCCTCTTTCCCCATCTTTAGAAAAGCATGAGAGAGACCGCCCAACTTCAAATATTTTAGTTTATCGCAAGCTTTGGACTGTTTCGAACGCTTTATTCAACGGCCACAAACCCAGCATGAAAAGGCAAACCCTTCTTTTCCATGCTTCTTCATCAAAAAGTCATATGTATGAGCGATGTCACGATAAGCCCGAAACGCGGTTGGCAGCTTTAAGACGACATTTGTCTCCTCATTTCCTTTCCTCTGCCTTTTCTCGGTTGACGCTTCCTATATAACCTCTTTTTGGCCCCGTATATCCCATAGTGCCCCTCTACGATCGGGGAATGTACCATCAGCTAGAGTTCCACTATCTTAAGTAGACGTCTTGCGCGTAAATCGCACTCCCCATCCTGCATTGGACTTGTATATTCCAAAGAACATGCCGAGAGGCTTGAGATCCAGTTCTCTACGCTGGTGGGTGAGGTGTTAATATGATATGCTTATAGAATCAATTGAGGAGTGACAATCAAAAGTCCTTTTATATGGATATTTTCTTATAAACTTAGGCCCGTTAGCTGGTTACATTCGTAGCAAGATGATCCTTCATTTTTATTTAACTATAAATACATCCCTAGCCAATATTCAAGAGTCAACGTACTATAGAATTGATTGAAGAGCACTCAAAACCGTACAATTTAGGTACATTGATATCTCTTAGTCAAAGCATGCATTGTATGTGTCCGGTTGTCTACATATGTATTGTGTATGTAATATCTGCACTAATAACAGTGAACTCTATTTGTCAATACTAATTGGTTAGTTTAAATACTTCTTTCTTGGAAGGGTTTTACCGCTACCATCCTACAATATCGACCCTGCAGTTAATGACATGTGGCTGTCATCCACATCAGTTTTGGTAATCCCAACGGCTACTCATATTCTACACGGCAACAAAACCCTCAAAGCTAAGCGCAGTACATTTTTTTTTCTCTACTCTCTTTCTTCATCGCAGTTGGACACAGCCTCGCCATGCCTATCAAACTTGTCGAATGTTGCCAACCTTGCCCCTTGTCGCCTAGCTAGGCCTCGTGGCCGTTGTCATCTAGCCTCGTTGCGCACCACCTAACCTTGTCTCCCTTCCTCGAGTTTTTTGTGAGAAGAGAGGGTTTTCGTTTTATTTTATTATTTTTATTGTTTTTTTTTTTTTTTTTTTTGGAGGGAAGAGGGTAAAAGGGCATCTTCCATTGAACGTGGACTTTAAATGTTACAAACTTACTTCCTCCTTTGTGTTGATTCGTAACGCTTAGCGATCTTTCCCTTATTTGATGTACCGTGTGATCCATTCTTGCTCTCTCTACCCTTTCAAAAATTTGTGGAGAGCCGCACCTTTTCCTAGCCATCTCTCGCCCCGGCAACAACTCCTGCCTCTTCTTGCATTAAGTATGGCCCTTGTCCATACACAAGTCTAACATCTTCTTAAAGGAATCTAGTTTCTTATCCTCCGTAATGATCCCTCCCAATACATGTGGATCATGTTAGACGCAAATTGCACAACCCCAAGATCTCCATAACCAGAACAAGAACATGCATAATTGAGTAGAAAGATTAACGCATCTGTTTTGGAATCCATCGAATATAAAGCGGAAGCAAAATAAGGATTACCCACATATATCAAGGGGATCCACGCATCAAGTCATTCTCCTCTATTGCCTCCGTATCACCGGCTCAATGAGGCGGCCCCCTCACGTGCAGGCGTTAGGTAAACGCCCTTAGGTGAGGATACATGTGAGAATTAGGGTTAGAAGAGAGACTTGAGCACTATTTATAGAGTTTCCAGCCGGTCCTCATTACGGGCCGAGCTCAACTCGGCCCACACACTAGCTGGCCCCATATTAGACTAATTAAGAAACCTTCTATCTCACCTTAGACCAAACCCCGTAAAACGGTAAACGTTAAACGGTAAATTACAATATCAATTAATGTAGTCCATAATTAGAAAAACTCTTACATTCTCCCACTTGGACTATATTAATTGAAATCGTACTGTATGTGCGCACATTTGGTCCAGAGATAATTCTTAATAGTCAATCCTATCCCATAAAGTCTTAAACACCGAATCATGGCGGTAAAATCGCATGTATACAAATAGAGCCTTCCATGGTCACGAATGTTCTCAACTTTATTGATATGGATTAAATATGGTAGTGTGGCAAATGGATAACATCTCTCATAGAGAGATCCCATTTGTCAGTCACCATTCTCTTAACTTTAGGCGTCACAAAAACTTGTGCCACTAGAGAATGCTTTATGGTTCTAATGAACCCACATATGTCTTGTCCTTATGGTTAACCTTTTTTTATGTATCACAAGACATATGCACAAGGCTAATAACCGGATGCCCGGATGACCCTAGCCTTCACTCAAGGTTTATACAATCCCTTGAGACTTTATCAATATGTATTCAACATAATAACAACACATTCAAAATATTTTATTGAATGCAAAAGTTGATACATATCAAACCGTTACAAAGTGTAACGAACCACATATGTGAACTTTATCAAAGTAAAGCCAAAATAGCTCCCACTAAAACAACATTATCCGAAGATACTCCTAGCCCCATGCTAATGACATGTCACTCAAATACACATGGGCGTAGGCCTTTAGTTAGTGGATCTGCAACCACATTATCTGTGAAAATATGTTATATTATAAGTCACCTTTCTGTACCGTTTCTTTATGATCAAAAATATTTGACCACCATATATTTAGACCCATTGAGACCTCTATAGTAAATAAATAATACTACAAATTTGTTATCTCAATATAACCGTATGGGTCTATCCATCAAGTTAAAACGATCAACTCCGTCATGAGATTCTGGAGCATAATAGCCCAAGTAACAGTCTAAAAGAATGTTACTAACACTGCTTACATAGTAGAAGATGACATAGAACTTTATTTACTGCACTTACTGCTAACATAAATATGTATTCCGTTATTGATTGCATGTCATCAGAATAGCCAACAAAGTTTACATCTAAATACCCTACTAACTGCAAGAATTAACATGTCTGTAAATTAGCACATAATCTCTTATCTTTTTAAGTACCTTTAAATCTTCTTGGCAGCAACCCAGTGATCATGTCCTGGATTTAACCGATATCTGCTTAGAAGTCCCATCGCAAATGCGATATTTAATCTAGCGCAAAATCAAAGCATATATTATACTTTTAAGTGCACTAACACAAGGTACATCATTTAATTAGATTTTCTCAATATCTAAATAAGGACAATGTGATAGATTTAGTCTATCACCCTTAACAACAGGAGCAATTCCTGGCTTGCAATAATGTATATTGAATATTTCCAATATACAATCAGCAAATGTCCTCTGAGAAAATCTAATATAATATCGCAAAAACAATCTTTACAGACCTCAGTACAAAGGATATAAGATGTCTCAATGTCACAACTTGTAAGCAAAGTATCATGTACATAGAGTATGAGAAAAAATAAATTTCCTCCCACTGACCTTGCAGTATGTTGAATTACTTTGTTCCTAATTGAACAAAATAACAACACTATGAAACTTTAATAATATTATCTGAAAACTTACTTAAGACCATTAATTAGACCTTTTCAGTCACACACAAGTTTACTTGAAACTGTTGCAAAATCATCCAGTTGCACTATAAATTTTGTATCTCTTTGGCGTAACTCCATATCAAAATAAATTATTGATGCCACATTCACTCTGAAAGAATCTTTAAAGAAATAATTATTTCTTTGCTATAAATTATCCACCCCTCTTTCAGAGTGAAAACTCTAGCTACAAGTTTTTGTACGCCAATTTGCAACTAATGAATTTATGATCTTTAAACAAGTCAGTAAGTTTCCAAACATGTTTCATAGATTGTATATCGCCTTTTATGGCATCTAATCACATACTTAATTGAGGATAAGAAACGACATTTATAAATATGTCATTACATCAACCATATAGTGGATATTGTAATCATGCTCTCACAAATAGACTATATAGTCTGATGGTATAATTGATCGTCTTTCCTTAAAAAATCTCCTTAATAAAGCTGCAACCACTTCATCCTACACTTGAGAGGTTTAAGAAATTTCATTATAAACTATATCAAGAATAGTACCTTGAACCTCAACAAGTTTAGTCTATGGTACAGGAGATTCCATAATTGTTTGTACCACAATTGTTTATATAGGTAAAGACAAAGACACAGTAACATTCATCATACTATTATCTTTAATAGTCTGAGAGCAGCTATCCTCTATAATTACGTCAATCTTTATAAACTTTAGAGTATGTGATTCCATAATTATTGCATCTTCTTTAGGGTCATAAAATCAATATCCCTTTTGTATATGAAAAATTGCTTTTATAATATCAGCCCACAAAAGACCAAATAAATTAGTCTTACTAATCATACTCATCACCATGTTCAATATGGTGCATTTATGCCTTTCGCCCAAGTCTTTTTGTCAGAATTTTCAGGTATAGTAATTAAATTACCACCCCAGAATCTACCAAGTATTTGACAAATGACCTTTAAGCTATTTCTCATTGTCATACTTGCCAAAATACTCACGGTTAAGCTTGACAACCTTTTAAGACAATTATCTCGGTCATTTTCCTTTAAAAAAAAAAACTTTTGGAAACAACCTTATAATCATATACGAGATGTATATGCCATTAGGATTTAAACACAATCTTTGCAGATATGTCCTAATTTCAATATCAGACAAGACATAATTACAAGCAACTAATGCTTCTCTCATCTTATAGCAGTGTAGTCCGCAGACAAACCTCTTTTCAAGTGTTCCAGAATGAAACGCTTCATGGACAGTAAGCAAATTCAATTGCTCTTTTCTCAAGCAACAAATCATATGTCCACAACTTAAAATTTGAAGCAGTAAAAATCTCAATAATAGTGAAGTTATTAATTACAGAAAATGTGACTGAAAACTAAGCAATGTATATAATTAGCATCATGTGAGTATCGTGTAACTTGACGTACAAGTACACATCCAGAGAGTTACATGCAAAATCACATAATCACCTTTGGGCAGAATATATGACATGCAATTGTACACTCCTCACATGATAAGGGTTATGAGAATATATTCCAATCTTTGTGAATTCATCACCTTTGGGCATATGAATCATTAGGATCGGTCACTCCTCCACCACACTATCATGTATCCCTCCATGAACTAATACACAATCACCTCCTTTGGGAGTATGACCACGCATTAAATCAGGAGACATCCCAATCATCATATGAGACCGAAATTTCTCAAACCCAATTAAGCGTGCCACTTTGGCGGTCACTACTCAATTGAATCATTGAAATTCTCTCATACCAGGGATATAAACTTTACTTCTCACATACACCATATACATGTGATTTTGACTTTAGTGATAGGGGCATCATATCACCAAAATCACATATCATGCTAATTACATTGCTTTATTCATTAATAAAATCTTTATTTATACATATATTGATAAATAAAGATTATATATATAACGAACCCGAAAGACAGATTCCAATGAGATCAACGATCACAAAGAACACGAGAAACTTCTCATAACATAGAAGCAATCATCTTTTGTGCACCCCGATTACGATTATTATAACAACATCAAAAGAATGCCGATCCAAAGGATCCCTCACAAGTTAATATCAATAGCAATACAGGGGTACTCCAGTTGACAAGCTTGTTGCTCATGAGTATCATATGGCAAAACATGACTCCAAGGCCAACAACCGATTTATTAGCCAATTTTTAAATAACAAATTATCATTGTAATCAACCGGTGGCCTATTAATCGAGTCAAATCGAGAGAACCAAATATCTAAAAATTCAACAATAGATACTATTGCTCTGCATAAATATTGCCATACTCCCTTACCATAAAAAACTATTTAACTCGATAGACATTAACAAGTGACCAGATGAGTTCATGTACAATATGTAGTAACTTAATTGACATGCATTACCCACATTCAGCAAATGTGTTAATCAGTACAATCAGTTTGGTCACGAGTCCTTAAGTTGTCCATCATTCAAAGATTACCAGTGTGTAAAGGAGTAAACTTGAGTAACAAAAGTTTCATAATCTTTATTGTTTCTCATCACTCAATACATAACTCAAATACAATCTCATATGAATTGTATCGCATTAAGCCGCTTCAGTTCACAATAAAGTTTGATTTTTGTTGATGAATCACACATTTTATTATGTGATAACATACTAGTAACTCATCACCTGTATTTCCAAAATCACAGAAAATACAAGAAAAATACGCAAAATACACTAAAAATTCACGTATTTAGGATTCCGTATGTATTTTCACATCCATTAAATTATCGAATATGTAAAATAAATACACCACGACGTAGAGGACAGCCATACGGATCCAACGCCGCCGGCCACGCGGCAATCCGATGCTCCACGCGCCCTCACGCGCCGCCTGAGTGCGCGGCGCGTGGATCTCACGCGTGGGGCGCGTTCGACACCTAGGAGGCGCGTGGCCGCGCGTGGAGGCGCGTGCGGCCTCCCCCGGCGACACGCCGCCTACCTTCTTGCTCGTCTTGTCGAGCCCAATCCGAATTTGTGTTTTAATTTCATTTTTATTGAATAAAAAATCTCGAAAATCACAAATTAGGGCAAGATCCGTACTAATTAGGGCAAAATCAATTGTGTTCGTGTTCTAGGGTTATGGTTGCTCTGATACCACATGTTAGACGCAAATTGCGCAACCCCAAGATCTCCATAACCAGAACAAGAACATGCATAATTTAGTAGAAAGATTAACGCACCTGTTTTGGAATCCATCGAATATAAAGCAGAAGCAAAATAAGGATTACCCACATATATCAAGGGGATCCACGCATCAAGTCCTTCTCCTTTATTGCCCTCCGTATCACTGGCTCAATGAGGCGGCCCCCCTCACGTGAAGCGTTAGGTAAACGCCCCTTAGGTGAGGATACATGTGAGAATTAGGGTTAGAGGAGAGACTTGAGCACTATTTATAGAGTTTCCAGCCAGGTCCCCCTTATTACGGGCCGGGCTCAACTCGGCCCACACTAGCCAGCCCATATTAGACTAATTAAGAAACCTTCTATCTCACCTTAGACCAAACCCCGTAAAACGGTAAACGTTAAACGGTAAATTACAATATTAATTAATGTAGTCCATAATTAGAAAAACTCTTACAGATCAAGCCCTCAAAAGGAATACTTGAAATAATCATACAAGTTAGTGGTCAAGTGGAGGTGTAAGTGAACTTAATATTTACTTTAAAAGGTCTCTCCCATGTTATAGCCATCGAGGTTGATAATGTTAGAATATTTGAATAATAAATCACACTTTCGCTTAACAGTTTAAGTTTTTAAAACGGTTGGTCGTGGTCTCACAAAATCTTACATGGTATTAGAGCCGGAGATCCTGAATTCAAATCTTTTAAGGTCTCATTTGTCTCTCAAAGTAAATATTTCCATGCTTAGTACTAGGCAAAAAACCTAAACTAAGCATTAGGGAGAGTATTATAATATTTAAATAATAATCCACACATTCATCTAACAACTTAAGTTTTCCACAAGATTTTACATGATATTAGAGTTAGAGGTCCTGAGTTTAAATTTTTCCAAACCCCATTTGTCTCCCCAATTAAACTTCCACGCTTAGTACTAGGCAAATGACCAGACTAAGCGTTATTTAAATAATAAAATCACGCTTTCATTTAATGGCTTAAACTTTTAGAACGGTTAATTGCGATCTCACAAAATCTTACAATGTATTAGAGTTGGAGGTCTCGAATTAAAAATTTTATATGCCCCATTTATTTCCCTAATTAAATATTCCACATTTATCTCCCTAATTAAATATTTCCACACTTAGTACAAGGTAAAAAGATTAGACTAAGCATGGGGGAGAGTATTAGAATATTTAAATAATAATCTATGCCTTCATTTTACAGCTAGTTTTTAGAATAATCAATAGTGGTTCCATAAAATCTTACATGATATATAAGCTAGAGGTTTTGAGTTTGAATCTTTTCAAGCCCCATTCGCATCCCTAATTAAATTTTCACCCGTAGTACTAGGCAAATGACTAGACTAAGCATGAGGTAGAGTGTTAAAATATTTATATAATAAGCTAGGCTTTCATTTAACAGCTTAAACTTTTAAAACAGCTAACAATCAAATTCACAAATAAAGTGTGGCAATGTTAGGTGACAACCAGGGGAAGGGGGTGAGGGGGATGTCATGGTCCCCCGACATTAATTTTTATGGAAGTGATGTTTGTCTAGTGACTTGCAAGCAGATCAATAACACGCCTTTTCCTTGTGTTGAATATATATATAGGCGATGGCTACTGTTAAATTAAATTGCTCATGATTTCCAATGTAATGGTCAGTACGGTGATTTGGTGTGAGTCCTGTTTGAGTGTTTTCTTCTTCGTTTGAGGTGATAGGAAATGGGGTATAGGGAAAGTTGGAGAGAAAGAGAGGAGCCAAAATGACAAAAGTCAACGGATTGGAGTCTGACAAGGAGCAAAGAAAGTGGAAGAAAACAGCAATGCAAAATGACGTCAATTCCATTTCTATGGACTGAGCAAGAGATGATAAAAGAGAAACGGTTGCTCTTCCTCCACAAAGTTGGGGTTTACGCGGTGTCCTAAAGTACAAGAGGGATAAGAACGTAAACAGCATGACAAAATGTAGTGAGATACACGTGTGTTCAACCCATTTTGCTTAACCCCCCGGTTTACATGAGTCGCTCAACAACTTATTATCGTTCCTATTGGGATTCTCGGATTCTCAAAAACCGGATTCGACACTAAATCGAACCCCTAAAATGAATGCGGAAGACAAGCCCGGGAAAAACATGTATCACTGATCCTAAAGCACACCACGGATTCGAGCGTACCTTGTTACCACTGATTAAACACCAACGTCGATAAGAGGAAGAGAAAACCGATCACATTCGATCCAATAACGTCGATTGGCCTTGAAGGGAAGACGGCATCGTCTTTAGCGTTTGTTTTTCTCTTGGAGGGAGAGAGGGAGAGGAACGTACGTACTAAAAATACCAAAATGTGCATTCTCCCTCTCTTTCCTCCCTTATATACGTCCCTCCAAAAAATGAAACGCACCCCTTCATCCATGGGCTCTAATATTGTGGGTCGGGTTTTTAGGCCCAACATGGGCGGACGGGCCTTAAGCCCATCACATAAAACCATCATCTCCCACTCACACATGGTAGGTCGAACAGGATTCTCTTTACCTCTCTTCAACATTCATACCGGTGAATAATCCGTGCGACCAGCATACTTTGAGAGCTCGTTGCTATACATCTGTTAGGAATATATAGCAGCTCATAATGGGTATCACACTCTGAGTAGATTTAGCATGCAATACCCTAGATCGATCGATCACATTTATATCTCTCTTGATCTTTTTAAACAATGATATATATATATATATATATATATATATATATATATATATATATATATTGTATTCACAATTATGATTATCCCAAAGATAGTCATAATTAGTTAACCAGTGAATACAAAACTATAATGTGATTATCCAAATTCGATCTTCCTCTTTCCTTCAAACTCTCAATTTCAGTTCAGCTTGCTTTTCTAGAAATGTCCCATTAGATCGAATCAACTCATTACCATTGGCAACATCCTAAGATATCAAACACTAAATAGAAATCTTGAGAATAAGTAAGAGTCATGAGGGGACTAAAAATTGAGGAACTCTTTTCCTCAAGAGTCTCACACGATATAAAAAGTTGAGATCAAACTTTTGCCACTCTTATTGGTCGTCTCATGCATACGTAGTATGAAATACGTATTACGGTATTAACTCATTTCCCATGGAGCGTATGTCTACACCTTCAATACCGTACAGATGACAGTTCAGACATACCCATTGTCTAACTTGAGTTCACGTATCTACTCATTTACAAAATTCATCAGAACTCACATCTGGCATCATAGACAGATAAAGTAAAATATGTGGGTTATTTTACTTTCGGACATAGTAAGTATTATGTCATCATCTTAACACTCAGTTAAGGCGACATACGTATTTTAAGCTTGAGCTCTCAATTATCACCTAGATAATAAGCTTAAAAACAGTCTCATCTCTATTTATCACATAGTAAATAGAGGCGATTACCCGTGTGAGTGGGCTAATCTTATATCTGTCCGACATACTTTCTCAACTTAAAGTAATGCACTAAGCATTAAGATGCATAAAGATCAAACAAAGATTCATAGGCATTAATGATGAAAACACAAATTCATCAAATGTGAACACTTAAGGAAATTACAATATTAAGTACATCAGCCTCTACGCAATCCTAGAGATTTCATATGGCCACAAAACACATATCTAGGTATTGGCTTTGTCATAGGATCTACTACCATTCTATGCGTAATATATACTGTAAGTTCACATCTTTTCGTGCAATCATATCTTTGACAAGATTATACTTGGTATCTATATGTTTGATCTTGCCATGATATTTTGGATCTTTGGTGTACGCTTTTGCTGCTTGGCTATCACAGTTAACCAACAATTAAGCTGCAACACTTCCAATAACACCTAAATAATCCAAAAAATATCTTAAGCCAAACACCTTCTTATACTGCTGCTGATAATGCCACGAACACAACTTACATCGTGGACAAGGCTATACACTTTTGTTTCTTACTGCCCCAACATATGGTGCCATTATTCGGTAAGAAAATAAAGCCAGAGGTAGATTTCCTTTCATCTAAATCTCCTCCCCAATCAGTATCAGAATAGCCTTCGAGTTGCAGATCCTTTCCTTAATAACTCAGCGTATAATCAGTAGTTCCCTTTAGATACCTTAGTATTCTCTTAACGGCTTTTCAATGTGCTTGACCTAAATTGGATTGGTAACTACTCACCATTCCAACTGCAAAACATATGTCAGGTCTTGTACACATCATAACGTACTTCAAGCTTCCAATAGCACTAGCATAAGGAACATGTTTCATTTGTTCCTTCTCTTGTGGAGTCATTGGACACAGTCTATGGCTCAATCCTTCACCTTTTGCAATAGGAGTGTCTATGGGTTTACAATCTTGCATACTAAATCATTCAAGAACCTTATTTATATATGTTTCTTGCGAAAGAGATAACGACCTCTTCGAATGATCTCTTGAAATCTTAACTCCAAGAATGTATGCAACCTCACCCATATCCTTCATATCAAAGTTGGAAGATAACCAACTCTTCACAGTATTTACAAACTCCATATTATTTTCGGCAATTAGTATATCATCAACATATAATGATACGATCACAAATTAATTTTTGGATCTTTTGATATATACACAATGATCATCATCTATCATTGTAAAACCATATTGCCATTATGGTATTATGAAAACGTATATACCATTGTCTCGACGACTGCTTAAGGCCATATATCGACCTCAAAAGTCGACATACATTTTCTTCTTGGCCTTTTATAATGAAACCATCAGATTTTTCCATATATATTTCTTTCTCTAATTCTACATTGAGGAAAGCAGTCTTTACATCCATTTGATGTAACTCAAGATCTATACTAACCACTATTGCCAGAATAATGCGAATCGAGATAAATCTCACTACAGGAGAAAATATTTCTATATAATCAATTCCTTTCTGTTGATTATACCCATTCGCCACAAGGCGAGCCTTATGCCTTTCTATCGAATCATAAGCTTTTCGCTTTATTTTGAGAACCCGCTTGTTCCCAATAGCTCTGTGTCCTTTTGGAAGATTAACTAGTTCCCAAACATGATTTGACTTCATTGACTCTATTTCCTCTTCCATTGCATGAATCCGTTTTTCCTTACTAGGGCAATTTAGAGCCTCATTAATACTTCTTGGCTCATCCTCATCCTGTGGAGCAATTATAAAAGTTTCCCCTTCAATATTAAAACGTCGACTGGGAATACTTTGGCGACTTGTTCGCCGTATGGGAGATTGTACACTTAGCACATCATTCCCCATTATGCTCCCACTTGGATTAGATAATGATCATATCATCCCATCATGTGGTTGTAATTGCGAGTAAGTTGAATTAGATTCATCACTTCTCATGTTACTCCCACTTGGACGAACTCCACTAATATCATTATCTTGATCCAAGGTTTCAAATAAGGAGTAATCTTCCCTTATTTCGCCCTTCTTAGGAAATTCATCCTCTAAGAATGTGACATTCCGTGATTCAAATTCAGTTATACTCCCACTTTCCTGCTCACCTATGAACACATACCATTTCGAGTGTTCGGAGTATCTCATTAAAATACTCTTCTTTCCTTTGGGACCCAATTTCCCAAACTTGTGAGAGGACTCATGAGTATAGGCAGCACAACCCCATGACTTAAGAAAACTTAAGTCTGGTTTTCTATCTGTCCATTACTCATATGGAGTGGAAGTAACTGATTTGGAAGACACCCAGTTAAGTATATAGGCAGCAGTTAACAACGCATCACTCCAAAAAATGATAGGTAAGTTAGCATGCGTTATCATGGACCTAACCATTTCCAGTAGGGTTCTATTTCTTCTCTCCGCAACACCATTTTGTTGAGGAGTATATAGAATAGACAACTGTCTTTCTATTCCTTTTTCATCACATAATTTTCTGAACTCAACAGATAAATATTCTCGATTTTGATTGGATCTTAATGCTTTTATTTTCTTGTCCAATTGATTTTCTACCAAGTTCGTAAACCTTTTGAAACAACTTAATGTTTTAGATTTATGAGAAATCAAATAGACATTTTCGAATCGAGTATAATCGTCTATAAAAGTGATGAAATAAATAGCCCTATGCCTTCTTCTCACATTTATTGGACCACAGACGTCAGAATGGATTAATTGCAAAGGAAATTCAGCTCTTTTACCTTTTCTAAATGGTTTCCTTGTCGTTTTCCCTTCTAGACAATGCTAACATATGGGCAAATTAACTTTTTCAATGTTGCCCAACAAGCCTTCTTTGGCTAGTCTATTTATACATTATTGGCCAATATGACCAAGTCTAGCATGCCACATAATCACATCATTATCATATAAAGTAGAAGACGTGAAATAAGGGAATAACATATATTGACATCACCACAATCAACATTTAGTACAATAAAACCATCCAGAAAATAACCACAACCATAGTAGTTTGTATCCAAATACAAATCTACACCTCTATTATGGAAGTTCATATTAAAATCAAGCTTGACCAACACCAAAACAGACACTAAATTTCGACGAATTCCCGGAGCATATAAAACATCATGTAGGAACAAGGTGCGTCCACCACGCATATTTAATTGGCAAGTGCCAATCCCTTTAACTTCAGCTTTGGAGTTATTTTTTACATAGATGCACTTAGTTCCAGTTGGTACTCGTCAAAATTCAACGAAGGATTCTCTATCCTTCCCTACATGGTCTGTCGCTCCTGAATCTACAGTCCACAAAGGATTGGATTCAGTCAATAATACAGAACTTGACACATAAGCAAAGTTTTCAAATGTACAAGAGGTGTTTACCTTTTTTGGCTCACAACAGTTGTGAGCATAGTGACCTTTCTCGTCACAATTGTAACACCTCACCCTCGACATTTTCTTCACTTGAGGACGTTTTCCTCTCTTGTGTTGGTTAACTCTTGATTTCTTGCAATAATGACTTAATCCTTTGCATTCCCACATATTGAACGAATCAATATGCTTGCGCTTAGAGCTCAAAGCTCTTTTTGAGCTAGAACCAGCATTACATATGTCTATTTTTGACTCAAATGCCGATAAGCAGTCCTCTACTAGCTCAAGGCGGCGCAAGGCATCCTCAAGATCTTCCATAACATGGTCAAGAGCTTCTAGTGCTTCTTGCTTTTCCAGCACATATTGAATCTTCATATTCAATATTTCACAATTGTTGCCGTTCATATAAGCAATTACATTCTTAGTTGCTTTGAAAACCATCGATCCAACACATCGAGACATATATGCACGAATAATTAATGCCTATCATTTATGCTTCCACTTTGCACAGACCCATCATATCAATGAATAATTTCAAGTAAGGTTTCAAAATCAAAAGGTCACTATGTTTCCAATCATTCTCCAAAGATCCTAACTTAAAACTATTATTAATATAATTGTCTAATGCAAAATAAATTCTATGAAGTTACAAAAACTTCTATGAATTACTCACAGCAGTCAACAATAATAGAAAGCAAATAATATTTGACATCCAATAGAATAATAATGCTTTCACATAATACAACCATCAATTACACTAAGTAATATATACAAAGAAGAAATATCAACATAAAATAAGATATTCACACCCAAAAACATCTCAAACTAATCTAAAAAATAAATAGGGAATGTCCCTTCTAATCTATCAGCCAAAATATCTAAGAAATTTGAAGGCACATTTGCCAACCATGGAAAAACTTTTGGAGAGCTTTCATGTCGCCTCCAAAGCGCATTTACTCTGCGCCATGTGGCGCTCAATCTAAGGGTTGAAGTTTTGGTTAACTCAATCCTATAGTACTCTCTAACAAAAGCTACTAATAGCCTCCTATAACCCGGGACCACGTTGACCTCCCATAGCCGATCTAACACTGCTTACCATTCAAGTGGAAGAGTGTTTATCAAAGCCGGTACATTCTCAAAATTCGGCATAAGATAACCATTCCAGATGATTTCCTGTATCATATGATTGACCATGACCACATGTGATACTAAATCACCGTCATGCCACCGATAATTAGCTAACTCTGTCATCATCTTTTTAAGTCTTGCACTTCCCTCGTCCGTTCTCGGGATTGCAGGTATCCGTGCATAACGCATCATAGTTCCTGCAACAAATGCAGAACTAAAAATGGATCACTTATAATCCATAATGAACATAAGGGAAAATACATAATTTTCCATGATTCATGCAACAATGCACAATAAAAAATGGATTACCTATAACCCACACTGACATAATTGAAAAATAAACAGATTCTTTTTTTTTTTGGTCAACGGTCAACGGTCGTCGGTCAACGGTCAACAGGTCAACGGGCGGTGGGTCGGGCTTGGTCGGACGAACCGACCGGCATGTGCCGCGTGCATGCGCGGGCTGACGTCACGCAGCACGCGCCCGCTTCCGCGCATGTCGGGTCGGGTCGGGTCTCCGGCCGGGTGGGGTCGCCGGCCGTCCAACAGTCGTCGGCGATGACGTCATCTCGGCGGTTATCGTGACGTCACGGTGACGTTAGCACGCGTCGTGTGCCGGTTCGCCGCAGGCGGCGCGCACGTGCCGGTTCGCCGACCGGCGTGTGGCGCCCACGCGCAGCGGCTTCTAGCTGCGCATGTGGGCGCGTGGCGCCCACGCGCAGCGGCTTCTAGCTGCGCATGTGGGCGCGTCCGGCGTCGCCCAGTGGCGCACGACATGTCAACGAACTCGTCTCGACGAGCTCTCTCACCCTATGCTTTCAGAAATTGATTTCTACTTACAAAAACTCGAAAAAATGGATGAACAGTGCTCGGGTGTCGGGATTTCTCGTCCCGATCCGTGTCGGCCGAATATTTTCCCGAAAAATCAATCAAAAAACATGAAAGGGGTTGGGAAAATATGAATTAGGGCTCTGATACCAATGTTGGGATTGTCGGATTCCCAAAAACGGGATTCGACACTAAATCGAACCCCTAAAACGAATGCGGAAGACAAGCCCGGGAAAAACATGTATCACCGATCCTAAAGCACACCACGGATTCGAGTGTACCTTGTTAGTCACAGATTAAACACCAACGCCGATAAGAGGAAGAGAAAACCGATCCCATTCGATCCGATGACATCGATTGGCCTTGAAGAGAAGACGGCGTCGCCTTTAGCGTTTGTTTTTCTCTTGGAGGGAGAGAGGGAGAGGAACGTACGTACTAAAAATACCAAAAGGTGCGTTCTCCCTCTCTTTCCTCCCTTATATACGTCCCTCAAAAAAATGAAACGTACCCATTCATCCATGGGCCCTAATCTTGTGGGCCGGGCTTTTAGGCCCAACATGGACGAACGGGCTTTAAGCCCATCACATAAAACCATCAGTTCCCTTATTCACGAAAATTATAGCTCCCATGAAATTGAAGAGATTGCTCCCGATCCCCATCATCCTGCTATAGAGTCTTGTAGGGAAACCAAAAGAAGCATTTGCATTTGGAACTTCCACTATCATCTCAATTATTAGTTGCTACTAAAAGTTCCAGACATTTGCTCCTTCTTCGCACTCAACTGAGGGGTTAGCCAAAAGGGGGATAAAGGGAGATTCAAGTCCATAAAGCATTAAAATTAATTTGTTTATAGGTACTACTTGACTTTGACCGGACTTGATAGCTCGATTGATTCTAGTATTAAACATTGCCGGGATTTTACCAAGGGAAAGCTAATGGAAGACTAAACAAACACCTAGGGAAGACTCTCCCAAGCCCATATTAATCACTACTTTGGGTTTTTAATTTAACCAATTAAAGATTCAATTTAATTCAAATAGGAGTTATCACTAATCTATTATAGATTGATCAGAAACCCAAGTAAAATGTAAAAAAGCATTTTACTTTTGTGAATCAATCCTAAACTTTAATACACCTAACATAGCCTAAGTGACTTTATTAAGAGATGATGACCGATGCAAAGTTAATGATTTTTCGTATTTTCTTTTAGAGCTGAAACATGAAACTACTTAAAGTGCATAATGACCTAACTTAAACTAAAAAATAATTTATGTTAAATCCTAATCTAAATTAGGTAATTTCCTAATCACTACATTGTTCTTAAGATATGCAATTCTAATTTAGGAAATTTAATTGTTTTCAGTTTATCCTAAATGCAATGCAATTTTTCATACTTTAATAATAAGAATATTTCCTAACTTAATGACATACAATGTACAAGCCCACATATTATTTATTCACCACGACCCAAAATAGGGTATGATTTTAATGGAAGATCCAATTTCAAGTGTTAAAGATCGAAACCTCAACTATCATATGATTTAAAACGGGAAAACTGCCTATTCGGAAAATACCTAACACTTCCACGCCAAATCAATTTAATATTCAATAATCCAAATTTAGGCAACCACGGCGAGAGTGTTTCCAAAGACAACGGCAACGCTATGAGTGTGATTGGCAACTGAAGGATTGTGGGACTTGGCGGAATTGCACCAAAAAACTAGAATCACTGGCTTTGCGTGGGGAGGCTCGGAGCTGCTGTCACTCACCAGAAAACCTAGACGTGACCGAGAAATTCACCGGTGTTGGACTAGAGGGGCTATGTTGGAATTGCTCGAGTTGGTGCCGAGGCAGGGAGGAGCAGCTGAGTTGTGTAGCTTGCAGGGCGTCGGACAAGAATGACAAGAGGGGGCGCTATTAGTGTTGTAAGCTAAAAAGCACCGGCACTCTTCAGAGATTTTCGTATTGTGTCCGACACTTTGATACATGTCCGATGCGCTCTGACATGATCCGACACATGGTTAACAAGTGTCGGAAAGTCCAACACGTGATCAACTTTTCCCGACACGTGAGTTTGAAATTCCGACACTCATGGGGTCAATTTTAAAAAAAATTAATACTTGATGGGTCAAAATGAAAATATATGAAAAAATAATGAAAATAACAAAAATAAAAGAGGAAATAAGAAAATTCTCACTCTCAAGTTTCTCACTTCTAAGTTCTAATCTCCCTGAGTGACGATCGACGTTTGCCATGAGGAGTCAAACTCGATCGAAACTTGGAATTCAAGTAGTTTCGGTACTTTCGGAACGAGAACCGATTAGGAAATTCAATCATTTTGCTAGTTTGGGATTAGTGATTTTGTGACCCAACTGTGGGTAGTTGGCTCATGGTCAAAAAGATTGATAAGGATGAAGAAGAAGAGACCTAGTATTTGTATGACTCATAGATTCGTGAAAGTAAACTTAAAGTAGTGGTTTTCTTTTGCTTCTTTCCACCTCTCGCAAGCATCGGTTGCGAGTTATCTCTTTAGGTATATATCATTGGCTTGTGAGTTATCTCTCTCATTTTTCATGGCGAATTTAGTGATTTCCTTTTCTTTTGGTCGTACTTTGAGGGTTCTTGTCCTACATTTTCATTTTTCTCAAATCTTGTTTTGCAGAGGAGTTCCAAGCCAGTCTTTACAAGGAACTCCAAACTTTGTTTGTGACTATAAGAAATCTCACTAATCTCTAACAAATATAAGAAAACAAGACATGTTCCTTCAAGTTTACTATTTTGTGTTTGCAATTTTTTAATTTCTTGTTCAATCTCTATCAAATTAAAACAATGAATGATATTAACAAATATTGGATTAATGTTTTTAGTATATATTAATTCTATACTTTTTTTATTATTTATTTATTTTTGTATTTATATTTAAATATATATTTAATATATAACATATCGAAATGTTTCTAAATTGTCTATTTTTTGATAAATGAACTGTTGGTGTGTCGTGTCATGACATATTGTGTCATATGTCGCATGTTCATATCGATGCTACATAGGTTGTAGCAGCTACAAGGCTCGATGACATCACCTAGATCACTATTGAGCAGTGATGCAACGTTGAAGCATGATTGTAGGAGCACATAATAGAAGTTGTCCTAAATATTTTCACTTTTTATTAATCGAGTCCATTGAGTCATTTTAATTAGAAATTGTTAATATGGGTGTCAGTCATTTTACGTGACATAATCGGTTTTGGTGTGGATAATTTTTAATAAAATTTTAATATTTTTCTTGATTTTTCTTTACTTTTTTTCCTTTTTTTCTTTCTTCTTCTTCTTCTTCTTCTTCTTCTTCTTCTTCTTTTTTCCCCCTTTTTCTCTTCTTTCCTTTTTTCTGTCTTCCTTTTTCCCTCTATCGGCCATCGCCAAGCCTTGTTATCTGCTAGTGTCAAGTGAGGGTGACCCTTGCCTAGGCCGGCAAAGGCCACCCTTTGCTAGATTGAGTAGTGAGGGTTTGCCCTCGCCAGCCCAAGCAAGGGCAGCCCTCGCCAACCTAGGCCTAGGCATCCGTTGTCAAAAGGCGGCCCTTGCTTGAGGTTGATGATCTTCATTAGCCATCAAAAAGGCTAGGCGATGGCTAGCGAAGGGAAAAAGGGAAAAAAAATTTTCAAAAAGAAAAATTCAAAATTAAAATATTATAAAAAATTATTCAGGTTAGTGCTAGTCATGTCACTTACAATGTCTAGTATATCATCGACAATTTCTGACTAAAATTGACCAGATGAACTCATTTGGTAAAATTTAAAAAGATTTAGAGCTCAATTGGCAACACTGAAAAGTTTAAGACTAATTGGTAAAATTGTAATAAGTTTATGATTTTTTGGACAATTTTTCTAAGCTTTTCATGCTCAGCTCATGTGATTTTCGGTCATGTAGGATATTCGATGGGCTTGGCCAAATTTTTTTTTCTCCCAAGCCTAATCCCGATCATTTAATTAAGTTCAAAGCCTCCCTTCGCAGACCCATTTAGTGCCAGTCTGATTAAAATGTGATTGATGTGGGCCTAAGGCTATGAAAATGGTTTAAATATGGAAATGTAATTAATAATATTTTTGTTTAGGGGTTAGGATCGATTTCTAATTTTTCTATGCAACAAGGGTGTCACCAAAATATAAGTGTCAATGGACGTCTTATTTTAGGTTAAAGATATTCTACAATAATGATCTAAATCTTCATAAGTACGTAACCCTGTTAAGCAAAACTAAGATGTAAATATATCTGCTAGTGTGGACTGTTAGACTTTGCTCTTTCCCTTTTGCTTTTTTAGCCCAAACGTAGTGAATCCGAGTGGATAATGGTTTTGCTTTCGAATAAATGGCGAGTAGATATATAGTTGGACATATTTTAAGCGGCGGATCTGCACTCTGAAATGCTAGAGAAGTGAGCAGAACAACTCGACATGGAGGCAGGATGACATGTAACAAGCTTGTAACTCCTACATATACACATGATGAACACATAAATCCAATCTTTCCATATAGAGTAGGATTAATTGGAAAGGTTGGGTCAAACAAAGTGGGTGCTGGTGCTGGTGCTGGTGATGGTTCCGTTTGTGGTGCTAGTATTGCTGATGGATTTGGGCTTGGAGTGATCTGATTTGAGGAAGACAAAATCAAGGTTGTAAAAAATGGGGACGAGAGTGAGAGAGAATAGGAAGACAAGGACTGGCCCAAATATCCACAGCAGCAGCGGCAGGCCCGCGTAGAAGAGGCGGTTCCCGATGGTGTTGAGCACGAATCCCCTCTCTAGCAGCTCCATCACATACTCCGGCAACACTGCCCCATCACTATCCTGGGGGCAGTTGATGAGGATGTTGACTTGGCTGATGAAACAGATGGAGAGGGAGTGGCAAAGGAAGGAGAAGAGGAAGAGGGTGAGGAGAGTGACATATTTGAGGGCCACCGTGAAGTCCCCATGTGCCCCGTAAACCGCATCATTCAAAGGCTTCTTCACACTGTACGTGCTGCTAATCACCGCCGCCAATCCCGTGCTTAGAAGGATCGATGTCGTTGCCATCAATGTCGACCCCATTATCATGTTCCTCAGTGATTGCACCGCTAGTATGTTCTTCTTCTCGTTGTCCTGCTTTCATGCGCATGCATTATCACAACCCAAACCACTTAGCATTTAGGTTTCATGTTAGCCATAAGCTCTAATATTATCTATGTCTATGCATACATATTATTAGGCAAACACACCATTTGTCCCTGGCTAACTTTTCTCGCACAGTGATAAAAAAGTTGGGACACCATTATTAATTGGTCACTATGTAAGTGTTTGATCTATAAGTTATTGATAAGCTCCTTTCTTCACTGACACACGAGGGTTCTCATCTTATCCTTGGCGTGATAACGTTAAAGTACATTTGAAAAATAGGAATTATAGTACAAATTGCTAAAAAATAATGACACACGTGCAAATATAGCGAGTATGTGAGAACTAGTTATGGTTACTTAGAAAAAACCAACAGAAACTATAGCTGAAGTCGATTGATTGTAAATGTATCATGAGACGTGATGACTTTTGAGAAAAGACCAAGAGGTGAAAGGCAAGGATAGAGGAATCTTCCAGGTAACTTATATGGTGGAAGATGCGTAAGCACGCGTGCGGGCTTCTAATCGTACATTTGCAAGCCAATATTCCTATCGGTAGCACCAGCCGCGTTAGCCACTCTCTCTCTCTCTCTCTCTCTCTGTGTGCAACTCCAAGGTCAAAAACCTCATATCGGGGATCACAACCTCAATTCTAGGTAGAGAGAGGACTGAGGGAGGCAATCAGTGGCAGTGGCGACGTCAAGTTTGCATAGCTTTGGCTAGGATGAGGAGGAAAGATAGGAACGAAAACGGACAGAAAATGGGTGCAAAAATAGGATAGACATCTCAGTCATTAAACCCGAACAAGCTAAAAATGCATCATTCTTTCAAAACGAGTAATTTTTTAAGCATAAAACTATCCTCCGAATCTGAATTATAATCAGTTCACCGTTCATGCTTAAGTCTTTCATTAGATATGTGCTCGATAAAAACGCGATTCTACTTGTAGAAAAATCAATTAGCAAGCATCGGATTATGTCTAATCTAATTGCAGCGCTGATTTGTGATTGCCTTCCCATTCCAGATACACCCCGGTATATGTTCCACAACCAAAGCCATGTATGTCTTCTTGCAATGTATTTCACGTCTGTAGTGGAGGTTGAGTTAAATTTCAAATGGAAAAGCTTAGTTTCTTCTCAAAAGCATAACGTCCCATCAGTTGTATTAGATATCTATATTGGTTTTATTTTGTTTCACAACGCAAATGCTCTTTCTCATGAACATCAAATCAACCAACCACCGACTGAAGCAAGGAATTGATTAACCTGCAGCTAATTTCTGCGGGTTCAATATATTCAACCTCTAGTTAGATAGGAATGGATCAACTAGTGGTGATCGTACATACATACTTTGTAATGATATAAATAATTTATTTCGACGAAGAAAGAATCTAATAGATAGATTTAGCGCAACTAATATCGATTGGAATGGAGAGATGAGAGATACGTGCCTTGATCATGGCAGAAACCCAGAAGCGGCGGGCGCGAGCATTAGTGCCGATAATGGTGGAGAGAGGGTGGGTGCGAACCTGGTGCCATAACCAGACATGGTAAGCAATCATCACCAGGAACCCCAAGGGCACAAGCATCACATCCAGGTACCATTTCCTCCATTCCACATCCATCCCTCACGCTTCCAACTCTCTTTCTTCTTCCTTTTGCTTCACCTGATGGGTGAACTTTGCTTTCCTCCCTCTTTCCCTTATATAAAAACGTGAGGGAGCAACCACAAATATTTTAGTCTGTCCTAAGCTTTCCCGTGCTTATATGGAGAAATGAATGTGGACTAGTTCGAACGCGTTATTCAACGGGCCACAAACCCAGCATGAAAAAAAGGCAAACTCCTCTTTTCGTGCACATTCACCAAAAAGATGTATCTTTGAACGATGATACGATGAGCCCGTAATGCGGTTCGCAACTTTGGGACGTTGTCTCCTCTCCTCGTTTTCTTTACGTTCCCTTTTCTCTTTTGAAGCTTTCTATCTAGTCTCTTTTTGCACGCACATATTCAATTTCGACCCTCTATCAATAGGTAAATTTACACTCACATACGGTTCTACTATATTAAGTAGACATGCAGTATAAGGCAACAGGAACTTATAATTTGATGGATGGGATTGCTCCTCCTTAGTAGTCTTGCACGTAAATTGTCCTCCCGTCCAGCATGGGACTCTTATATACAAAGGACAATCTGAGAGGCTTTAGACTCAGTTCTCTACTGGAGAGTGTAAATGATATACCTGATATAATATGCCAACAGAATTCATTGTAGAGTGGTGATTAAAAGCCTTTCTATATTAATATTTACTCAGAAACTTAGGTCAATTGGCTGGTCACGTGGATCCTTCATTTTCGTTTAACAAGAAATACCAGACCTTGCCAATATTCAAGAGTCGACATACTATAGAATTGAGTTGACGTGGACCCAAAACTGTATAGTTTAGGCACATCAATTCCTCTTAGCGAAAGCATGCATTGCATGTGTTCGGTTATCCATACATGGACTGAGTACATTGATATAATTGAATTCTATTTGTCAATACAAATTGGTTATTTCAAATACTTTCTTGGGAAAAGTTTTACTGCTGCCATCCCTGCAATATCAATCCTGCAATTAAGAAACGTGACTGTCATTTACAGGTCCGTTTGTTTAGAGGAAAACCATTTCCAAAAAAATTATTTTCCCACTTTTCAGTATTGGGATGATAAAAAATTATTCAATGCGTGGAACACATTTTCCTTGAACTGAAAACAATAAATTTAGTTCGGGGAAAAATGACTTCTCCTTCTAGCAAGAAGGAAATCATTTTTCTTAAACTACCCAAGAAGTTAAAACTAATAATTTTGACTGAGAATGAAACTTGTCCAAGTACAAGTAGTGGCTATTAGGGAAGCGAGCTAGCTCATGGTCTTCCGAAATTTGTTTTTACACAAGTGACGTTTATCTAGTGACATGTATGCAGATTAATTACACATTTTATTCTTTATTTGAGGTAGAGGAAATGGGGTATTGGTGGAATTAGAGAAAAAGGGAGGGGCCAAAATGACAAGAGTCAGCGGAGTGAGAGTCTGACGAGGCGCAACGAAAGTAGAAGAAAACAGCAAACCGAAATCACGTCAATTCCATTTCTATGAATAGAGAAAGAGATGGTAAAAGAGGGAAGGTTGGCCTTCCTTCACAAATACGGGGTCTTTACGTGGTGTCCTGAAATACAAGGCGTATAGGGGTGTAAACAGCGTGACGATGCGTAGTGAGATACACGTGTGTTCAATCCAAACCTTATCACTACTTCACCTATTCAAGAAAAGGATAGCTCCCGTGAATTTGAAGAGGCTGTTCATGATTGCAGAGTCTTGTCGGGAAAGCCCGAAAAAGAATTTGCATCTGGGACTTCCACTATCATATTCACCTATCAAGGAAATTCCACAATCGCCTCAAGTTGCTCTTAAAAACTCAGGATATTTGTCGTCACGACCTGGTCCATGACAAAGAACGACTCAAGGCTTTTAGGATGACGAAGGGGATGAGCATAAATCAAATCGCATACCAAACAGTAGAAAAACATTTTCAAATTATATATAACTAGAATTAACTCACAAATGATATAAATATTGACGTAAATGCAATATTTAACATTGGACAGGTCAAAGGATAAAATTGTGAAATTTGATATAAAATGGATCAAAGCAGACAATACATAAAGCAAGTTAATTCAAAAATGATCACATCTGTTCTCTCTTCCCACTCATTTGGGTCAGTCAAAAAGCAGGACAAAGGTCGATTCGAATCCATAAAGCATTCATCCATCAGTTTGTTTGTATGTATTACTAACCTTTGACCGGAGTTGACAGCTCCATCGAATCTAGAATCACAAAAATCTGTTTTTAGGATTGATGCAATAAAGAGATTCTGAAATAATGCCCGGAAAGAAGAATATTAAAGATTTCACGAAATAATTGAGGGGCAACTGCTGGTTTTGATTTGCTGGACATGCCTTGTCCTTTCCTTCTGGCTTTTAAAAAAGATGAAAGATGAATCGGCATTCTCACGTAGTGGAAGCCGACAAAACCTGGGCATTGTACTCGTGATGGAATCCAAACAACGCCATTTCCATGTGTTAGTGCTCCGTGACATCGCACAAGCTATCAATCCATGAATGAGGACTACTTTCTCTAAATCGACAGGCCCACAACATAACTTAAAGAGTAGAAACTCTTTCGTCGCTGTAGTGAGTGCCTGTGATGTGAAAGGGAAATTCTCTTTCCCTCTCTCCCTCCCCCCCTCCCTCCCTTTAACTGAGAGGGAGAGACAAGCAGAAGCGGAGGGAAATTCATAAAAACCTAGGCAATTTGAAATGCATTATGATGGTAATAGCTCTTCTTTAATTGCTGGTCATTAAGACTTGCAATGACCATATAGCCATGAAAAACACAAAAAAGAGAGACGGGCAATTCAAGTGTCATATCCAATGGGTGCAAGTTCGGATCTGCAAGCAAAGCAAGTTCACTAGCAGAAGCCGTCCCGGAGGAAGCTGAAGTGAGCTCACTACAGGACGTAGATTAGTATCCTTGGATCAAAACTTGATGGAGAGACTCAGTAAATTGATGGGGAAGAGGCTATATACAATAGAACACGGGGGCAGATAAATTCAGAAAATCAACACCATCTATATGCCTCATGTTCAACGTCATAACCAAGAAAAAGACATTAACAAGATCTAAACTCCAATATCAAGTTCTAATCAGATTGCGAATAATTAAAGCATGCACAGCCAAATACTTTCAGCAAAGTAAGAAACCATGACACCGAGTTCTTAGAGTGTAGACAGCAATTAGAGCAGCTTCCTCCACAAGTGTTTTGGACGAAAGGATGTGTGCAGTGCTGGTGTTAACTCACTTATGTGCCAATGCTCTCTCTAAGCCCCACCATTTTATGGGAAAGTACATTGACACGAATGCCAGAGAAGGGTTCCTTCCACTTTCAAAATGGAAAGATGTCACTTTTCCCTATGCTCCACAGGACCTCAATTTGTTGGAGAAATTGAGTTTTATCAAATGGTAGCTTGGACAAAACGACCGACTTATTTCATCCCTCTCCTGAAAAACATCCGGTCCTTGTAAAACAAATCGAGTAGCACGTTTGCAACTGATTTGAATGTAAATTCAACGTATAGCATAACTCAATCTCCTAGACAAGGTATCAGCCCAAGGCCACTGCAGCTGATGGCCTACCCTTTGCCACTACCAAGTGAGAAGCAGAGAGACAAACAACCAAGACTCAAAGTAAACCTCCCTCCAAACTTTGGAGATCCCTCTCAAATCTCTTTTGGAAACAAGGACCACTTAGCAATAGTTACAAATATCATCCAGCTTCCCAGGCAATGGAATTGCCTTCTCAAACAAACTGCTTACAAAGTAATTCTTCCCCATCAATTTCCAGAGGACCAATCATGCTAAGACCAGGAAAGCAGTGAATAGCCAGAACTCCACTCAGGCTAATGCCACGAACCTTGAAATCTGTCCATCTTGACAGCCTGCCTGACCGGAAACATCCAGCCTTTGAGAAAGTCGTCCTCTCTATCTTGTATGCATTGTTCAAGCAAACACATGATGTGACCATTAACTATCTGCTTACTACATATATGCATGATGCAATGACACCAGTGAAAACATGGAAGTGGACAATGACTCAAATTTATTAAGACCTGAGTTTACATTATCCAAAAGAATCATCTCAGTGATTGCAGTTAAATAATAATACAGAGTGTACAATCACAACAGGAAGTCTATCAATACTAGATTCATGAGGAAAATACTTCACCTTAATTGTAATTTGGGAATGTAAAGCATTCAGACACCTTTAACTTTGAAAAAAAGACGAATCCTGGACTAAGGTCTATGAGAGTGAACAGCAATGACTCCAGGCGGCAGCCAATTGACATCACCATCATCATATAGAACATTTCTCGTCTAATTCTTTATGTGATTTTGCCTTTTTCATATGCACAACTCATCTGAAAAAGCGCAACAAAAAAAGAGAACTGAAAGATGTGAAAACAACTGCACGGAAACAAATGAGGATCGAACTTGTATTTAAAAAGCGAAAAAGAAAAAGGCTCGCTCTACTTGCAAGAAAATATATCTTGAATCAGAACAGGAAGAACAAGAAATAGCCTTGCAAAAAATCTGCTACATCCAAGAATAGATAGCATCTGCACAATGGCATTAACATGTCCTGGCAGCTTAATTTAGGTAGCTGCTCACAGAGATAAATGATGCCGGATCATGATACCAGCAGTTTGTGAAAATTATTCAGAATAAAGATATTGGTGAAGAAATCAAGGTGCGGGGGCATTATCACCATCCTGGCTATAGAAAGATTCATAGGTCGCCACCCTAGGCTTGGATTCTGGCCGCTCTAATTCCCCCACGAAACCAACAGTCATCTTAAGAAAGTCATCCATGTGTTTTTGTTTCCATTCCTTAAGAAGAGCATGAAGAAAAGAGTTTATATCAAACGAACAGAAGAAAAATAAGATAATCAGTAAAGGTTACAATAACAGTAGATAACGCAAAAAGAAAAAAACAGCAAAGGAGAGAGAAACTTCAGTTGGTAGAAAACAGCAAAATATTGGTTGCCGAGAAGAAGGTCCTGCAGCTTCAAATTATGCAAGACTTTGTAGTTTAACCCTATATGACAATCATATGCACGGAAGAAGAGATTAACCATTTAAAGAAAAGGGAAACTGAGGTAGAGGTACCTCAAAGTCCCAGTCTCCATACAAGTTTGGATCATGTTTGTCGCTCCAAACATAAGCTTCAGCTTCCAATTTGTCAGAACTATCCTGCAAAGGGCTCAACATCATCCGTTAGATGATGTAGACATCTGAGGAGTTAATTCATTTCGTGAAGAAAGCCAAAGAAAAATCAAACGCACTAAAATGTTGACATAAATGTACAGAGAAGACTATATGTTTTGCCTGAAGTAATCATGAAAAGCACTGAACAGAAAGGAGTGAGGGAACTAACCAACAAAGTGACCTGCACAGTGGTCCTCGTGTACTCCACATCCTCAAATGTATCTAACATATCCAGTTCAGGAACAGTGATTCCCATCAATACCTGCAAGAGGAAAAATTGCAGGAAGCCATGAGGAAACGGAGCGGCGGTGGTGGCTCACTGCTTGGTCGAGGACAGTTGAGTAGAAATGCATAAACCCTGTTGAGAATACATTCTTATGATCATACCAGAAAGGTGGCAATTTTAGAGGTTGCATAATATCACGTGAGAAGGTACATCATCTAGCTATAAAAAGGGAACAGGGGCAATCACGCAAGATGCTAGTCCTTAGCCAAATGAGTTATTGATACATCGTATGTCTACCAAATAAGAGGCAAAGAGAAAATGATCACAAGGAGGGAGAGAGGACACAGACCTTGCCCGAGACGGTGTGTTTGGGGAGGGGGAGAATAGCAGGATAAACCCGACCCTTGATGCTAAACCTGTGACTGTTCTTTTTTATTTGTTTAAATTCGCCATTTCCAATACCCAGACACAGACAGAGACAGAGAGAGAGTGAGATTCGAATGGAATTGAATCAGGGGAACCGAAGGGAAGAAAACGGAGAGGGAGGGAACGGACAAGTCAGGGAGGAGGGCAGGGCTGGAAGGAGGGACGCGATTCAGGAGGGCCCTGACAACATCGTCCACCAGAAGGCTACCGTACACGAACACGTTCACCGTCGCCGCCATCTTCCCTCAGACCTTCCCTGGCTCCTCTGTCAACGGCGATGAATCATCATCAGCATCAGCATCATCATCATCATCATCATGGTCCCCTGTAGTTCATTCCTTTAGACAGAACCTGGGCTTTGTTGAGGGCCCAGGCCCATGCCTGCATATGCAGGCATCGGCATCTCATTCTTTCACCCAAATTGCCCCAAATGGGAGAAAATATTCAGGTGGTTCTCTCCTCTCTCTCATTCTCTCTAGATTACCTTCTTGACACGCCGCTTCTTCCTCCCCACGACCCCTTTTCCATATCTTAAACGAATCAATGCATTGTGAACACCGCCCGGACAACCGTGTCGACCCATTCGTGCAACCAAAAAGGGAGAATATACCTTTTGGGATAATTCCAGGCGGCAAGCAAAGCATCTCATTTCGATCTTATCCCCACTTCACTCTGACACTTACATGCCCTCCCTCCCCTTCAACCCCCACACGACTCTCTGCACTTGGGGGCGCTCGCCATGTTTGATCAAAGTGCTCTCGACGTCTTGGCGTCCCACGGGATCACCTGTCTCTTGTCTTCTCATGGCCAGGTTTGTATCCTATCCACCTCCTTCATCATTTCGCTTCGATCATGGATCGTCCTTTTGCTGATTGCCCTTTTTGCTCTTCTTCTTTGGGCCATCACATCAATGTAAAGAAGACGATAACAGTTATATAATATCATTCTTTTTATGTAAACTTACAAATCTTGGAGAAAAATAAAATAAGATATCAATGGAAAAATAACATAAAATTGGAGGTGAAGTACGAATAACCGAATTTCCTTAAGGCGATTAGTTCCTGCCAATGGTGCTCCACAGATTCATGAACCATACCTCCCAAGATATAACACCTCCAACCTTTGGATTAGACTACGCAAACAAACAGACTCGCCAAACCGTTCAATTGAACCAACACACCCAGAAAAAACGGAAGAGTAGAAAAGTATATCAAAGCCTTTTGGAATTGAGTCGGAAAAACCAAAATCAAAACTATATGAAGCTCTATGCTCATATCTATTTATAGAGAATTTTAGTTCATGTACTAAAGAGATACATGAATTAAATAGATGCATGTATCAACGAAATTCTTGAATCAAGAGATATGTGAATCTAAGAGATTCATGCATCCAAAGACACGTGAATTCAAGAGATTCGTGAACTCAATATATACATGAACTAAAAGATACATGAATCTAGGAAATTCATGAATTCAATAGATACGTGAATAGAAAAGTTTAAGAAATTCATGAATCCAAAAGAGATACGTGAATAGAAAAGACGTATCTTAATTTATTGGCTTTCGTTGATCCATTAACCATAATTATAACCATAATTACAACAATCCCCAACATTAATGGATCAACAAAACATTGTTGACTCGAAGGAATCTGAGCATGCCTGTTGAAATAAACCGCAACAAGATAGGTAGCTTTTGCTTTGAACCTTCTTTAGTGAAAGTCTATTGGACTTACTTAACTAGTCGATGGACTAAGCCTTGAATCGCCAATTGTTTGTATAAGCCTAGACAATAAACCTTACACGGAGTATTTCCAATTCAAGATTGGTTCTCGGTTGTGTTCGTTCTTTTAGCCCTAAACCTCTCGGGATTCATGCGTGCTTTAGAAAATCTAGCCTTTAAAGATTTTCATAGAGTCGGCCAGCTCCACACATATAGGTGTATTCCTATTAAAGATATCATACCATATCTTACTTGGATATTACATTCCAAGTTATAGGAATCATTAAACGCATAGCGTACCCTTAATAACGCTATAGGAAAACACTGTTGCATCATAGGAATATGAGACAGTGCTTACACTAGAGTTTCCAAAATTTGCGTTGTCCTATTGAACCTAGACCATGGGATCTCCAATCGCATAGGTTAGGTTTCCATCCTGGAATCTCTTTATTGGGTTAAGGCTCTTAAACCCATTCCCCTCGATGCGCAGTTTATCTGCTTTTTTGACAAACCTTTTGTCAGTGGATCCGCAATATTTCCTTTGACTTTACAAAGTAAAAAGAAATGATTTCATTTGAGAGTAATTGCCTTACGGTATTGTGTCTACGATGAATGTGTCTAGATTTACCATTATAGATCACATTATGCACCCCCACACTTTTAGAAAATTGTAGAATGGTAACTTTTCATTCCATAACTCGTATGAAGTTTTACTTAGCCTTTTGTGGGGTATTTTATTAAGAATAAAATTTTCAGTTAGAACCACCTCCCCCCACAAGTTCTAAGGTAAACTTGAATTCAAAAGCATGGCGTTAGCCATCTCCTTTAATGTTCTGTTCAATCGTTTAGTAAATCCATTTTGTTGTGAAGTATAAAGTGCAGTCATTTGGAGAATTATTCCAAAACTAGCACAAAACTCTTTGAAATTGATTGAACTGTATTCTCCTCCTTTATCAGACCTAAGCACTTTGATTCGTTTATCAAGTTGATTTTCAACTTCATTTTTATACTTGACAAACATGCTTATAGTCTCATCTTCGCTAGTTAGTAAATAAACATAGCAAAATCTAGTATAGTCATCCACAAATGTGATGAAGTACTTCTTTCCACCTCTACTTTCTACATATTCTAAATCAAATAAATCACTATGGATTAATTGTAGAGGTTCACTTGCTCTTTCAACGGATTTGAAAGGTTTCTTGGCAAACTTGGCCTCAACACAAGTCTCACACTTGTAACGGGCATCCAACTCAAATCTTGGAATTAACCCCAAATTTGATATTCTCTTCATTGTACCATAGTTTACATGTCCTAATCTATCGTGCCATAGATAAGGAGATATATCAGTGTAAACTGAAGACTTCTCTTTATTAATAGTCTTTGGATACACATAATTCGAGTTTACATCAATGACAATCATATTGGCTTTGAACAGGTCATTACACAAGTACCATTTCTCCACATACATCCCTCATTTCGAAAGTACAAATTTGTTGGATTCAAATACAACTTTGAAACCCTCCTTGACAAGTATGGGGCCAGAAATTAGGTTTTTCCAAATCTCTAGTACATGCAGCACATTCAGCAGGGTAACCTCCTTGCCAGATATAAACTTCAGGATCACCTTTCCTCTTCCGGCAATCTTTGCTGATACAGAGTTAGCCATATAAAACCTCTCATCTTCTTCAGCCTTCTCATAAGATGAGAACATGTGTTTATCTACACATATGTGATTCGTGGCACCTGTGTCTAGCCACCAACCATTAGTGTTCGACACCAGAGATGCTTTGGACATTACCACATCAGACAATCTCTCATTAGCTATAACTGGAGGTGTTGCCATCATAGTAGGCAAGGTTCGTTGAACCATCCCTCCAAAAATAGAGCCAAAAGTCATTTGGCCTATACTGTTCTGAAAAACAGTCCCCGGCATACCAGTCAAATGACTTATACCCGCACCACCAAAATTGGTGTTAGCCCAATGGCCCGTAGCATTGGCTACTACAAATTCAGACCCTGAGGGTTAAACATCTTCCATAGCAATGGTCGAATCGACCATAGGAACGTCTCCTGAAACATTCAGGACATTGAAGGGCATTTGATTGTTTTCAGCCATCTCAATAATCTGACAACAACAACAAACAATGAGTGAGTTAATCGCCTTAAGATTGTTGGAAATTAATCTAGAGAAAACACAAACTGTTTGTTGTAATCAGAACATCAATGTAAAGAATACGATAACAGTTATATAATATCCTTCTTTTTATGTAAACTTACAAATCTTGGAGAAGAATAAAATAAGATATCAATGGAAAAATAACATAAAATTGGAGGTGAGGTACGGATAACCGAATCTCCTTAAGGCGATTAGTTCCTGCCAATGGTGCTCCGCAGATTCACGAACTATGCCTCCCAAGATACAACACCTCGAACCTGTTTGGACTAACACTATGCAAATAGGACTTAGTTGAACTGTTCAATTGAACCAGCACACCCAGAAAAAACGGAAGAGTAGAAAAGTATATCAAAGCCTTTTGGAATCGAGTCGGAAAAACCAAAACCAAAGCTATATGAAGCTCTATGCTCATATCTATTTATAGAGAATTTTAGTTCATGTACTTAAGAGATACATGAATTAAATAGACGCGTGTATCCACGAAATTCATTAATCAAGAGATACGTGAATCCAAGAGATTCATGAATCCAAAGACACGTGAACTCAATAAATACATGAACTAAAAGATACATGAATCTAGGAAATTCATGAATTCAATAGATACGTGAACAGAAAAGTTTAAGAAATTCATGAATCCAAACCATAATTATAAATAAAAAGACGTATCTTAATTTATTGGCTTTCGTTGATCCATTAACCATAATTATAACCATAATTACAACACCGTTGACCTCGGAAGAGATACCGGGTCATGACGAGTTGATTGGCATGATAGAAGATTACAGAGCTGAAGCATTCCCTTTCACGAAGAAAAGGCTAGAGGAGATCAAGATTCTCGATGCTTCCAGGCGCGAAGGTGGAAACTTGGAGCGCCTGTTGGCCGGGGAAGGTCGAGACTGTCTTCTCCTCTCCGACAGTGGAGCTGGAAGGGTACGTTTGAGGGTCGACGGATGCTATTCCTTTCGTTGCACATGTTGGTTTTACTGCATTGCTAACGACATCTCTCCTATTTTTCAGCTGCCGGTATCCCATCTCGTTGGAAAGACCGTGGGGCTCTACTTCGGGCCAAGCTGGAGCCCCCCGTGTTCTGATTTCACCCAACAACTCAAGGAAGCTTATGCGGAGCTCAAAGCAGCCGCTAGAGATCAATGCTTCGAGGTCATATTCGTGTCGACGGATGGTAATAAGGAGGAATTCGACGCGGGCACGAGCAGCATGCCATGGCCGTTCATTCCATTCGAGGACAAGAGCCGAAAGGACCTGTGCAGGATCTTTGGCATCCGGAGGATTCTGGCGCTGATAATCGTGGGCCGAGACGGGAAGACGGCGAGCAGGGAGGGGAGGGAGATGGTGTTGGAGTACGGGGCGATGGGGTTCCCGTTCACGACGGAGAGGAGGAGGGAGATAGAGGAGGCGCTGAGGGAGGAAGGGGAGAAGCTGGGGAGGAGGGAGGTGAAGGACGCGAGGCACGAGCATGCACTGAAGCCGGGGATGGCCAAGGCGTATGTATGCGACTCGTGCAAGAGAGAAGGCCGGTTCTGGGCCTTGTCATGTGAAGACTGCAACTACGACCTTCACCCTACCTGCTTGAATTAGTATCTGACTCGTGCATGGTACATTCTTAGTTGCACTTGAATGTGATGGTAATGTAACCTATCGAATGCTACTTACTACACTCGATTTGATGAGACCTCTCTACTTATATCAAGGTGGCGCATGCCATCTCATCAATGACTAATCCTATCGAGGCAATTACGAAGCATTCCAAGCCTCGGCTTGACTCTTTATTTTTGAGCATTGGATTGATTTTTGTCTCTTTTTTCTTTTGGCTGGCCTCAAATGAATGTATCTTCTACAAATGAGCACCAGCATATGCATGTGGGGAAAAGAAGGAAGTTAAAAGGGTTTGGAGAGAAGTAAATGTTTAAGAAATACATTCATACAATTGTAAGAGGAGACTATAAGAGAGATTTACAATAATATGTGGAAAAGAAACGGGAACCTTAAATGCCCTGATAGAAAGGGAAAAAAGAGAAGAACATATTTTGCAAATATCGATGAGCTTATAAAATGAACTTAAATGATAATAGGACAAGAAATATGTAGGTTCTAAATTTAGAATCGAAATAGTTATGGAATTAATCGATAATTATGATGTTTAAAGTTCTCTTTTCTCTTACAAATTATCATCACTGTACATTAGACATGGAGTGTAACCGGAGTCTTGTTTACAAGCCATGCTTCAATGAACAAACACATTTGGTTACATTGATGACGACAATGGAGCTCAATTGCATAAAATTTCAAAAATTTGCTTAAGGGATCATGAATTTACTCATTAATCCGTGCGATTTATTATTAACTTTTCACTTGACTAGCATATACAAATACACACACACACACATATATATATATCAAAGAAATTTTTTATAAAACCTTTTTATATGTAAATAACAAGTGGGTGGAATTTACCCCGGTCGAGAGGAGAGGAGAGGAGAGGAAGGGAATTGCGCTTAGCGTGGAGGCTACGGTTTTCTTTAGGCCTTAAATATTCTCCGGCATCTCACTCCCTCCATAGTCTTCACTGCATTTCTTCTGCATTGTACCGTTGTTCCCCGTAGTTGTCTTCTAAATTTGATGTTTACTTTCTATCTTACGATAGACAGAGATGCTCTTTTGTTTAAGGATTCTCTTGTTTTTCTTATCTTCCTTCTTCTCCGAATGTCTATTCTATGCATTTTATGTGCAAAATGAAATGATATGGTTAAGACTTGGTTTTAATTTGCATCACCTGGTAAATAGCACTTATATGAGATATTTTTCTATCTTTTTTTTTAATTTATTCAAAAAAATGTCCATTTGTTTTGTGGTGAAATCATGTACGTTGATTCGCACATTTTAGGCATAAAGGAATTGAAAAAAAAAATAGATATGGCATTACACTGTTTGAATGATGTTATTCGGTAATTACTAAAAGAATAACTAATGAGTGAAAAAAAATCTAAAATAAAGTTTTTAATATTGAATTTATATTGTTATTGTCTCTTATTCCAAGTTATAGCCAAATTGACAAATTATCTAAACTAATGTTATCATATTGTTCAAGGTAGATTAATTGATAAAATCAGTAACATATTTATTATGAAGTATAAGAACACTGTAAGTGCCAACGTAATATTTTAACTTAATTCCTAGAGGATGGAGTTTGCAATGTTAGCCGCTCTTGCCATGGGAATAACCATCCCACCAATTTGAGACTCGGTGATCACCGCATTGGATCTCTTATGATTGGTTTTGTGACTTGGCTAATTAGGACTATTAATCATATGCCTCCCTAATTGAATGTGCGACATTTTAGTGAAAGTTGAAAATCAGTATATTTGGACGAGGAAAAACTACAAGAATATACACTAACAGAGTTTGAAAAGTGCACTCAGTCACTTCATATTCTCTCTAAATTTTTGCATTGTCAATCCGCTAAATCCTATTTGCATGAACTTATACATGTACTCGTTATTTGGCATCCACATAAATTTTTAGGAGCAATGCATAATATGCTAAATTCGTGTTTTTCCAATCACGGGACTCGTTTCATATGTAGTTTGGATCTTTAGATAAAAAAAAAAAAAAGTCTCAAGAAAAAAAGTCTCAAGAATGATTTGAAGACTATAATAACTTAGTAGTTTTTAAGTTAAATTACTATTACGAACTGAATGATTTCAATCGCATCTTCATAAAAATTAACGATAAAGAACACCGATAATTTGACCCATAATAAAATCCATTTGTAATCTCACATTCTTGTGAATGCACTGCCCTTTCTAATAAGAGTGCAAGCAATTCTTGTGAGCCAATCTATTACACAACCCGACTCTAAATTTCCTTAGGCGAATTTAAATGGGAATTCTTATGAGAGTTTTGGATGCGCCTGCTTTTCGAAGTGAAGTCCTTTCCGTTCCCCCACCCCCCCCCTGGTTGGCCGAAAGGCCACTTTCAACACGACGTTCCTTCGTGTGTGAATGAAGGAAATTAGAAGTGAAAACACACAAAAGGAGCAGAAAGGGAGAGCTGGAAATGGTCGAATTCTGGGCCAAAAGTGGGTCAGAAAGGACACGGCAACAGTGAAAAATCCAGCACATACTCATAGTTTCTTTTCCTCAATATTTATGACCGAATCTTGAAAACCAATGAGTTCTTGCCTGAGTTTTTGTTTATCTTTTTCTTGCCATGTTGGTGCAGCTCCTGTTAAACAAGAATAGTTAGTTCATTGATGACTGAGTTTAGCGAACTTGATGGGTCGATGATGGTGCTCAATAATGCTACACTTTGGAAAACCAAACACCAATTAGTAATCTTCATTAAGGGTTTGGGCATAGAACAAAGAAAAAAAAAGGCAGGAAAAGAAGAGCGACTTGTACGAAAGAAAAGGGGGAGAAATAAGGGACAAAAGAGAAAAGGCGCCTTATGGTTAGGATGTTGGTTGAAAAATGAGGAAAAGAACAAAGGAAAATGAAAACAAAGAGATAATCCAATGTAGCCGAGAGACATCGCTCGGTCCTAGCGGCGTCTCCGACTTCACAAAAATTCGAGGAGTTTCTTTTTCTGTTACACTTTATGAATATATTTTTAGTATGCATTAGGGTAGAAGAATCACTTTAATTGTAGAAAAAAATAATAATAGAAAGGAAGCATGTTTACTTTGCATTTCATGTAGAAATTGTTGTTTGCACGTGAGAGAAAGTCCGACCTAAAAGTTTGAATAATTAAGTGATGGTAAATTATATAAACATAAGGCCTATTAAAATCTCATAAACGAACGGTGTCGCTACTCGAACCTCTAGCGCATGCACATCTTTCGGTGGTCAATAAAACTTTGCGACATCCTAGGAATTATCGCAGACCCATTCAATTTATGGCACACACGGAAGCGTAATGACAATCTTCAAACAACACAGAAATGGGATAGAAACGTAAGATGATATTTTCACAAAACATACCTATAATACATCAACGTATATATACAGAAAAGTTTAACACCACATGGATCTATTTCAAAAGAAGTGCTTCTAGGCTATCTACGCTCTGAGCTCCTCATCCATGGGACCCAAGTCCCCTACGATCCCATCAGACTTCTCGATAACAAAAGGATGAACTATCACCCATTGTCCAAACTAGACGGTAGACCCGTCGACATCTGATAGCAACTAAAGAAAAACCTAAGCTTCACTTCTTGAGAACCCCTGCACCTCGTTTGACAATCCTCCATCTAGGGACCTGAAAAATGGTTATACAATAACCAGTGAGAATGTCTCAGCGAGTCCATCTCCTAAATCCCGATTAGGAGAAAAGTACATCCGCATGCAATCTAACCATATCTCCTCAAAACTCTTGTAATACCAGTGTTTATCCTGCATGTCAATACCATTCAATTTGCATATAATCATATTGAAATCATGCATTATTGGAACATCTCGACTTACATACACATATAATTATATATCATCACCAATTCACTGGCCCCGATTACTAGACCAAACCATTATGGTACGTCCCATATCGCACCACACATGTCCGTCTCCTAATCAGGCCCCTCAATCTCAATTATTCATGTGTTCCAATTGATTATGACCCATTGGTCACGGTCGACTCAACAGTCAGTAGTCTTACAGCTTAATCGGGCTTCGTCTTGCACCATCGAGCATGGGAACGTCTACATCTAGACGGCATTCCTCAAAGGAGCATCGATCCAGCCTTCATTGTGACCGGCATCCGTTGAATTGAGGCATTTCCAAAGGAGCATCGTCCGGCCCCAAAAGCTCGTGACGGCATCTCATATCATTCATGCATTCATTCAATTTTGGCCTAGGACACCATGCCTTGCACTCAAACACCTCAATTAAAATAGTGATCCTGGATCCAAAAAATTTGATAATTCCTCTTTTAAAGCCCCACTATTTATATAGTAGTTAAAACCCGCTTTTGGTAACGAAATTTCTGCCTCTGGTATTTCTGACTTAAATACTGAATTTTCATTAATTGAGACAAATGCCCAATTTCGACATCCGTCATTCAATTTCACAATTTAGCAATCAATAACGCCCACGGGGTCTAAGGCAAGCTAGCTAGCAAGTGAGAGAGAAAGTGAGTGAAGCTGCTTTGGTCTAATTGCACAAACTGAGCATACTACTGAAATCAGCACGAAATTCCGATCACCAGCTACCCTAGTATAATTTCCGAAAAATATTAAATAATTATTTAAATTATAATTAAATTATTTAAATCAATTACTATTTACCAAATTTAACTACCAATTATAATTGCTCGTAATTTAAAACCATTATTCAAATACCTAATTAAATTAATTCACTACATTAACCCCTTAGACTAATATGCTATTTTAATATTGAATTTCCTAACTAAATAACCTAACCAACTTAACCAACTAGTCTAACTATTTAGTCCTAATTTAACTAACTTGTCTAACTAACACTTGCCCTAACTAACTTAACTAACTAGTCTTTACTCTAACCAAACTAACCACTAATCTTAATTAAACTTAATCTAATACTTAACAAATGTAATTAGCTCCTAATCAACATTTAGGAAGACTAACTCACCTAAACTAAAAGCCAAAGACCTCCGATGATGGCTGAGCAGCAGCAGCTAGGCCGCGGCCTTTAGGGACACCGGAGTGGCTCTGATCGGCCTAGGATAGGGCCATGAATCCCTTAGCTCATGGCTAAGAGGGAGTCCCCTCAACCAAAGGGAGCCGAGCAGCGATTGCTTGGCAATCGTGAAGGCGTGGCCGCGTCACAGCAGCACTGGCTCGTCGGCTGGCGGGCTGATTCGAAGCCGCTGGTGTCTCAGCGGTTGGACGGCAACACAGGCAGAGAGGTTGGGTCTTTCAGCGGTGATGGTGAGCTGAAACAGAGGAGGGGTGAGCTGAGGTGCGGCGGCAAAGACTAAAGTGGACGAGCTGTTGAGTTTCCGGTGCGTCTGTTGATTCCTTGGTAGATTTGGTCTAATAGCACTTTACTATCCCTGTCGCACCGAGCCAACACTCAACTGCAACCTCTCTTGTGGACAGTCTTTCTTGAGGTGACCTACCTGTCCACAACCATAACATCTCAGCCGTCCATTGCAAGGTCCTGGGCCATGTCGCCCATCACACCTTCGACAAACATCAAGCTGATAGGGTGCTTTCCCTATATTCAGGCCATCTCTAGCTCTTCCAAAATTTCCAAAATTACTCTTTTTCTTAGCATCCCAAGTCTGACCTTGACCAGGGTAGGGTCTTTTATCCCTTCTGATATCACTAAAGGTCAACTGCCTCTTTGACTCTGATTGTTCTCTCACCAGTTCCTGCTCTACTAACTGTGCCATTTCATAAATCTCATTATAATCCCTTATGTTCAAAGGCACTAGTTGTTTCCTGATATCAGTCCTCAACCCTTTCAGGAATCTCTTAGCTTTTTCCTCACGATCCTCAATTAGCTTGGAGCATACCTAGACAATTCAGAAAATTTTGCCTCATACTAATCCACTGTCAGCTCCCTTTGTTCCAACTGAACAAATTCAGTGATCTTCTTATCCTTAGCACAATCAGAGAAGTGCTTCCTATTAAAAGCTCTCACAAACTCATCCCAATTCATATCAGTACTTGGTGGAAAGATCATATACCTCGAAGCTCTCCACCAAAACTTTGCATTTCCCCCGATTGGTACTCTGCCAAAACTATCGTCTCAACATCACTCAGTCCAACAACCGGAAAATTCGCTCCATTCCATCATCCAATGTTCCACCTCCTCAGGACTTCCCATTCCACTAAACTTAAGTGGCTTCAGCTTTAGAAATTGTTCCACCAGTCCTTGAGGACGACGTTCCACTCCGGGTTGTTGCTGTGCTTGTCTTTCCATTAGATTTCCAATATTGGCCAATGCTTGCAGGATATCTTCCATTCGGGGTTTATCCCTTGCAGTAGAGGCTTCAACCCTCGATGGATGTGAACTTCCAACTCGTACCATGACTTTCCTGCAATTTCCAAGCATTTGCCTTAGGAATAATCTGTAACTCCGGTGTCTCCATTTAAAAGCAACTTCAACTATATAAGTAACATATACATGTTACTAGCACCTAAAGACAACTCATAATAAACTACTAGGGATCTAAGAGTGAATACCCATCACCCGTTATTTAAAGTTAACCAATTATTCCAGTTAATATCCTATGATGTGCATTGTCATTATACTCCTCAACTTCCAAATGAGGCTCCTTATCACTCCATGTCTAAACCTTAGGCTCTGATACCAAAAAGGGCGACTGTGGCACCCCTCGCCACGGCCCCCGATCCGCTAAGGTTGCCATAGCTCACTCACCAATCCTTTGTCCTAATAACATTCCACTCTAATACCATTTCAATTGCAACGGGTCTATACAACCTGGGGGTCTACATTTTTTTTTCTTTGATCGGTCCCAGCGCAGTTGATGTAACGGAAGCATAATCAAAACTCCCTAATCCATCTCCAACGACAATAATGCAATGCACACCAACTATTCACCATATAAAACGATAAAGCCAAGTCACTTTTATTTACATAAACGTAATGGACGTCTCGGGTCGGTACAGCAAAAAGGCCAAGGCTTTTAACTATGCTTGGCTAACTCAAAAGAACACAACCCTACGTTTGACATATACACCCATCCATCATCTAGTGTCGGCTAATCAAAAAGTATCATCCTCCACCAGCTGTGTGCTCGATCACACCCAACCCAGTGCATCAGGCGGAGGCGGCGGCAGCATCCCTAGCATCACTCCATCACGCCGGACATGAACAGACAAAAACTCCTGGATAACAGGGCCAACAGTAAGACCCACATCGTACATCACCAAGACATGGACTTGGACAAACACCAAACCAGGTACACTAACACAGGAATGCTTCGTGCACTCCACCTCAACATCATATGGCAATCCATAATAAGTATCACGCGCGACTGGTGGCAAAGGCATCTTTCACTCTGAAATGTTAATCCTCAAAGGGGTGAGTACAACTACTCAGCAGTAAAGATCCACCAAACTACACAATGCATCAGACAGAATAATCAAGGTATCATGAATAAAGCACATATCATTCATGCATTCGAGTATACTTCACCTTACAGCCATGCACATGTCACTGTGCAACGTGCATACACCACTATGCACTTATACATATATCATCCAATAGCCATGCATATATCACCATGCAACGTGCATATACCACCATGCACTTCATGCTTGCATTCCCATGAGGTTCATCCCATGCCTTATGCACATACATACTCATGATTCATATCATCCATGCTATCATGTACACATCCCATGAGATCCATTCATGCCTTCATGATCACATTCTCAATGTCAAATAGCATCAATTTACTTTCATAAGCAGATCATGCATCATGCCACATGCATACACCCATGCACATGATTTAATTTCAATTTTTATCTTTCACAAGGATCTCATCATTTTCTTTTTCTAGGGACCAATGTTTGCATCCCTCAATTTATCACTCGCACCCAACCTGACATCGTGAGGAGCCTCCGGCACACACCTCCAGGCATCCCGTACCCCAACAGGCATCACGAGGAATCCCTCTGACACACACCTCCAAGGCTTCCGGCACACACCTCTGGGCATCCCGACACTCCCGGGGCATCCGGCACACACACTCCGAGTATCCAGCACCCACACTCCAGGCATCCCGATACTCCCGGGGTATCCTCAGCTCACACCTCCGACGGTCTCGTTATTATCTCAATTTATGATCACATATGTCTCATTTTCAACATAGCATTCAATGCAACAATATCAAAGGTCTCAACCAGCTTTTGATGTCATATGATACGCCCAATGTCGCCACATATGCAACATAATCAACCACTCAAGACATTATATCACATGGAGCAAATTCATTTATTTTTGAAAATACAGCAAATGCTTGGATAAAAACATATTGCACTCCTTTGGTCATGATTCTTAAAAAATTAGCAAACGGCCTTAATAAATTCTAAAAATTCGACATGTTATATACGAGATCTAGAGGAAAATACTTCGTGAAGAATATCATACCAAAAGAGCATCATACGATTCAGTACAGTCCACGCATCACAGTCTTTATAATTTCGGAATATTGCCATACACCGTTTCATTCACAAATTTGGTAAAAATCCAAAATCAGCTCCAAAAATTATGAAATTTTGATATGTTACTCCCTAAGAAGTTCTCTACAACTTTCATCCAGAAGTCAAAGTCAGATTCCAATTGGAACATTGCATGCAACTCACAAGATTATCAAGGGTCGAACTTTTTTCCAGAAACAGAACACTAGGCTAGAACACCACTCCAAATAACTTCGAGATTTCATACCTCAACCACATCCGAAATTCACCATTCATCACACACAAAACACAACAAGCAAAGGGTAGATCAATGGACTCGACTTGCCTCTAATCCAAGCAAAAACACAGCAAGCAAACGACGGGGTAAGGCGGACTCGACGGCGGCAACTAGGCGAACGATCGGCAGCAACGGCCTCCTTCTTCCTCCTCTTCTCTCGCACGCTCGCTATCCCTCTCTCAATTTCACTCTCTCTCTCTCTCTCTCTCTCTCTCTCTCTCTCTCTCTCTCTCTCTCTCTCTCTCGGTAACCCTCTCTCTCCATCCGCCCCCTTCTCTTTCCTTTCCCCTTCATCATTGGCAATCGTTGGATTTTGCATGGCTAATGCCACTTGGCTCTAGAGGAAAAACACTTGGCATTTTTCCCATGCACATGATGGGCCTTCCTTTGGGCCTGGCCTCTCCCTCCATTCGGTCGACGGCAACTCCTTTCTCCTTTGAGCTTCGCGGGCCAGGCCTAAATGGCCAAATGGTGGGGTCTTGCGGGCTGGTCTTGGGCTAAAATTTCAGCCCACTCCTTCTTCTTTAATAATCTATTCTAAATCCCACTTATAAAATACCTAATTACACTTATTCACTTGGTCATAAAACTTGCAACATAAATTAATAAATTCCAACTTATAAAACACATAGCCAAGAATAGAATTTTTCCAAGAAATAATTGTCCACTAAAAGCTTGGCCTTAATCTTATTGCATATCATGGATCAAAGCACATCTAAGGGTTGACGTGAAAGTCTAGGATGCCACATTGATGGCACTAGTGTTGTCACATTTGATCTCAGTACACGATTCTTCAATATCAAAGTCTCTTAGCTGTTGTGTGGCATCCTAGAATTCCTTGCCAATCTTTACGGGTGCTCAAATTCATGTCTTGCATTAAGACTTTGGCCAAGCTTTTGATGGGTAATGATTTAATAGGAAAATGCTATTTTTGGCCATGGGGGATTATGGATTGGAATTTATTAAAATAGGTCACAAAGTTTTGTTAATTATAAATTCCAATTAGGTGTTTATATAATTAAGGATTAAGTGAATTATTAGGATGAGGATGGGCTGGATAATTGAAGGCCCAAACCAGCCCAATTGCCTCACCCCACCTTCGATCGGCCCGCGAAGCCCAAGGAAAGGAAGATGCTGCCGTTGGCCCATGGCCTTGGCCCAAGCCTAGCCGAAGATGGAGGCCCATGTTGCATGAAAAAGGCCATGTGTTCCCTCCTAGCTGCCAAGTGTTTGCCATGCAATTAGTAATGATGGCTAATGATGGGAGGGGGAGAAATTAAGGGGGATGATGCTGGTTTAGGGAGGGGGTGTGTCATCCAAAGAGAGAGAGAGAGAGAGAGAGAGAGAGAGAGTTACCGAGAGAAACCGAGAGAGAGGAGGAGAATGCCGCGCGAGGAAGAAGCCGCTCGTCCGTCGCTTGTAGCCGCCCGTGCGTCCGTCGTTCGCCACTGTTGTGCTCGCCGTAGCTCGGTATAGAGGCAAGTTAGATCCTTTGATCTGCTCTTGCATGTTGTGTCTAGGATGTGTTATTGAATGGTGATGAATTTCGGATGTCTAGGGTGTGAAAAACCGAAGTTTTAAGGGTGTTGATTTGAAGTAGTAATCTGTTCTCGAGTAAACCGCCTGACCCAGAATGTTGTAGTGGCTTGCATGAGATGTTTGAGTCGGATTTTGGCTTTGACTTCTTCATGAAAGATGTAGATAACATCCTAAATTATAACATACTAAAATTTGAGACAAAATGGCTGAGTTTTGAGGGGTGAAACCCTGCCTCTACGAAAATGTTAGATCTGAAGCTGTTTTGTTGACCTCTTGGTGATTTTGTGTGTTGCATGTAGCTTTTTACTGAAACTTTCACTTCGATCCCTTCATGAAAGTTATAGAGAACATATTGAAGGCTAACATACTCAAATTTGAGATAAAACGAACAAGTATAGCCTAGCGAAACGATTTTTGTTTTGAAGACGTTAGATCTGGAAATGTTGTACTGAGCTCGAGTGACTTCGTGGACTATAAAGTGACTTTATTTTGAAAATCTCACCTTTATCTCTTAACAAAAGTCGTAAAGGATATCTTGAGGATTATCATATCAAAAATTTAGAGAAAACCAACAAGAATAGGTAGGTGAATTCGTGGTTTTTCGGAGGGTGTTGAATCTGGAAACTTCGGTATTGAAACAGAAGCTTCAACCGTCTATATTAATTCATCTAGAACGAATTTGACTTTGGTTTCTTCATGAAAAACCTACCTTAGGACCTCAAATATAACATAGTAAAATTTCATGAATTTTGAAGGTTATTAAGGTATTTAATCGGAAATATTTCTAAAGCCCTGTAATCTGATGCGTTCGGATTTAGTCAGTTTCAATGCATGGGTGATATCATTTTGTATGAAGCTCTTTCAGCAAAGTGTTCTTTATGAAGTATCTTTATTTATGTCTTACCTGTAACATATTCAAATTTCATAATTTTTGAAGTTCATTTACCTATTTAACCAAAAATATTTCAAAATCTGTGCAAGCTGTGTTGATAGAATAGAAATGCTGTGATGCGTGATCTATATCAAATTTTATGAGGGTCTTTTGGTGCAGTGTCCTGTATGAAATATCTGCCATTATGTCTTGACTATTACATGTTTGAATTTTATAATTTTTAAAGACCATTTGGGTATTTAATGGAAATATTTTCTAAAACTGTGCAAGCTGGATTGTGCGAATTTTAAATGCTGAAATTTATGATTATTCTGTTTTGGATGAGCCCCATGAATTGTATTGATAGAGGTGATTGAATCTTGCTGAGCATGTGATGATATTTGGCATTGCATATAGAATCAAATGCTGAATTTGACTTTGTTGCCATTACATCATGGTGATTGTGAGACATAAATTGGTGAATATGAATTATGATAAATGAGGAAACTATTGGAGGTGGCCGATAATGCCCTGGGAGTGTCCGGATGCCCGGGATGTGGGGTGCCGGATGCCCGGTTGTATTGAGATACATGCCCGGATGTCCTCGGGAGTTTTGAGATGCCCGGAATGGTTGGGTGCCGAAAGCCTCGGAGGTTTGTGCCTGGGGAATGCCTCGTGATGTCAGTTGGGATGCGAGATGCCCGGAATATGGGGGTGCCGAATGCCCGATGGTGTGTGCCGGAGGTTTCTCGTGATGCCAAGTTGGGATGCGAGTGATAGGATGTGGGATGCAATTACTGGTCTCGGGAAAGAGAGATGTGGTGATCAAATTGAAAGATAAAAGTGAAAATTGAATCATGCACATATGATATGATGACATAAGCATGGATGTATGATATGATGATGATGAGTGCATGGTTGTATGTGCACCTATGGCATGATGGTATATGTGTGACATGATGATGATCACCTATGGCATGATGGTATATGTGTGACATGATGATGATTAGTGCATGGTTGTATGTGCACCTATGGCATGATGGTATATGTGTGACATGATGATGATGAGTACATGAGGATGTATGTACATATGGTATGATGACATATGCATGGCTGCAAGGTAAGTTATGCTTGAATGCATGAATGACATGTACTATGCTATGATTGTTATGACTGTATTATGTGATGCATTGAGTGGTTTATTGGATCTTTTACTTACTGAGTGGCTGTACTCACCCTTTCGGGGACCAACATTTCAGATTAGAACGATGCCGCTCCCTACTGTCACGCGGGGTACCTTCTATGGCCTCCCATCTAACGTGGAGGTAGAGTGTTCGGAGATAGAGTGCGTTACCATCCCTGGTCTGTCGTTTGTGCGAGTTCACGTGCTGGTCATGTACGATGTGGGCCTAGCTGGGGGCCCGGTCATATAGGAGTTTCTGTCGGTCCAAGTCCGCCGAGATGGAGTGATTCGGGGGATGTTGCCGCCACCATCGCCCGACGCGCCAGGATGGGTGTGATGGCTGCGTGAGGAGTAGAGAGCTGACGATGTTTTTTTGAGAATAGCCGGCACTGATAGATGGAGGATGACACGTGATCGTTATAGGGGTCAGATATCCTTTTGGGTTATGGCCGAGTGTAGTTAAAAGTCTTGGCCTTTCTTTTGTTGTACCGACCCGAGAAAATCCATCATGAAAATATGTAAATAAAAGTGTCTTGGCTTTATCTTTTCTTATGGTGCTTAGTGGTGTGCATTGCATTATGGTTATTGGAGGGAGAGATGGTGAGACTCAATTATGCTTCCGCTAATAAGTTGCGCTAGGACCATTTTCAAAAAAAAAAAATGCCTATGAACTACGATGCTTCTACTAAGAGATGTCACTAGTGGAGTGATAGGTACCTGTGGTGACCTAAGGTGTTTTGGGGTGCCACATGTTGTCTTATCCACAAGATTTGAGAACAACAACTCATAAGAGCCACATATTCTGCTTCAACTGTTGAAAGAGCTACAGTACTCTGTTTTCTTGAAAACCAAGATATCAATTTGTTGCCCAGCAGTTGACATGTACCAGAAGTACTCTTTCTATCCACTTTACATCCTGCTAAATCTGCGTATGAATATCCAAGACCTAGCTTTGGATATCACAGACCTAGCTTTGGAGTGGTTGCAACGTATTTGATGATGCGCTTTTGTGGCACCCCTCGACGGCCCTCGAACCGTTCGGGTCGCCACAGTCCACTTACCTTTCTTCTTTCCCTAATCACATGCCACTCTGATACCATTTCAATTGTAGCGGGTCCATACAATCTGGGGGTTTACATTTTTCTCTCTCTTTTTTTTTTTTTTGATCGGTCCCTTGCGCAATTCATAGAGCAGAAGCACATCATTTAACTCCCTTCCCTATATACAGAAAACGATGCACACCAACTAAACATTTATAGGTAAAAGCCGTACACTTTTATTTACTTAAACCAGATGGACATCATTCATCGGTACATCAAAATGCCGTGGTCTTCTATACTCGGTTATACATCAAAAGATGACCGACATCTCCTCCAACAGTGGTATACTTAAAGTCCATCGATCAGTGTTGGCGTCCAAAAGTTCATTCCTTTGCTATCTTCCTCATCGCGGTCATATCCAACCACCCGATCCATCTACCGGTGGCAGTGGTAGCAGAGGTATCTTATCTAGTTTGAAATGTTGGTCCCCAAAGGGGTGAGTACAGCCACTTAGCAGGTAAATGACCCAATAAATCACTCAATGCATCACACATTACAATCATAACAATCATAGCATAAGACATATCATTTAAGCATTCATGCATAATTTACCTTGGAGCCATGCATATGTCATCATACCACATGTACTCACATCCTCATGTAATCATCACCATCATATCATACATGTCCATCATGCCATAGGTGCACATACATCCATGCACTCACCATCATCATGTCACATATGCCATCATGCCATAGGTGCACATACATCCATGTACTCATCATCATGCACTCATGCATACATGTTGCCATACCATGCATAATTCAATTTCAGTTTCCCAATTTTATTCTTTCATTTTGGGCCACCACATTTCTCTTTCCCGGGACCAATATTTGCATTCCACATTTATCGCTCGCACCCAACCTGGCATCGCGAGGAACCTCCGGGCATGTATTCAAAATACAACCGGGTATTCGGCCCCCCACATTCCGGGCATCTCGCATCCCAACTAGCATCACGAGGCATCCCCCTGGGCACAAACCTCCAGGGCTTCCGGCATTTACACTCCCTGGCCGGGCATCTCGTACCCCAACTGGCATCACGAGGTATCCCCTCAGCACACACTTCCGAGGCTTCCAGGATTATGTACCGACATACCACCAGGATTCCCCCCCTCTGGAATTACGTACCGTATACCACCGGGCATCCCGACACTCCCGGGGCATCGTTGGCTCACACCTCCGACGGCCTTCTCATTTATTATAGTTCACATTCACAATTATGGCTCAATTTCAGCATTGCATATGATGTAATGGTAAACAAGATCATTTTCATCATTTGATTCTTATATGCATTTCCAATCATCATCATACATGCAGCAAGATACAATCACTTATGACAATACAACTTAGAATAATCCATACATCATGACTTTTGAGATTTACCAAATTCCAGCTTGCACAATTTCGGAAAACATGTAAAATAAATATCCATATGATCTTTAAAAATCATAAAATCAGAGCATGTGATAGACAAGACATAAAGGTAGCAAGTTCATGAAGAACACGTGCCCAAAAGAGTTTCACACAATAAGATATGGCTCACACAATACAGCATGCAAAATTCGGATAAAGTCAGATTGTGCAGTTCTTGAAATATTTCGATTAGAATACCCGAATGACCTCCAAAAATTATGAAATTTTACCAGGTGATAGTAAAGATCCTAAGGTAGACTTTTCATGGAGACATCTAGCCCATATTCGCTCTAGATAATTTACTATAGACGGTCGAAGCTCCTGTTCCTAGTACCGAACAGTGCAGTTTAGTTGTCTTTGAAAAATAAAGGTTTCACCTACTTATCTTCCATAATTTCCTCTGAAATTTTGATATGATTTTCCTCAAGAGGTCCCCTACAACTTTCATTAAGGGATCTAGGTGAGATTCTCAAAGGATAGTTACCATTTAGTCCACGAAGTCTCGGGAGTCCAGTACCATACTTCCAGATCTACCGTCTTCAAAAGAAAATCATTTCACTAGGCTAAACTTACTCATTTTACCTCAAATTTTATTATGTTATACTTTGAGATATTCTATACAACTCCCGTGAAGAAATCGAAGTGAAATTCTTAGTAAAAAGTGACATGCAACACACAAAACCACCAAGAGTTCGACGAAACAGTTTCAGATATAGCCTTTTGGTAGAGGGAGGGTTTCAGCCCTCAAAACTCAGCCATTTTGTCCCAAATTTTAGTATGTTATAATTTGAGATGTTTTGTACAACTTTCGTGAAGAAGTCGAAGCCAAAAGCCGACTCGAAACCCACATGCAAGCCTCTACAACATTCTGGGTGAGGCGGTATAGACGAAAACAGAATACATTTTCAAGAACAACACACTCTAGCTTCGGTTTCTCACACCCTAAACATCCGAGATTTACCACCATTTCAAACACACATGCAAGACACACATGCAAGAGCAGAATATGGATCCCAACTTACCTTTGTACTAAGCTACAACGGACACGACGGTGGACGACGGACGCACGGCGACGAGCGACGGACGAGCGGATGGGCAGCTCTTCCTCGCGCGATCTCTTCTTCCTTTCTCTCGGTTCCTCACTCTCTCGGCAACTCCCTCTCTCTCTCACTCTCTCAAAACCGGCCACTCTCTCTCTCTCTTTCTTTTTGGTTGTTTATATACTTGCATGCATCCTCATTTTGCATGGGAGACACTTGTCCCCAAGGAGGAGACAAGTGTCTCCATTGTTGAAGACACTTGGAGGAGGCCATGCGGCTCCTCCTCCCCCCTCCATGCGTCGACAGCCCAATGAACTCTATGGGCCGGGCCTCTTGGCCCACTTTAGGCCCATCTCACTTGGGCCTAGAGTCCAAACTTAAATGGCCCAAGTTTATTTTTAATAATGCATCTTAATCCTCATTTAAATAAATACCTAATTGCATAATAAAATGGCCAAAAGACTTTGTGACATTAATCCATAAAATCAAATCTATAAAGTGTATAGTCAAGAACAAAGTCTTCTTTATCAAATTGTCCTATGTCCAATTTAAATAGCCCATAGAAAAATATCAATAATAAGCCCATAATTCCTACACCACTTTAGGGCATTTGATTTTGATTTTTATTTATAGAAATGAATTAACATTCTCATAGTCAATTAACATTTTCATAAGGGGTTCGGTCCAAGAGAAAAAATATCGTGGCCGATGATGTAATTGTCCCTATGGCCATTCAAAGATAAATATCGTTTCCCTCAAAATCAATATTTCGGGTTGAAATTCCCGGATGCCACAGCTTTGCTGCACTTAAATGAGATTCTTTGGGATTTGATTGGAATCTAGTACAGATACAAACGCTAAACAAAATGTCAGGTCTAGATGCAGTAAGGTAAATAAGTGATCCAATAATACTCCTGTGTAGCTTCTGGTCTATATTCTTTCCTTCTTCATCTTTGTCCAAATTTGAAGAACTTGACATAGGTGTCTCTGTTTTTTTGAAATTCTCCAATCCAAAGTTCTTGATGAGATTTTTTGCATACTTCTCTTGGTGAATGAAAATGCATTCCTTTGATTATTTAACTTGTAATCCCAGAAAGAAGGTTAACTCACCCATCATACTCATTTCGAATTCATCCTGCATGCATCTAGAAACCTTCTTGCATAGATTTTCATTAGGTGATCCAAAGATAATATCATCAACATAAATTTGAACTAGTAGAAAATCTTTACCTTCTCTTTTAATGAACAAAGTAGTATCTACCTTTCCTTTAACAAAACTATTTTGAGTTGGCAATTTACTTAACCTTTCATATCAGGCTCAAGGTGCTTGCTTCAATTCATAAATGGCCTTTTTCAGTTTATAGACTGAGTTTGGCTTTCTTGGATCTTCAAAACTAGGTGGTTGTTCCACATAGACCTCTTCTTGGATGAATCCATTTAGGAATACACTTTTTATATCCATTTGGAATAACTTGAAATTCTTATAGCAAGCAAAAGCAAGTAATAATCTAATTGCTTCTAACATCGCTACTGATGCATAGGTCTCGTCGTAGTCTATCCCTTCCTCTTGCGTATATCCTTTGGCCACGAGTCTTGCTTTGTTCCTGACCACTTTCCCTTTCTCGTCCACCTTGTTCCTGAAAACCCATTTAGTTCTAATAATAGATTTACCTTTAGGTTTTGGAATTAGTTCCCAAACGTCGTTGATGCTGAACTGTTTGAGTTCTTCTTGCATAACTTCAATCCAGCTTTCATCAACCAAGGCTTCTTCTATTCTATTGGGTTCAACTTTAGAAACGAGTGCCAAGGCGTTAGACTCTTCTCGCCTTTTGGATATGGTACGAATTCCTTCATCAATGTTGCTAATGATGAGATCTTTGGGATGACTTGACTTATGTTTCCAATTGCCAGTTGGTTTGTAAGTCTGCTCATCCTTTGCTTCAGTTGAAACTCCTAGTTCTTCTTGATGTTGATCTTCAGAGGTTTGAACTACTTTAGGGGAAGTAGGCTTTATAACGTCTAGAGCAGGTTCAAACTCTTCAAGTTGAGTCTCTTCCACTTGATTTTGTATAGAGTCTTGAAACTTGACGTTCATAGATTCTTCCACAGACTGAGTCTTTTTGTTGAATACTCTGTAGGCTATGCTTGAGATTGAGTAGCTTAAAAAAATTCATTTGTCTGACTTTTCTTCAAACTTACCACTTCGATCGTTAGCATTTTTCAAAACAAACACTTACAACCAAACACATGAAAATAAGAAATATTTGGCTCCTTCTCTTTAAACACTTCATAAGGAGTTTTCTCTAGAGTAGGCCTCAAGAATACTTTGTTAATGAAATAACTTAAAGGGGCTAGTACTAACACCTAGAGGGGGGTGAATAGGTGTAGGTAAAATTTTTTGTAAGACTTGGAGAAATAATTTTCCATGAACAATAATAGACTTTAAACGTAATTTGATTCGAGCAAGTAAATGAACGATATAAGAGAGTAAGAAGTTCAAGGATGAGAAAATAAGAACACAAGATTTATAGTGGTTTGGCTTAGATCAAACCTACGTCCACTCTCCGTGCTGACAGCCTGTTGGCTAGATTCCACTATGAATCAAAAGAGATGTTACAACTTGTGATCTCGACTATCATAGTGATGAGTCTCTATTCAACTCTCACACAGTCTCACTTAGAGTATCTCTCTTTTGTATACAATCTTTAGCTTGATGAATGAAAAAGCGAGAGACTAGAAAGCTTCAAACTTTGGAATTCTCTTTCACATACTTACGAATAACTAAAGAGTCAATCTTTAAATACTCCTTCATGCCATGTCGACCGTTGGCACTTTCCAAATGAATTCTTCCAATCTACCCGTTGGACAGAATCAATTAAGGTGATCTCAAGTCGTTAGATGATTTGTGATGAAAGCCCATCAATCATGTTCGCCCATAATTTCAAGATCTTGAGTTTACATAAGTAGAACCTTTCAAGTTTGTTTGCCTTTCAAAGATCTTCGTATCGGAGTAATTTCCAATAGGAATAATCAATCAATCAAGTGTGAAATCCAGCTATAGAATCTTCCAGTAATCATATGAATTGAAACCTTGAAGATAATCCTGTTTCTTGATAATAATCCTGCATTTGGATAAGTCTTCACTCTTTAGTCTAAAACTGTCAGTGAAGATAGACTTTGGGACTAAAGTCTGGTGGTTTTCAGACTTTGACAATAAAGTCTTGACATCTTCAGATATAGACTTGGAAAGGTTTTGTCAACTTCAAAACAATAAATGAGTTTTCTCTAACAATCTCCTCCTTTTTTATGGTGACAAAACTTTCTTGCAAATTTGAAGATCTTTTGACTTGCAAAAAATAAGTTGATTAGGACCTGGAAACCTTGATTCTACAACCATAGAGCACTTGTTAATTCATAACAAACCAGTCATAATCAATATCGTAAACTGTACTGCAAGCATCAAAAGATTAACAATATCCAAAGTCAAAGTCAAATCAAAACCAAACCAAAAGTCTAAGAGTCATCAAAGTCAATCAAAAGAGCATCTAAACAAATCCAAACAAATCTACATTCAAATTCTCCCCTTTTTGTCATCAGCAAAAAGTGGAGTAAAGATAATTGAAAAAGTTTGATGAAAGTTAAAGAAGATCATGGCTGCTTGGGGATACGAACGAGTTGAAAATCTCCCATCGACTTGACTGTATCCTCAAGCTTTTCAGGGACTCGTTAATCTCTTGAACATCCTCACCCTTGGCATGTTCTTGTAGTTGAATCGTCAAGGCTTGAACAGCAACACCAGGTCTAGTTGACTGATGCAACCCATTTGACACACCCTTATTAAGGGATCGATCATTTTGCAATGGTGATGGCATTCTACTATTATGTTGTTCATACCTTGTCTCTGATAGGGCTAGTAAGAACACCTAGAGGGGGTGAATAGGTGTTAAAACGATTTTGCAAAACTTAGTAACTCAATTCATCTTTCAAGAATAACAGATTGTAAATGTAATAGACTATAAACAGTTCAAATATAATGACGAAATAAAGTAAAGAGTTTATTGAAAGAGAATTGAGACACAAGGTTTATAGTAGTTCGGCTTAGACCAACCCTACGTCTGCTCTCCCGCACTAACAGCCCACTAGCTGGATTTCACTAAGAATCAAAAAAGATTTTACAGTCTCACGTCCTTGATTCCACAGTGTAGAAGCTCTACTACACTTCCTCAAGGTCTCTCAAGTATTTAATCTCTCTTTTGAGTACAATATAAGCTTAACGATTGAAACAGCAAAGAACTAGGAGATTAAGACTTCAGAATTTTTCTCTCATACACACTCTCGAATAACTTAAGCATCTTCCTTATATACTCCTCCATACCTTTATAGCCGTTGGCACCTTCCAAAGGAGTTTTTCCAATCTACCCGTTGGACAGAATTAATTAAGGGAAATCTCGAGTCATTTAAGGAATGTGAAGATAGCCCACCAATCCTGCTCGCCCTGTGACACCCCTCGACGGCCCCCGATCCGATTAGGGTCACCACAGTTCGCTTTTCCTTTTTCTTTCCCAAATAACATGTCACTCTGATACCATTTCAATTGCAGAGGGTCCATACAACTTGGGGGTTTATATTTTTATTTTTATTTTTGATCGGTCCCTTGCGCAATTTATATGCGGAAGCACATCCAACAACTCCCTTCCCTATATTCAGAAAACGATGCACACCTACTAAACATCTTATGTAAGTCAAAACCGAACACGTTTATTTACATAGAGCAGATGGACATCTTTAGTCGGTACATCAAAATGCCGTAGTTTTCTATACTCGGCTACACTTCAAAAGATGACCGACATCTCCTCCCACAATCGTACGCTTAAGGTCCATCGACTAGTGTCGGCGTCCAAAGGTTCCCTCCTTTGCTATCCTCCTTCTTACGGTCATATCCAACCGCTCAATCCATCTACTAATTTGAAATGTTGATCCCCAAAAGGGGTGAGTACAACCACTCAGCAGGTAAAAGAATCCAATAACAACTCAATGCATCATACAAATCATACATGCATTGCAGGCGTAACTTACCTTGCAGCCATGCATATACTATCATGCATCATCACCATAATCATAACATATACATGTGTGTCATCATGTCATACTCATATCATCGTCATCATGACATTATTATATCACACACATGTCATCATCATCATATACATGACACCATCATACCATACACATCTCATCATCATTATGACATCATCCTATCACACATGTCATCATCATATCACACATGTCATCATCATGACATCATCACGTCATACATGTCATCATGCCATATCATATATCATCATCCTCATCATCATCATCATGCATATCATCATGCATATCATACCATGGGTGATCATCATATCACATCACATATCATCATAATCATCATGCATATCATACCATGGGTGATCATCATATTATATCACATATCATCACCATCATCATGCATATCATCATGCATATCATGCCATGATTTAATTTTCATCTTTATCTTTAGATTTGATCACCACATCACCCTTCCTCGATTCATCAATTTCATCTCATATTTTACACTCGCATCCCATGTGAGAAAAACCTCCGGGCATGTATCCAAGATACAACCGGGCATCCGGCCCCCCACATTCCGGGCATCTCGCATACCAACTAGCATCACGAGGAACCTCCGGGCATGTATCCAAGATACAACCGGACTTCTGGCCCTTACCCTTCTAGCCAGGCATCTCGCACCCAAATCCTGGCATCGCGAGGCATTCCCTTCGGGCAAAGACCTCCGACAGGGCTTCCAGAATTATGTACCGACATACCGCCAGGCCTCCCCCTGGAATTACGTACCGTATACCACCGGGCATCCCGACACTCCCGAGGAAATCCGGCAATGTATCTCTATACATTCCGGCCATCATCCTCCACCATCACCTCTTACTCACTTATCATTATCCACATTCATCATCCCTTTTAATCTCATTATTGCATGGCATATGATTCACTCATGCATCACATTTCATGATCATACATACACCAATGTCATATAACAATGCATAATAAATTTAATGGCCAATAAAATAATCCCCTTTTATTTTATTATTATTTTATTATTTTATTATTATATTTATTTATTCTCATAATTAAATATTAAATTTAATATCTATGATTTTCCCAAAATCATAATATTCAAACAATCATTAAACAAACCAATAGTATGACAATTTCATACAAATTCATGGCCAAATTGAATTTCACACAATTTCACAAAATAGCACATAATATTCGGATAATGACCAGAATGCACAGTTTCCAAATAAATTCGATTAAAATACTCATATGGCCTCCAAAAATTACGAAATTTTACAAGGTGATAGCCAAGACATTTTCGTGCAACTTTCATGCAGAACTCCAAGTCAGATTCTTTTTAGCTTAATTTATACAACTCCACGAAGCTTCTGGAACCTCTACCGTTTCGTCCAGAGTACATATCACCGAAAAACTTAGGTTTGACCCATCTAATCCCTTTCGTTTCCTCTGAAATTCGAGTATGTTATGTATCAATGTGTCCTTTATAAGTTTCATGAAGAGATCTAGGTTAAATAACCAAAGTATGATCCTCTTTTAAGTCCTTGAAGTCTCGGGTATCTCGGTTCACTTCAACAGAACCAACCGTCTCAAAGATCTAGCCGATTCACTAGGCTATACTCATTTTTTTCTCTTCAAATTTGATTATGTTGTATTTTAGGATGTTACCTACAACTTTCATGAAGACAACAAAATGAGATCTCCGACAGAAATCAACATGCAGTCAAGAAATCAACAAGACGTCAGTGAAGATTTCGCAGATTTGAAGTCTCCGTATAATAGAACTTTTGACCCATCAAATATTCATAGTTTTCTATGAAATTTCAGTATGTTATACTAAAAGATGTTAGCTACAACTTCCATGAAGACATCAAAGCCAAAATCGAACCCCAAACATGCATGCAAGCTCACACAACATTCTGACTCGAGCGGATTCATGCGAAAACATTCCAGATCTGACACCTCCGTAAGATGAGAGTTTGACCCAGAAAATCTCCATCATTTTCCATGAAATTTTATTATGTTGTAGTAAAAGATGTTAGCTACAACTTTCATGAAGATATCACAGCCAAAATCGAACTCTAAACATGCATGCAAGTTCTCACAACATTCTGACTCAAACAGTTCATACGAAAATATTCCAGATCTAGCATCTCCGTAGGATGAGGGTTTGACCCCTTAAATCTCCATCATTTTCCACGAAATTTCATTATGTTATATTTTAAGATGTTAGCTACAACTTTCATGAATAAACTGAAGCCAAATTAGGACTCTAAACACACATACAAGCTCAAACAAGTTTCTGACTCCAAACAGTTCATGCGAAAACATTGGTGCAAGAGTAGAAAGTGGATTCCCAACTTGCCTCTAGACCTCACGAACGGCGGCACACCGGTGACGGTTCCTTCTCCTCCTCTCTCGGCTTCCTCTCTCTCTCCCTCACTTGGCCGAACAAGCCACTCTCTCTCTCTCCCTCTCTCTCTCTTTTTTGGATGCTTATATATTGCATGTATCCCCTCTTTGCATGGGGGACACTTGTCCTTAACAAGGAGACAAGTGTCTCCCTTGCTGAAGACACTTGGTAGCCATGCGGCTACCCCTCCATGCGACAATGGGCCGGGCTTGGGCCTTCATGGGATGGTCGACCACCTCCTCTTGGCCTCTATTGGGCCGGCCATCTTGGCCCATTAAAGGCTTAGGCCAATGGGCCTAAGGCCCAACCTAAAAATTGACATTTTCCTCTTCTTCTTTTTTTTTTTGAATTTCTTATATAAATATTTTAAACTTTGAATTTTCCACATGGCCAAAGTCTTATGACATTTTATTTATTGAAATTTAATTTATAAAGTGCACGGCCAAGCATAGATTATCAATTTATCCTATAGTCCTAAATTCAAAATTCATAAACACAAGCACAATAACACCTAGCCTTAAGAAAACTAATGGCTAACACATAGACCATAGGTAATTTCATTACCTAATTATAGGCTTTAATTTCTCTAGAGGATGACTTGAATTTTGGGATGCCACACGCCCATACAATCAGGATTTAGGTTTCCATAACTAGAACCTTCCAAGTATACTTCGCTAATCAATAGATCTAATTATCCAAATTGATTTCAATAAGAATAATCAATCATGAGATGCTATCTCCAGCAATGAAATCTTCTTTAACCGTACGAACCAAATCCTTAAAGATATACTTGCATCTTAGATAAATCTCTTTAACGGATAAATCTTCTCTTCATCGGTCTAGAAACTATCAGTGAGAGTAGACTTTAAATCTTGAGTCTGGAGGTCTTCAGAATTTGACGACAGAGTCTGCAAGTCTTCAGACTAGACTGATGGAAACATTTTGTCAGCTTCAAAACAAATAAGGAAGTTTTCTCCAACAGTCTCGAGATTAATAGACTAATCAAAAAGCTCTCATAGTTGACTTGGATCAAGGAAAGTTGAAGCCGGTGGATCGGTTGAAGGTTGCTGGAGATATGAAGTTTTTTCGTTTCCATGTTCATCATTCCAGCGTCGAATTGACCCATTGGGTTGTGGGGTCATTTCTGTATCACCCACAGGCATGTCAGCGAGACACAAGGACTCTTGATAATGACAATCTACTGAAGCCCCACCAGCAACACTTCCATTCTGCCAATGGCAAGATGGTTGCTGTGGGACGTCTCGATTGGAGTTCTGCATGTCATGAGGACTCGAAGCATGGTCACTACCACGGACTACAATTTGGCCCATAACGTTACTTCTTCGTCCCGTTACCTCAATAGATGCGCCTCCCCTGTTGGTTGCATCCGCCACACTTTTACCTTTCATTGCTTTCAAAGCTTGGGATCTCACATGCTCATCAACTCTCTCGCATAGTTTAATACCATAGCCCGGAACCCCCACGAGGTCTGCCCTAATCCCTGTAGCACTTCCCCCAAAATCCTTGCCACAAAACTTACACTTCCACTTGTTCGCCACAACCTTCACATGCCTCCGAAATGGATCAACCTCGCTAGGCATCACTTATTCTGAGTTACAAAAGAGGAGACAACTTCGAGCTAACTAGAAAAGGATGAAGTCAAACAAGATCTACATGTATAAAAAAGAAGCCATACTAAATCCTTTCCCAATCACCCAGTAAACTGAACCACCCGAGGATCCCTCAGAGTAGGTAAATAGCACATATAGAAAAGAACCGAAAATATTGGAAATTCCAAAGTAGCAAACATAGATGAAAAGGAAGGACCAAATTTGCTCTGGCAATCTGGACCATGGAAAGGGATTAGCATCAAGAATTCAAGAAGGTTGCCAATTTTAAGTTTTCAGGAGTTTAGGGATTCGTCAGGCTTTCGGGGTGTTGCAATTAAGACGAGCGATCGAACAAAATATAGACAGAAGAAGAAAATAAATCGGACACGAGATTTACGTGGTTTAGTCATAAAAACCTACATCTACGGGGAGAGAAGCAGCGAATTTCATTATAGATCAAGCGATACAAGGAGATTACACACTCAAGTCACTCAAACACTCTCTCGATGTTTCTCAAGCCCCAACCCAAACCCAACTCACAGCACAAAATTACCGCGCGTTCAAGCTCGAAACAAAAACGCTCTATGGCTTCGCGTTCTTAATCAAAGCTTCACACGGGCGGCTTATGAATCCTCGCGGCTCCGTAGGGTTTCTTCCTTCTCTCATACGAGTGCAGCAACCGCCCGAAAGAAAACCTCTTTCACAGCTCCCTTCTGCGACCTTTTTCGGCAATTCAATGCGCACCCGAAAAGAACGATTCTGTTCTTATATATATGTGCCAAGGTCAAGGGCCCACCACGTCAAGGGCCCACTCGGTTTTGCTTCTTATGCATGCGGACTCTTCTTTCCTTCTACGTGCACAGGCTTCGACGAATTTGCAGCAACTTCACGCCAAGGAGAAAAATTCCTAAATCAATATTATAAATGTGCCCAGAGTCAACAACTTTTACTCTGGGCCAACGTTTTGATTCCCTTTTACAATAAGAATTCGTAACTGCAGGGAAGATGAGAAAAACTTCATTTTCCTTTTATTTCCTCCTTTTGTAATTCCTTCGCGAGTCCATCGAATTAACTCGAGCCATAATTTAACAATCTCTACCTTGGCTCGACGTTTGAGCCAAATTACAATCGCTTCACAAAAATTCAAATTTTGCTGCTACTTTCCTATAGCCCCCAATGGGCTCAACCGCCACAGGTATTATCCAAGTCCAAGCCTCGCTTGAACTTCGCCATAACCGAAGACCTCATCAGAATACCAACTCCACATGCACCTTTAACTATTCCGCAATGATTTTCCGATGTAATTTCCTTTACCGCAGATAAAGCAAAACCATTGTTGCATCCATATCTATCAGGAGATCGAAAACGTACCTTGTTAATATCAGCAGTTACAGCAACCGTTGGCTCTATAGGCTCCACCTCGCTATGAGCACCATCTGTGCCGATTACTTTGCTAGTACTCATACTCGCTACCTCAGGAGTTTCTTGTGGCAACTCCACCTCAAGCTGAACACCGTTCAGATCCGTATTAACACTGTCACAAACACTCCTAGCTAGAACTATCGGAGACTTGTCAAGGGTAACTTCTCTGCTGTCAATAGGTGAATTTATATCCAGGCACCACAACTGATCGCCCCACTCACCTTGTGCATAACTATGTAATATGCACCTTGACATCCAATCAAGCTTACCATCACTAACTCGAAAATAACACGGGCAACCAAACAATCTAATAATAAAATAACCAGCAACGTTACCTGACCACACTTCTTTAAGAGTCTGCCATTCAATAGCAGTTAATGGGGATCTATTCACCAGGCAGCTTATCGTACTGAGCAGATCAGCTAGGATTCTCCTAGCAATACCAGCACTAGAGATAATTTTTCGGGCCGACTATAATAATGTTCTGCTCATCAATTCTGTAATTTGTTGTGATTTATTGGCACTAGTGCGATATTTCACTATGCCCTCTTTCATGCATAATTTATTTACCAGCTCTGAGCAAAACTCCACACTATTGTCAGTCTGCACATGCTTGATCGACTTACCAGTCTCCGTCTCGATCAAAGCTCTTGACTGCAAGATCCCGACACCAGCATCAAACTTGTGCATTAGCACAAACACCCAGGTCTTCCTCGAGCAGTCAATAGACTCTCGAACAGATGCATTCGACGTGTTCGAGACAAAATCTGTCAATGTCTCACCTTGAAGTTTATACAAGCCTCCGTGCTTAATTCCTTTCATTATCACCAAGGCACCTCAAACAACCTTTAGAACTCCACCTTTTGAAGAATACCTACAATCAATTGAATCTAAGGCACCCAAGGAAATTAAGTTTTTTTTTCAATTTTGGAACATGCCTCACTCCATCAATATCCTCACGATACCATCATGCATTCTGATTTTAACATCACCAACACCCACAACATCACACTCAGCGTTGTTCCCTAACTAGACTTTACCACTACCCGTGCACTGATAAGTAATAAACCAGTTTCTATTTGATGTGACATGAAAAGAACAACCAGAATCCATAACACATCCATCAAGCGATGAATCATTAGTGACAGACAAGACATAATCGGCATTATCTGTTATAGCTGCAACATTATCTGCAGAATCAACTATAATTCCCTAACCCTTCTCATTCTTCAACTTAAGGCAATCCCTTCTAAGATGCCCCCTCTTGCCACAACTCCAACAGACAACATTAGCAGTCCTAGATTGACTATGTCTGTTTATATTAGTACTACTGTTACCCACACGTGTTCTAGATCTTCCTCTATTTTCACCTACTAAATCAGTAGATACAAATTCACCGGATTCTCTTCTACGAATGTCTTTGCTCAGAATCAAATCTCGAACCCCATCAAACGTCAAACTTGTTGACCTAGAGGAATTACTAACAGTAGTAACGGTAGTATTCCAACTATCAGGCAATGAGGATAACAGAATCAAAGCATGTACCTCATCTTCAAAATCAATCTCAACTGAACTCAATTGACTAACAATTACATTGAATTCATTGATATGATCTGCAATTGACGCACCTTCACTCATCTTAAATTAAACAGACGTCGCATCAAACAGACCTTGTTGATCACAGAGGGCTTCTCGTACATATCCAACAGGGCTTGCATCAAATCAACAGTGGTCTTCTCCTTCAGGATGTTAAATGCGACGTTATGAGCCAACGCCAGCCGAATAACACCCATAGCTCGTCTATCCAGCAAATCCCAATCAACTTGCTTCATCATCTCTGGTTTCTCTCCAGATAAAAGCAAGTACAGATTCATCTGGTAAAGATAATCTTAAATCTGCATCTTCCACAAACTAAAATCTTTCCCATCAAATCTGTCGATTCTCACTTTTACTTCTTCTGTCGCCATCAATTCACTTCAACTTATCCAAGCCTATCTCTGATACCACTTGTTGCGATTAAAGCGAGCAATCGAACAAAATATAGATAGAAGAAGAAAATAAATCGGACACCAAATTTATGTGGTTCAGTCGTAAATACCTACATCCACGGGGAGAGCAGCAGCGAATTTCACTATAAATCAAGTGATACAATGAGATTACACACTCAAGTCACTCAAACACTCTCTCGATGTTTCCCAAGCCCCAATTACACCCAAACCTAACTCACGGCACAAAATTACCGCGCATTCAAGCTCGAAACAAAAACGCTCTACGGCTTCTCGTTCTTAATCAAAGCTTCACACGGGCGGCTTGTGAATCCTAGCGGCTACGTAGGGTTTCTTCCTTCTCTCGTACGAGTGCAGCAACCATCCTAAAGAAAACCTCTTTCGCGACTCCCTTCTGCGACTTTTTTCGGTAATTCAATGCGCACCCGAAAAGAACGATTCTATTCTTATATATATGTGCCAAGGTCAAGGGCCCACCACGTCAAGGGCCCACTCGATTTTGCTTCTTACGCGTGCGGACTCTTCTTTCCTTCTACGTGCACAGGCTTCAACGAATTTGTAGCAACTTCACGCCAAGGAGAAAAATTCCTAAATCAATATTATAAGTGTGCCCAAAGTCAACAACTTTGACTCTGGGCCCACGTTCTGATTCCCTTTTACAATAAGAATTCGTAACTGCAGGGAAGATGAGAAAAACTTCATTTTCCTTTTATTTTCTCCTTTTGTAATTCCTTCGCAAGTCCACCGAATTTCACATTTTAGCAAACGCTTAAACTCGAGTCATAATTTAATAGGGATACCCGAAAAAGATCAAAAGTCGTGCGTTTTATAAAATGGAAAAACAGGGTTAACAGCAGTCAGGAGGAGCAAAATTTCTTACATGCACTATAAGGAAATGACTTTTTGCGTTGTCGGACCGGACCACGTCAAGGAGCTAGCCACCAGGTCCAATCTCCATGGAAAGATGACACGCGGTGAGTGGCACTGGAAACCAATAACCATAAAAAGAAAATAAGAACGAATCCCGTAAATGCAAATCTTATATTTAGATAAGGTTTTGCTTTATCATTTTGTGCGATTAAATCCTCCAACTCGCCATTAATTTCTTTAGCTCTTTTTTTGGGGTTAGTAATAAGGGCATCCTCATTCCTCAACATAAAAATTTGGATGGACCATGCCCTAATAACAAGCACACGAAATTCCACCATTGTCCCTCAAATACGCCAGAACAAACATTCAGGCTCAACACAAAAAATGAAGGATATGAAGCCTAGAGAAGAACAACGGAAAACGCCCAGGCTTAAGAAACAATCTGAAATATCACATAGAGAGCTTTCGCTGCATATCCAAAGACGCTTTGTTTCCTGCAACAGCTAGATACGGAGTCTCACACCAAAGACCGCCATTTTAACAGCTCCTGTAGACTGAGGAACAACATGATTATGGAAAACTCCATTCCATTCCCAAAATAGAGTAAATGGCACCATTCCAAATAATTTTCAATACGATTTTAGCCAAAGACCTCCCTCTAGCAGCTCCAAAGAACCCACTCTATCCCAATTTTTAACATTCCAACAAACCCCATTAGAGATCTCCATTTTTCGAGAAGGCACCCTCAGGAAAACAAAGGTTTCCTAGACTCAGGAAGAAGAGCATAACACACATTTGTCTTCAATGGAGGACCACCTTTTTATCCCGTCAAAGGTTTGCAGCCTGTTCAAGATAGCAACCCAAGCTATAAAGCTGAATTTAGGTGAATTTGGATTAAATTAGATGACTCGATGCCAAGAGATCTTCTGCTTTTTATCCCTTCCTTACTCCCAAGCTTCAGCCTGAATGAAGCATCCAGAGGAATTTCCTATGAAAAATGCTCTCCCCTCAAGAGCAGAGCAGGGGAAATAGTTTTCCACATATTGCTGCTTGACACTAGCAATGTTGTACTTTAGCTAGTATGTCCATGATGGGGTGTGATTGGAACGCACCGTTTGGTCTTGATATGTTACGATGGAAAGACATCCTTTGAAAGGGTATGAAGGGAGATGTATAAAAATCTCTTGAAGACAACCGTGGCACAGTTGGCAGAAAATACGCTCAGAAAATCCTCTCATTGTTTGTTTCATTTCCATCAAAAGAGAGAAGGCATTCCATTTCACCTTTACAAGAACGATCGGCATTTACGCTGTGGAAATCGGATGTTTTCCTTGTGATTACATTCAGAGACCAACGTGAGATAATTTTGTTCATGATTCATCCGCAATTCAACGTTCGTTCTGGGGATAATTGCTGTTTGCGCATCGAATAAAGGTAAGCCGTCTTCCGCCGACTTGAATCCCAACAAGCAACTAGAGAGTTGAGGCCCAATGCAGCATTATACATCGGTTTTTGAGGGTAAACATCCAACATCACGCCCATGAGTATGTTTGGGAATAATTGATCTGGAAGAAGAATGAAATCAAACTTTAGGATATGATAACACTTTTTTTAAGGAATTATTTGTCTCAGCTAATGGTTACAACAAAATCTTTTTTTAAGACAAAAATCCTCTGGAATACAACAAAATCTCAAGCAAGAATACCATATAGCAATTATGGTATTTCTCTAGTAACTCTGAAAGGAAAACCATTGCAAAACAATAGTTGTATTTTGAGAAAGAAAATTGACAAAACTTAATAATGAAATGAGACGGAAAACCAATGAATTTATTCAATCTTTAAAACGCAAGCAACCCTTCGGGAAAGGTTGTAAAAGGCGCAGATACTTTCTCGAAAGCACGTTGAAATTTCGGATTAAAAAATAATAATTTATAGTTTTTATTTATTTTTTATTTCCTTTTTTTCTGAATTCTATAACTTCTAAAAATTAATGATCGAAAAAGTACAACCTTTCAAAGATTAAGATGTTATGACCAATAAAAGAAGACAAAAAATAATCGCAACATCATTGCGAATTATGATCCACAAGCATGGAAGCAAGCCAAGTGCTAAGTGGGCCTAACAATCACGCACCTGCACATGAATATAGTAGGGTCAAGCCCACTTTAGCCCGTTGACTTCAATTGTAATGTTAGGAGATTTCCACACTTATAAATTGATCAAAACGCTCCCCATTTTTCTATGCGGGAGAAGGCAGTTTTGGTTTGTTTTACAAATAAACATCCAACAGAGGATGCCAAGGATCATTCCATAAGAAACATGATGTTCATTACCAGTAGTATATCTGACATGTGGCTTGAGGAAGACCTTGCCTTGAGGAGCTTCCTCCAAACATAGGCCTAATTCTCTAAAAATCCTCAACTTTAGATCAGTATCAGTTCTAGCCCAAACTTTTTTTTGTCTAAAAACAACCCAAACTTTAGGTCTATCCCAAATCTACCCTGAACATTTTTTTGTCTAAGAGAAAAATCACTAATTTTTACTCTAATATCAAATCTACCTCCATTGATCCTTTGTCAAAAAATCGCCATTAGCCAGCCCTAATTTTCATATCCTAGTACGGTTTGTTAATGTGGATTTGTTATCAATGTGGAAATTCTACATCAAGTTGGGATTAGACCACAAAGATAGATTTGAAAATAGATTGAAAGTTTGTGATTTTATTTGAGACAAAACAAAATTCATGGTAGATTTGGGACTAGACTCAAGGTTGGGGTTTTTTCTAAGATTTAAAAAAAAAAAAGTTCAAGGCATAATTGAGACTAGATCTAAAATTGGTGATTTATTCTTAGACAAAAAAAGTTCGGAGCAAAATTGGGATTAAACCTAAAGTTTGGGGTTTTTAAGGGAATTAGTAAGGGTGAGCATGATCTGGGTGGGCAGTTCCCACCCTCAAACTAAGAAATCACCCACTAAGGACCGGTTCTAAAAAACTGAAATCGAGAACTGTCCGTTGGTTTCGTGGATTCACCCGGGAATCGAACTGTCAGTCTGATCCAGTTCTCAAGTGGGTCGAATGGAACCAATTCTTAATCCCTGCAAAATTGTATTCATGAATCAATACCATGGTGAATCTAGTTTCTATGTGGCCACTTTTTTGCAATAAATATATTTGTATCAGTTTTTATCTAAGATTGATGTAAACTGATTTGTTTGGTCTTTGATTGATTAAGGAAAAACAACCTTAAGTATTGATGGTTATACCTTGGAAATCTTAATGCCATATTGCATTTCAAATGGTGTATGCATATCAAATCAATTGTGAATCTCACACGAGCCTAAACAATGTATGCACACGAATTGATTTCCTTTGTCCTTCAAATAAAGTATAGACGAACTAAGAAAAGAAACTTTACTCACTTGATAGACACATGAACGCCAAATTAATTGTTTAGATGATGAGTACTTGTGTATTTGACAAGGAAGCACGGACACGTTCAAAGGGCCTCCGTGTCGTGTCGGACACCCGACACGTGTCCGACACGCTCGGACACGCGGTCAACACGTGTCGGAGTTTCCGACACGTGGTCAACTCTTTCCAACATGCTTGTCGGAGCATGTCCAGAGGTTTCTGGGTGGATCTGTAGGTGCGAAGGGAAGAAGGTGATGGAGGGTGGAGGCACGGGTGAGGGATCCGAGGCGACGCTGCAAGCGACGGCGAGGGAGGGCTGCGACCGCCGACTACAACACCGACTACAACGTAGAGAAGGCTGTGACCACTGACTGCGCCAAGAAGCCTTCTCGATAGTCTTGGTCAGTTGCAACCGCCGATTGCAAAGCCGAGATGGAAAACCGCAACTCCGCGATGGAGGGCTAGACACGAGGCTATGACAGCAAAGGGGAGAACGGAAGCGAGGCAGCGGCGAGAGAGGTGGAGACCGAGCAAAGGGAGAGGAGAAAGAAGGTGGTTGCTAGCGTTTTTGCCCTTTGGGCTGTTTTTAGGAAGAAGAGAAAGGAGAGAGACGAGGCGTTGACGGCTCCTGGGGAAAGAAAGCCTCGTGTAGGGGAAGTGACAGGCGCAGGGGTGGGTGGGGGTGGGGGAAGAAAACGCATGCTGAAATAAATGGGTGGGACCCATTTAACCCTAAAAAGAAATATTGAACATTAAATAACTTTATTAATACATGATAAGGCTAAAAATAAATAAATAGACGGGTTAAAAAGTTACTTCAAAAAATAAAAGCACTAGATATTAAATAATGATAAATTTGGATCATCATAGAAAAATGTAAATTTATTTTGACTCTAATCTTTCATTAGTTATTTATTTCATCGATAACTTTTGTTAAAGTAAAAAAAATATCTTTCCAATTTTTTATGAATAAATTTATTAATGTTATTAGTATAGATTTATTATAGGCTATTTTTTTATTGTTTATTTATTTATGAATTTGAATAAATTAATTTAAATATAATAATTAATCATGTATATATAACAAATTTATTTAATATTTAATGTATCAGAACGTGTCGGAATTCTCTACTTTTTTAGAAATGGCGTGTCGCGTGTCGTGTCATGTCGTGTCGTGTGCTGCATGTCGCGTGTCGGTGCTACCTAGGTATTTGAATTGACATGTGATACTCTTATGGTTCTATCAGTCCATAAATCTTGAAAGATATACCGGAGAAGGTCTCTCTATTGCAAATAACACAAGTTATTGCTGAATCTTCTAGGAAGTTATAGTTGAGGGTGGAGTTTTATATATATAGCGGCCTAGTCCAGGTGAGCAATTCCACGCCTAAAAATGAGCACCAGAACAGTACTTTATCAGTTCTAGTAAATTGGAATTGGGGAACTGGACCAATCTCCATGGAAACCGCCAGTTCTAGGCTAGTCCGATCCGATTTCGAGCAGTTTTCAATTTCTTTGTACACCCCTAGAAATTAGGCCTCCAAACATATGTGTAGCCATTCTTGGGGAAATAGACCCAAAAGAAAATATGTCCCTTAGCTTTTCTCCATTAATGAAATCAAGTTCCTCCATCAATCATCATTAGTGACATCATCAACTTACTGATGTGGCATAAACCAGACGTGGATATGAACATATATATAAGCCCAACCCCTCCTCTCTCTCTCTCTCTCATTTATCTTCAATGCTTCTTTCAATGTTTTTAATGTGTGCATTAAAAATCTTAAAATTTACAAACTAATATAATTAGCGCAATCAAGTTGTTAGACGTGTTCAATTTGAGTGATGGAAAATATAGGTCTGACATTTTTAAGGATATTTTGAGAATGAATGGCACTAATGTGACATGGCAAAAAAATTGGCAAAAATAAGAAATAATAAATAAAAGGTGAAAACCCGGGAAAAAAAATAATAGGAAAACGGAACCGAGGGGAGAGGGTGTGGCCCCTCTCTTCAGGGGAGTGTTGAAGCGGTCCACGTTTTGATTTTTATTTCATTTTTTTTATGGTTTCTTGGTGCCACTTAGTGCCAAGTGCCACGGTCCATAATTATCATATGGAGTTGACAGAATATTTGATTACACTAAATACACAAATTTTAATACTTGGTTACACTTTCACAATAAGTTTTAAGACTAGGACTTCCCCATACTTATCCCTTTTAAGTAAACCGAAAGTGTATGAGTGGACACTTAAGTGTCAAAATTTTCAAAATGTATACTTAAATGTCACTTTTTTAAACAAAATTGAACACTTAAATGCCAATCCGGTGAGACTAGCCAAAAATCTGATGTGGTATTATTTTAAGAATAAGAATGATCTACGTGACTTGCCGGGGTTATTTACTCAACAATCAATATGCAAAACAACGTCGTCTTCATGGTCCCCCAAATAAAAAATCCTTAATCAGCCAAAATCCCCAAATTAAAAATCCTAAATCCAGCCACCACAAACCAGCACCTAGACCTCAGCGACGGCGGTGACCAACATGCGACCATGAGTGAACAATGAGCGGCAACAAAGCCTCGACAAGAACATCAACCAAGTGTGAAGAATCGAGCATTAAACAGCGCTAGATTCAGTACGATAAACGACGTCGTTTATCAACCAAGCCAAAACAACATCATTTAGCGTTCACCCTATTCACATGGACGGCATGACATTTGCCCTATCCATGTGGATAATTATTTTTATAATAATTGCCAATTTGCCACATCAATAAAAGTACTATCCAAAAAATGCCATGTTAGCAATTTGGCTAGAAATTTTCACCGTTGATACTTAAGTGTTCATTTCTTCTTCGATTTTGACACTTAAATACACATTTTGAAAGTTTTGGCACTTAAGGGTGCGAATGATAATCATTTTATTCCAGAAATCAATTTCTAGTTATAAATTGATTTTTCTATTTCTATTTCCCGGACGAATTTTGAGCAAAAATACATGTTTAATAATCTTTCAAAATTTATATTCTCGAAATAAAAATTTATTTGATAATGACACAAACTTTCTTCCTACCAAGCGATAGTGGAAAACAGCCAACATTCAGCGACCAACGGTCAACATCTTAAGTCTCACAAGTGGCGATAGCCAACAGGCGGCGATGAGAGTAAATGATAAGAAGAGTTTTCATTTCTTGCTTTTTTTTCAAAAATAAAAAAGTCTAAGAATCGAAAACTGAAATTGTGTTACCAACAATATTTATGTTCCAAACCTATTCTAAAGGACAGAAAAATAGAGAAACATAATAGTTATCATACACACCTTAAGTGTCTCACTTATGACAAGTTTTAACACTTAAGGGTTTCAACACTCTATTTATCTTGCTTGTGTTTGCTGATGTGGTGCTTTTTTCACATTGCATCAACATAATTCAATTTTGATGAATAGTATACTTCATAGACAATGTTTAGGACTTGTACTCCACACAAAAAAAATTTAGGTAAAACAACAATGTCAAATTGTTCATTTGAATGTCCACAGTCGGGTCAGATCTACTAGAAGAACATGCCTCATATTTTGTCAATGAACAAGTATTTTTATAACCAATATCCAACTAACTTATGATAGATTTGACATTATCTTTCTAGTCGAGAAAGTTACCAGACACTATGATTAATTACTATGACTAATTTGCCCCATATAATAATTCATATACTTAAAACTTATTTTCTATAAGCAAAAACAACTCTTTTCAATGTAATAACTTTTAAAGAACAACTTAGTTTTTCCCCCGATTTATCAGCGAGGTTTCTTAAGGTGAAGTTAACTTAAATCTACTCTGAAATAGTGGCTCCTTAAACTATTGAGTAATTATCCACTAGATTACTAATTTTCTGAACTTATTATACCGAAAGAGGTTCTTAAATGTACCTCTTTCAGAAAAGAAACCTACTGTCGACCATCCTCCGCACCCGACACATATCCATCGAAGCAAAAGTAACTCTTATTGAACATTGAGAGTCTTCCTTCTTCTTCATCCAATCTATGGACCCTGCGATCCTTTTGGTTCAGTAAATATGGAAACTTTACAGTATAATATCCCTTTGCAGCAACTTATGGCGCATGAAATAAGTCAAGTCATCCGCAACTTCCAATTTGCAGGGAAAGCATGCTCAAGTAGCATAGCAGCTGAAGGCCTCTCAGTAGGTTGTCTTTGGAAGCAGCACTGCAGGATATCCTTTCCCTCCGCAGATATCATCTCGGGTATTGGCAGAGCACTTCGCATCACCTTAAACATAGCCGCAGGCTGTACTGAATGTTGAAACCTTAAACAGAATCTAAAGACACAGATGACATCCCAAAGGTAATATGCGCAGTCCCAAACTTCCAACAGAAAGCAGTGACCCATGCTCGGTCCAAGGACTAACAGAGCAAATGAAAAAGCAACACAGCATTCCTACCCGCTCATACTCACTCCATGGAGGTTTCCCAGTTAGCATGTCAATAATACTACATTCCAATCTCCAGATGTCAACAGTATGATCATGTTCCATGCTATTATCATTTGCCATCAACGATTGTATGAGTTCCAGGGTATCCTATTTCATCACTCCACCACGACAGAAAAAGAATGCAGCATTGACGTTCACAAAAGTGAAGTACTTCTGGAGCCATCCAGTTTAGACTTTCCCTTCAAGGAGCAGTAAGCTGCTTGTCCAATAAGCTAAGAAACGAAGTACATTAGTAAAGTCAGAGACTATTTGGTGTCTTCATGGAACACAGATTAAAATTGCAACATCTTCATAGAGATAGATACATCAGATTGGTAAAAAGAACTAATTTCGACTTATGTTAGCTCATCACTGAGAAAAAAGACCATGAAGCAATCAACAAAATAATTTCAGCAAATGCTTCAGAACTTGAGAAGAGAGCAACAATACCTCAGCTACTGTCCAGAATTCCATTCTATGGTCCACTTTTCATTACCCCATGTTAGGAAGGAGGTGCTTCTTACTCTGACTAAATTCGATGGTTCTCTTGGAAGGCAGAGGAGCAGCAAAAACAACACAAGAACCTTTCGCCCAAGGTATTGTCCTATCCACTATGCCTCTCAGGAACTTCTTAGAAACCAGTAGAAAGGGAAAGAACTTTCATTAGGTTTCGGCATCTAACCACAGAAAGAAATCTCTTCCGTTTTATGCAACATATTTACTTTACTCGAAACAATGGGAAAAAATGAAAGAAAATCATTCACTAACTTTTCATCCATTTATAATAGACTTTTGCATAGATGAATTGCCATGGACCAATAATGAAACGTACGCATTGAGAGACCATAGATGAAGAATTACAAGTTTGCATGTCTTCTTTCTCTTCTTTTCTTTTGGCACCTATCAGACACCGACTTCACGTACACAAGTAAATGCACCACAGATCAGCAAGGAATTTCTACATGCACTCAGTAGTCTTGCAGCGAAGAGGTGGAAACTCACATGTTTACCAATCCCAAACTCAGCAAGTTTGACCATCTGCATCCACATATAAATAGATCCCTTTAAATCCATGCGCCGGCCCCAGAATTTTCACAGGTCTCTAGGCACAAAAAAGAAGGTCTATCGTCCTCATCCAATGTGCAAGTCATCTCATGACGCTTGATCAATGGTTTTGAATTACCCATGTATGGATTTGTGAACATGCAGGTAAGCCAATCTAGTCACAATATGGCAGGAAACATTGTAGACAACTGACTGTCAGGGCTCCAAGATGTTCCTGGATATTTTGTCTATCGAACCGTGATGTGCATATTCTAGGTATATATGTTAAGCCAATCCACAACCTGAGTATGTATGAATATGTTGAAATTTTGGTGAGCCAAACTATGAATGCCCGTTGAGCTGGGACGTAAAGATGCCATGGAAAGGTGACTTACGATTTGACTGCCATAATACTGCAGAATGTCCAGATGTCTTAAACTGGCTAAGTACTTCAATTTCCTGTGTAACGGGTCGAAAAAAATCAAGGAAGCAAAGCAATCAATCACCTGGAAATGAAAAAAGAAAGTTTCCCCAGCACATTTAGATCAGATGATAGGATAGATTGAATCCTATAGCATAACCAAAAAGATTACCTGCTTTAACTGCCTCATGCACTCAGCCGAATTTGGAGCATAACTCCAACTCCTTCAATGCACATAGATTCTCTGGTTTCTCCATCACGTAACATGTCAAAGTTTATCTAACTGGATGTCTGAAAAAATGCAACATTTCGAAGTTTCCCAGAGCTAACTCGCTGGTAGCTTGCAATGCCAACCCTTCCAAAAGGGCCACGTCCAATAAGCTGGCCTTTTTGCCATTGACTTGCTAGTGGTAACTGCTCTGTTCTTTCAACAACTTGAGTATTAACAGAAGCTGAAGCTGTAGGGTTCTCCATCTATCCATGACTTTGAAGTATCAAAGAGGCACACCTAGTAAGTTTGCATAAAGGGTGATTACTGTGCAATTCTTTCTTCTTCTTTATATACTGCATCTTAACTTAAAGTGGCAAAGGGTGAAAAGAAAACTTCCTAGCCTACATTCCAGATATAATAAAATTTCTAAGATGTTCAGATATTCTACACCCGATATTTTAATGTTGAAACAATTTAATGAGGTTCATGTTGCTCTGTACCAAAAGAGCAAAGCAGCATATGTGGCACAACATTTTCAATCAACAAGTTTAGGCAAATAACATATATAAAATCTTTTCTAGACACAAATACAAGGGAGGTGGTTTTCCCCAAAATTTTATGTGCACTTGATGGGGCTCGCTTATGTTTGCACCTTGAATACCTCTCTCCTCGTTCTGTTTGAATCAGAATGTGGCTTGTTCTGCCGAGGAGGGACGTGTTAACTTGGCTGAACACAAATGATTGGTATAAAAAATATTCATGATGAAGTAGACGTGGACAGAAAAATAAAAATTAATCATTTGCCAATTTCATTTTAAACCCTGCTTGTGTATTCAGTTGAAGTGTTCTCTCTTTCTCTTTCTTGTATCCATTCCATACACAGATTATGTATAGACTGATGATGGAAGCATTCAGTGGCTTCTCAACAGTGTGAAGTTCGGCTGACAGACCAATCACAATCACAAAGGAAATGAAAATAATGAGTTAATAAGCAATCAACAGGCCCATTGTATTACAATGTCATCGCTGTAAGAATAGCACCTCTCTGACTAAGAAGAAACAGTTGGCAGTTTGACACTGTAATACAAACAGCATTCTAGCTCTTGTGAATTTAAATTGCTCTTACAGAAAACAGGTTGCTGACAAATGGACCCCAATTGTAGTAGCTCAGTCTCACACAACTTTTCATGAGGTCGTAGAAGTGACAGTCAATTAAAAAGTCTTTACCTGCAAGTGAATGGGGGTCCAGCGAGCAAGTGATACAGGTTACTTTGCACTTCATGGGTTTTCAAAACATCTTACTTGGGGGGCTCCGCCAGCCTATTGCGCTTTCCCAGATTGTACGCTCTAAGAAATCTGTAATGTTGCTCTAGAGCTCAGTCATTGGGATGGTCTCACCCCAAAGGTCCCCACATTTCCTCAGGGTCCAGAATTTATAATTGGGAGATACCCCTCATTAAATAGTGTGTTGAGATACATGTGTTAGTTGTGGTAGAAAAGTCTCGCATCAGAGAATTGGTGTAGTTTGGTGTATTTAATATATCCTAATTGGCCCATTCATTAGCTTCATTTCTGAAGGTGGCTTTAACTAGATATGTTGTGGTGTAGCCATCTTTGATGGTAGTCTCGGTTTGGATCTTCAAGTTTGGATAAGGGCCAATTAGGATATATTAAGTACGCTATAGCACTCTCGATAGGGCAGAATCATCTTCCGTTTCGGACAGTCATATACTCGAACAATGCTCTTAACAAGAAACTCAATACATTTACTTACAGCCAGATATAGTTGAACTAATGCACCCTTGAGGAGGAATTGTCAGTTTCGGACAGTTATGTGCTTCAACTGCTATGGGAATGAAACCTAAGGTGCCTTCACAAATACTTTTCAGTTGTGGAAGATCGTGAAGCAGCAACCTCTTCGACTTTAGGGGAGAAAATGGAAATGGTAACGAAGAAGAGCAAGTGTTCAAAGAAGCGCTACCCCCGTGATTTTCTCCTCCTCCGCTGATTATCTCCTCTATCCCTTCACAGCCACGAACCTCAATGTGTTCAAGATTTGGAAGATGGAGAAATCCTTCATGCGGTAGCAGCTCCCTGATGTTATTGCAATTTTTTACTTTAATTGTTGTCAGATTAGGAAAGTGGGGGAGCCAGTCAAATCCCATCACTCTCTTCATGTTGCCACAGTCCTCTAAAATGATCCTTTCAAGTCTGGGGAAGGCAGGGTATTCAAGTTGCAGGAGTGATGTAACGGAGGTAGTCATCCCTTCTATTCCCTCGCATTGAGATATAGAAACCTCATGTAATTTTAAGAGGGAGAATCTAGACTCATACCCAAACAAATACTTCAGTTTCGAACAACCCGTGATTTTAAGCATCTAAAGAGAAGGGAAGGGACAGGCCAGTGAGCCACTAGTGTTGCGTACTTCTGCTTTATCAACTTCAGCTCCCCCAAAGAGCAGCACTGAGTTGTCCCATTTTTTTATTCTTAGCACCTTCAGGCGTTGGAGTTGGCCCATGCCAGACAAATTTGTCATACGTTGCCAATTTCTCAGCTTAAAGAACTCCACGTCTTCTGGAATCAATATAGAATCGTTATTCATTTCCTCTCCCCCTCTAGCCATAGCGTAATTGCAAGATTTGATTTCAACAGATTTGCAATCATGATAATCCTCATCTTCCTTTATTTTATTCTCTGGCCAAATTTCAGGATCGGAATACACATATGCAGATACAGACCAAATTTTTTTTCCTTGATCCACAATGAGACTGTAATTATGGCAATGCCTACGTTGAATAATCCTCACATATTTGTTGAAATCATCAACATCGCCAAAATTGCACTCTAGTCTCTGCAATGCCTTCAATTTAATCACCTCGTATGCCTTCACCTTCACCTTTCTTGCAATCTTAAGATATTGCAAGTTCACCAGTCCCCTCAATGTTTCTTCCAATAATGTTTTACTACCAGTTCCAGATAGGTTGAGGTATCTCAAATTCCTCAACTTTTCCAAACCCGCAACCTCTATCAGAGACGAACACATATTGACATCCAACTTCCTTAAGAATTTCATGTTTCCTAAATAAGGAATACGATGTAATGACCAACAGCCTCTAAGCAACAATGCTTTCAAATTTGACAACTTTGACAAGGAATTTGGAAGTTCTGTTAATGCATAACATTCACTTAAGTTTAGAACCTTCAGCGCCCGCATATTCATGAAGAAAGAATCTTGGATCTTTATGCTTTTCAAACTAAGACTCCCATTTAGTAGCAAAGTTGACAGTTTAGGACAATTTGGTGACATATCTGGTGGAATGCCCTTGATCCGACCCTGCATCAAAGAAAGTTTCTCTAAGTCCTTTGTCCAATTATCAACGTCCGGTATCCTTCGCAGACCCAAGCCTGCTTTTACCATATAAGCCGTACCCACGATATGTAATGCCATTTGTCTGATCAAATCATGCATCCTGGCACGACCATCATCAACTTCCAGCAAGCAAGCTTTTCGAAGCATGTCCACTATGGTAAGACCCCAGTAATATTGTTCCTCCCTTGTATCAGCTTCATCAAGAAATCCCTCATCAATAAAATATTCTATCAATTGCAATTGCGGGATCGATATATTTTCTGGAAATAGAGCACAGAATAAGAAGCACTGTTTAACTAGAGGGTCTGACAAGCGTTCGTAGCTGAGTTTTAACACTGGCAAGACTTTATATCTCATCTCTGCGTGTTTTGTAATGGATCTCTCCAATTTATTCAATGTGTCTTTCCACACAAAAAAACTCTCCTTTCCTCTCATGCTACTTGCCATTGTGCTAATTGCAAGTGGCAAACCTCTGCATCTATTCACGATTTCCCTTGCAACCTTTACAACTGGTTTATTGGTTAGCGGTTTAGGCCCAAGTTCCTCCACAAATAATTTCCATGCGTCTTGATTATCTAAAGGTTGAATTTTAATCTCTTCACAATCCATTCGAGAACATACTTCGGAGAAACGAGTTGTTAGGACCACCTTAAGCCCAGCTCTATTAGGAATTCCCACATCCTGGAGTATAAAATGCTGCCACACATCATCAAAAATCAATACACAGTTCTTCATTCTTTCTAAATGCACCGACAATATCGCTGCTCGTTTCTTCTCATGCTCATCCTCCATAACGCCAAATTGTAGTAACTTCCAAATATCATTCTGCAACTTATAAATGCTGAAATCATGAGACATGTTGAGAAAAAGCACCCCATCAAAGGTTGCATCTTCGAGGAGTCTATTATATATGTGCATCGCAAGAGTTGTCTTTCCAACACCACCCATTCCATGAATCCCCAATTTGCATACATTATTCTCCTTCAGACGGTTCCAAATTAATTTTGTGGTCCCACGAATCGCTTCACCTATTAGCTTTTGTTCCAAAAATGGCCCTCCTTTGGCATCTCTCGCCTCTCTGAGTAGTTTCTGCGGAAGCCTTCGTTCTATGAGCTCTTCCACATCTCTCCTCAGTGTCTCAACCGGCTCCTTTGGTGGCAAAGTTTCCACATTGGCTTGGCCAATCATTGGGAAATTATTTCTTGCTCTTTCTGTTTCTTTCGCCGATCTCTCAACAGATATACTCATCTTCTCCTGAACTGAGGAAGCAGCAGACTCTTTCTCCATCTGCTCCTTGATAAAAGCTGCTAGGTCATCGAACTTACTCACTTTTCTTTTCAGGTTTCTTACCCCTTCATCGTTGGCATAAATGCTCCGCATCTCCACGATTGAAGAACCCCTCTTCATATCTAATTTATGAAAAACATATGTTAGAATTCGATAAAATAAACTGGGGATATTTAAGGATCTAACAGAACGATAGTGACGATTTAGATTAATCCAGACACACCTTGTGATGATGGTGGGCCTGTTGTATTTCTTGCCGCCCCTGGAAATGGCAAATCAAGGATTGTTGCCTCAACATTGTGAGAGTCTCTTGCATGCTGTGATGCAATTGAGGGATCTATGTCCATTGGAGTTTGCAATTGAGGGTGCTGATTGCATACCCGCAAGCAATCTGAATTATCTACATCAGGTAAGTGATCATCCTGGAATGCTGATGCTCCTGCTGGAGTCTGCTGGTCATTCATTTGTGTTTCCTCAGCAGAAGGAGATCCAATGGAACATTGTGCCTGATGTGGCTGATATGGCAAATTAGGTTTAACTGATTTATCTTCCACTGAAGCCATCGTTGACGAGCTTTTACCTGTGTTTTGTTCATCAAAATTAGGATATGGTTAATTGGAACACTGGCAAATGCCTGTTGTGCCTAGTTTACTCAATCCAGTGGGTCCAGTGGACACGTACAACGCATTCGATGCACCATTATTAAGGAATAGGTGATTGACTAAAAGTCCTATGGGAAAAGCATGTTTATCAAAGATATTTAAGAGTCACCGCTTTGGTTAAAAAGCATTAAATGTTGGCTTTGAAGAATATAACAAATGTTTTTTTCTCCACGCCTAAATGAATGTTTTGAAACTTCACATGAACATACCATGCCTATTTTGTGCCTGTGACGACATTGTTGAATTGTGATAAGATCGAAATGACGACATCGTTGAACTGTGATGAGATTGACACTCTCTTTTTTCTAAGAGAGAGGTGAAGCTTCTGTCCCTCAACTCTCCTTTTTGTAAGGGAGGGATCAAGATTGATAGGTTATCCGACTCTGTTATTGAATATAAGTTTTCCATATCTTCGAAGCTTTGTGATGACAGAGGAACAGCTAAAGGCAGCATGTCATGTGACTCTGGTTCCATGGAAAATTGACTGTTGGCTTCTCTGCTCTCTTCTTCAGCCACCTCAGCTTGAGTCCGCTCGTCATGTGACTTTGGTTCCATGGACGATTGACCATTGGCTTCTCTTCTCTGTTCTTCAGCCACCTCTCTGCTCTCTTCTTCAGCCACCTCATCGATTAACGACAGCATTAGCTTTTTTACGGAGTCTGGCACTTCTGTGCAAATTGAAATCCCTTCATTTGGGACTTTGAGCAAGTGAGCCTTCACTCCTGTAAGGTCTCCAAAGGATTCTTTACTGCAGTAATAACAACGCCATTTGTTGTCCCCCAGTCTAATGACGAATTTCCAGGCTATATCGTCTTTGTTACGAACCTACAAGCAAATAGAATGCACTCCATCATATAGTATCCTAATCTTTGTATATCTTTCTAGCGCGCATAGCGTTGCTCTCGAGCAAATAAAAGGTACAGCAAATATGAAATCCACCTCATCGAGTAACCAGTGCATTAGCTCGCTTATTTGGTCTGGCACCTTTGCGCACAAGGAAATCCCTCTGCCTGGAATTTTAAGAAGGTGACTTTTCACTCTAGTAACTGTTCCAGAGTATTCAGTCTTGCAGTGAGGACAACGCCATTTCCTGGCATCCACTCTACTCACGAATTTCCATGCTATATCTTCAAATGGCGGCATCTTGTCGACTTGATTATCAACCTACAAGCAAAGAGGGTGCACCCAATCATATAACATATTGCATATTTTCTTAGCGCGCATAGCATATTTCTCAAGCAAATAATAGCATCCACAAGTACTAAAGCTGCAAAATAGCTTTAATGGGTAAGCTATTCAACGAACAAATGCAGTTCGCTGTTTTTTGGGACAAGAAAGACCCAATCAACTCAAATACAATTTGGAAATTGCGGACTAACTACTAAAGTTAATAATTAATTCTAGAATTACAAGATTTAACAGGTTGCCGCCCAAAAAGTGGCTTAGGCTGCGTTTGGTTGTGTTTCTTTTTGTGTTTTTGAACAATTTTTCTGTTTTTGTTCTTTTGTTCTCGGGAACAAAAAAGAAACAGAAATAAGAAACACAAATTTTGTGTTTTTGTTATTTCAAAAACACTTTCTTATTTTTCTTCTTATTTTCTTCTTCTTATTTTCTTACATTTTTGTTTTGGCCGGTCGCCGGCCTCGGCCATGGCCGGCGACCGGCAACCCGGCGGCCTCGCCGACGACGAGGGCCGGCGGCCTCGCCCGTGGGCCACGGCGAGGCTCGGCCTCGCCTTGGGCGGGCGAGCTCGAGCTCGCCCAGATCCGGGCGAGATCGAGCTCGCCCGGCCAAGGCGAGCTCGATCTCGCCTAGATCCGACGAGGCGATGGCTCACGAGCTCGATCTCGCCCGCCGGCGAGCCGAGCCTTGCCGGGCCGGCGAGCCTCGCCGTGGGCTGGGCGAGGCCGCCGGCCCCTCGTCGGCCGGTCGCCGGTCGCCGGCCATGGCCGAGGCCGGTGACCGGCCAAAAGAAAAAAAAAAAAAAAAAAAGAAAAAATAAAAGAAATAAAAAAATTATACAAATTTTACAAACGTGTTTTTTTGTTCAAAATTGTTCTTTGGAACAGAAAACTTTTTTTAATTTCTGTTTCCTCAACAACAATTTTTAAACAGAAACACAAACAAACGCACCCTTAGCCAAGTCGGGCGGCACGCACTGTTCACCTGCAGCGCAAAGCGGACTTCGAGAATTCGTTTCTCTCCACCTGGCTCAAACTCGAACTCTGTGAAATCCAATATACTCGAGGAGATGTGGGGAATCGAAAGATCGTTGGATTTTGGCCGAACCGTTGCAGGTGAAGCAAAACCCTAAATAGATCTGGATATTAACTTTTAAAACGAAAATCCCTGATTCGTGAGAAATAGAGCTAAAATCTCTTGCCTGGTGGTCGAAAATGGAGATTTCTGGCGTCGCCCGACCTTTCCGACCGGCTGCACTCCACCGTCGTCGTTCTTCCCCCCTCTATCTCCTCGCCCCTCCTCTCTCTAATCCTCGGTCTCTCTCAGCGTTGTGATCGAATGAGTATTATTTATTCAATGAGGTGCTCGCGCGGAGTAGGTCTAATTGGGTTTTAGAGTGATTTTTTTTTTTTTTTTTTTTTTTTTGTTCCAATAGTTTTAGAGTAATTTATGTAGTATAATATTAGAAATTCGTTTTAAGATGATTTGTAGAATGCCTTGACAGAACTTTATATCTATAAACTAAAAAAAATACTTAAAATTTACCATATTGTTTTGAAAATGGTCCGACAAAATAACTGCTCATTTTTTCCTTTTGTTTTTCTGTCCAAAATTCTATGTCATGCTAATGCAATCACTTTAGTGATGTTCTGTTCGCTAAAGAAGAGAACAGACATATAAAGTCATGCAAAAAAACACAAACCAACGGAAACAAACAATATTACCCAGAGAGAGCATGTCATCTACCCTTTGCAGAAGGTTTTTATACTCATTATTTGTACAACATTAATCTGCAACTGATTTTTCTTTTTTTTTGGTCCATAGAGAGAAACGTAGGTAATTCGATGAGAAGATGGTGCAATGAATTGTTTATGGTTAATTACTGACCCTTCTTTTTATTATAGAAGAATTTGGGTAAATATATCATATAAATACAAATTTTAAATATCTCATGCTAAAAAAGGTTTGAAGTGAATATGTCACTGAGTACAAATTCAAGGTATTTGTTATAAAAAAAAAAAGAGTTAAATTTGTCAAAGTGAACATAACTTGGAGGTTTTTTGTGGCTTTTTTTCCCATTATGATAAAATATGAAAGTAATGTTATTGTGAATATGTTATATTATAAACGATAAAAGTTATTTTAGGAAAAATTGTATTTATTATTTTATTTTTTTGTTATTTTTTTGTGCAATCCAATGATAAATAAAAAAAGGAGTACACTCAATTGGGTAAGCGTCAGATAATATAATTGTATCTTTGGGGCAAAAATTGATTTGTCGATGTATTATATCATTAATTAATTAATGAAAATATATATTAAATTATTTTTACGTAGAATGTAATTTGGCGTTAAGTTTGGTAAGATTGCGAACAAACGTTCTCTCATTAAGCGAGTGCACGTGCAAAACTCGTACTAATTTTGATAACCGAGCCATAGGCCAAGTGTCGTATTCTTCCAATCCCGCCAATCTTTCAACGACCACCTCATCAAAACCTGTTTCTGGCAGAGTTGCGGTGGACTCCAAGCCAGGTTCAACCTGGTAACGCTGAAAGTAAACATTGATGGAGTCCACCGGAGCTTGGAACGCTGAAAGTAAATGTCGATGGAGCCTTTCCGAGGGGAAGAGAGGAGGGCACGGTGGCTTGTGCGTGCCGAGACCACCTGGGAAGACTCGTTCGATTGTTTCTCCAACTGCATTCGTGTTGCTTCAGCTTTGGGCGTTAACTCTTTACCCTAAAGCACCTTTTGCATAGAGGCAAAGAATCAGAAAATCTTGCGCTTAAGTCAGGCTGTCTGACACTAGCTGCCGCAGTTCAAAATCCCCTCATGGGAGATTCATGTCTTATTTGCTGAGCGTGCTAAACTAATCCAATTATTCTGGAAGCTCCGAATTCAAACATATAAAAAAGAAGCCAACTTTATTGCAGACTAGTTCACTAAAGCCTATGGACGCAATGCCCATCCTTCAAAGTGGCTCGTGTCACCTCCCCAATCTCTCTTAGACTTATCATGTATGGAAGCCCGGGCTATGAGCCTGTTTGATTTTCCAAGATGAATGAAATTACTTCCTTTTAATCCAAAAAAAAAATAGAAAAAGAAAAAAGAGCTGCGATGGGGGCGTTAAAAGGAAAGGGTCAGTAGGAAACTTTAGAGAGGGGATGATGGCAAACCACATCCTGGGTTGTAAGGGTCCATGTTTTGAACCCCTTGTTCTGTATGTGTGTTGACATATAAATTTTGGCAATCCGATTATTCATTACATAGAAAATTATGGATTAGTTTTTAACCCATAAACAAAAATGTTGGAATTAAATCGCATAAGAATTTATTATTTAGTTTATATTTTCATTAATTGCATTGGACCGGCGATAGACGATCATGAACTTAAAAGTGAACAGATTAAGCCCACATAGCGGGACAAAATTCAGCTAGAACTAAAGGACCAAGTGGGTGAAATTTCCATGGGGAAACAGGCCAAATTGAGGTTAATTATTCTAATTTCAGCCCTTGAGAATTAATTAAAATAGGTCTCAAGCTTTACTTGGCCCATTACATAAAAAATTTAAATTAAGCCCGTGAGATCAAGTTTATCTCTAGGTTTGCACTATATAGAGGACCTTGTGCCTCACAAATTAGAGGTCGATAATTCTATTCTCAAAAACACATAAAATAAAATAAAAAAGGAACAGTGCTTCAATCGAGAGAGAGATCGCGAGTGGGAGCCGAGAGAAATTGCAATATTCTGGAAAATTGAGGATAGCGCATGAACGGTGGCTTTTGCGGTCTTCCTCGTGAGTGTACTTTGACTATACGTCCATTCACAGTTCCCTCACGCTTGAAAAAGGTTCAATACACCAAGGAGTTTGACACCAAAAGAGAGAGAGCGGTGATTGTTGGCTTTGTTCGTCCAAGTCCTTGCAGCGAAATCAGAAACTTTTCGATATCACCAGCTCCAGCGTCGCACCTGCAACTTCTTTGGCATTACCCTCCTTTGCAGGCTTGGCCACACCATCTCGATAGGCTTCTCAACGACCAGCAGCTTCCGGCTACCAAAAGCTGTTGCGTTGAGATCCCCACCCATGGTGTCCTACGTGCCGAGCCGCAACTCCAACGAGTCACTTGTGATCCACCGCGAGACAACCAATCGTCCTTGCCACCATTGATCACCGTGTGGTCATGTCACACCGTGATGCGAACTCCCCACTCACGGCACTACAAGCAGTCCATTAGTCCTCCTTGGCAGTGAACCGCCGCACCATCGACACCCGCCACTGCTTCTCCGCCATTTGTCGCTCCTCACCATCGAGGAACCGGTTGCGATTCCAGTCTGATTGCGTTGCGTTCGAATTTGGAAAGAAAATCTAAGATGCACATAGTAGATTTAGAATATTTAAATTCGATATATTCTGCAATTGTTTGATATATTCTATTAGATATTTAATTAAATAATAGAATATCCACAAAATCCTAACTTACCCCTCTCAAGTTAGGAAGTTAGGAAACTTTCCTAACTTGACAACGTAACCATCCGATCTTTAACTACGAGATACGATACTTGGGATACCGAAAATCTTCCATCCAATAATTATTTGGATGCGATCGTTGATTTACTCTTTTCCAAATTTGAACTATAAGCCTTCCATTAATATCCATAACCACTTGGATATGATCGTTAGTTTATTTCGTGTCCTTATTGAGATAAATAACATAAGATTGTGGATTACATTATTTAATTAAATATCTATCCATTATTTGATTGCTTGCTGTATAAAAGAAAACCCAAAAAATATATTTGAATTAGATTTGATTCCTGCTAGAATATCGCTTGTTTTAGGCTAGATTACATATTTTTTCCTAATTTTCAAAATAAAAATACCAAAAACATTGCTTTAGGATGTTAGATTTCCTTTTCTTTAATTAAAAATGCATTTTTACTTATTGCGTAATTTTAATTTCGATTTTTAATTAAAAAATAAAACATAAAAAATATCATACGTGTCACCTAAAATTAGGTCGTCTCTTGCATGTCATTTAGTCATTGCGTGTTTAAGATTATTCGGACGTTTGATATATTAGGATAGTTGCATTAATATTCGTCCATCATTAGGTCACGTAAGTAACATCGCATGACATAATTTGCATAGTAGGTGGTATGTTGCATGTGATATTAGTATAGATATATTTTTGTACAGGGCATTGCATTGCACCAAGATTATGTTTCATTAAATCAGAGAAACTTCTAAAAGATTGAGCGACTACGTGCTAACTAGAAATCATACCTAATTCTATTGATGTGAATTATGGGCTAACATTACAAATGATTTCGTTGTCATGAGGTAAATATTGCAATTCATTTATTATTTTATTGGGTGTTACATTGATGAATTGTGCACCCATATAATCACATCACATGTTATGGAGTAATAAAATGAATTTAAGCTGCTTAATAAGCATTTTTTTTAATGAAAAGAATGGCATTAGAGAAATTTAGTGTAATCAAGTACCTATATTCAAAATCTTTGGTTTATAGGAATAACTCATTATTTTACTTAGATGTCTAATCGACTTACATAAATTAATTAGTGGCGATTTCTAGATAAAATTCATTTACATGCTAAAAACCTGAATCTAAGTCACAAATTGATATGGGCTTGAAAGAGCCCAAACTAAATTTAGATTTAATAATTTATTAGCCAAACCCTAAATGATGCACCCAATGTTAGGTTAGGACAATGTTGAATGACTGCCTATATTGACAGTCTTAAATCCTTCGCTCAATCACCTAATTTGGGCAAAGTCAAAAAACACACCTTAAACATCGAAGCAACTCCACATTGCAATACATAGCAATTAATATGGCCAATGCTTCGAATGCCAAAATAAAAGGATGAAAACCAAATTGGATGCTGCATAATTTGCACCAGTACGCACCCGATAAGGAGAATTGCTATACGAAGATGACGCAGAGACACATATTCTGACATTTCCAGGCCAAAACATAAAAGCTGCGTTTGGTAGTCAGGATAAAATTCGGGGTAGGATATGATTTATCATATCCTACGTTTGATACTTGCTCAGGATAGGATAAAGCCAGATATAAAGGGAATATAGGCCGGATAAAATTATCCCATGGGGGAGATGGGATAAAGGTGGATATGATTTATAATATTCATAATAGGAAAGTTATTTTTATCAAATAACAAACTTACTAAATTAACAAAATTAAAATTATATTTCAATATAAATAATATTTGAATTCTAATTTAAGAAATTTTAAATTAAAGATAATTTTTTTAATTTAATCTTATTTTAATTTTATATATTCAACTTTAATTATATCTTATAATAAACATTCAATCTATAAATTATATATTTATATTTATTATATATTTTAGGTATTTTTGTATTTTAGGTATGTTAGTACAATACTATTTGATAAAATTTGATTAAAGAATGATGAAAGGGAAAAAAAGAAATAATAAAGAAAATAATTTTAAAAAGAGGAAAAATAAATTAAAAATAAATTAAGGAATAGTGTCATAAGATATTTTCGCTATCTTCGTTTATGAACTTTTAGGTTCATTTACAAGTATATGCCATTTATAAAAAAAATAATACATGATATGATATAAATATATCCGACTTTACTACTGCGATTCACCAAACAATAGATATAATATAGAAAAATCTCAGGATTTTATATCATATCCTATCCAATCCTATCCTGCTTAGAATTCCAGACGACCAAACGTGACCAAAATACTATTCCTAAGACCAACACGGATTTATCATCACCAAGAAGCAAAGATAAACTCCAACAGAATAACAGGAAGCCATTAAAAAAAGGGGTTCAAGGCTTCAAGCTAAATTTTCATCACCGTAACCTTCCGCGAGAACCACGCCAACTAATTGAAGCCCTGGTTCCGCATTTTATTTTATCATTTTTCTCAACGCAACGATCAATTCAAGAGTAAGACACACGAGGTTACCATTCAAATGTAGCTTTTGTTTCACAAAATCATTCATCAAGTCGATCATACGCAAAAGAGGAAAAAACCACATGAAAGCATCGCAATCTCGAATAAACTCTGTATCCAGAGGGATGCAAAATCAGCGGAATTCAGCCGGAGGAGAATCGAGAGCAACGTACCGACAGCAGGTGAGAGAAGCGACAAGGCATAAACCTGCATTGGGAATTTTGTCAAGTCATCAGACCTTAAACCTTAGTCCTCCATATGACTCGAAACAAATCTGATCCTCGATGCAGTGGGCCGGTTCTGCTTCATCGACTAGGCCTGAGTACCTTACGCCATTACCATGTAATGTATGAAAGAAATTACCAATATTTTGGTAGATTAGTCCGAAAGTGATGATAAATCAAGCTCGTAATGTCCCCAGCTTGTTGTGCCTGTGTAGTTCGATTGAACAAGTTACTTAGATTATGCCGGCTATCCAATTAACTACTTTAGTTTGAATTTTGTTGTATGGAGATTGTTGCGTTTGTGTTGTTAGAGAATTATGTGATTTGTTTTAATATATGCTCGAATTATTTCCCTTGTTTCTCTCTAGCCAAAAAAAAAAAAATTGCCCTGCTTCTCTAATTTCATCATTTTTCAATTCACATTTTGAATTGCACCATGATTACAAAAAATTAAATAAAAAATTGATGGATTTATAAAAGGGGCTTAAGGCCCGTCCACCCAAATTGGGCCTAAAAGCCCGGCCCATGGGAATAGGGCCCGTGGATGGGGGTAAGTATAAAAGTGAGGAGAGAGAGAGAGATGGCACCTCTTGGACATAATGAACGTACGTAGGTTCCTTTTCCCGCGCTCTCTTTCTCTCAAAACGCTTAAGGCGACGCTCTACTCCCTTCAAGGCAAATTGACATCATCGGATCAGAATTTCTTCCTCGATCTTCGGCATTGGTGTTTAATCTGTGGCTAACAAGGTACGCTCGAATCCGTGGTATGCTTTATGATCGGTGATACGTGTTTTCCCGGGCTTCGTCTTCCGCATTGATTTAGGAGTTCGATTTAGTGTCGAATCCGGTTTTTGGGGATCCGTTATTCCCTACATTGGTATCAGAGCCCTAGTTCACGTTTTCCCAATCTGGTTTTGATGTTTTTGATTGAATTTTCGCAAAAAACGTTCGGCCGTACGGATTGGGCGTGAAATCCCGACACCCGAGCACTGTACGTCGTTTTTTCTGTGTTTGCGTATGTCGAAATCGAAATCTGAAAGCACTGGGTGAAAGGCGACGTCGAGACGAGTCCGGGGAGTGGTCGACCGCCGCCGGGAGACGCCGCACGCACCCACACGCGCGGCCGGGAGGCGCTGCGCGTGGGCGCGACGCGCCCGCCGGAAAGCGGCCAGCGCGTGCGCCACGCGCCGGCGCGAACCGTGCGTGCGCCGGCGACAGCCACACGCGCCGGTCCGGGACGACGCGTCGGTACGCGTCATCGCTCGGATGATAACCACTCGGATGACGTCATGACGTCATCGCGACGTTTCGCCGGGCGGTCACCGGCCGGCGACCCGACCCCCGACCCGACTCGGCGGACGCGAGCACGCGCCGGCACGCGCTTGGATGACGTCGCGTGACGTCATCCCCGCACGCGCGAAGGCACGTGCGGTTTGTCCGCGCGAGCGGTCCGACCGGTTCGACCGTCGCGACCGGTTCGACCGGTCCGACCCACCCGCCTGTTGACCCGACCCGTTGACCGTGACCGACGACCGTTGACCGTTGACTGACCGTTGACCAACCGTTGACTTTGACCGTTGACCATTGACCCCCAAAAAAAAAAAAAAGGAATTTGTTTCTTTTTCATGTATGTCTATGTGGTTTATATGTAATCCATTTTTTTTTATTTATTATGCATTTGTTGCATGAATTTTGGAAAATTATGTATTTTCCTAATGTGCATTATGGATTATAAGTGATCCAATTTTAGTTATGCATTTGTTGCGGGAACTATGATGCGTCATGCACGGATATCCGCAATCCAGAGAACGAACGAGGGAAATGCAAGACTTAAAAGGCTGATGAAAGGATTAGTTGATTATCGGTGGCATGACGGTGATTTAGTATCACATGTGGTCATGGTCAATCAGATGATACATGAAATCATCTGGAATTGTTATCTTATGCCGGATTTTGAGAAGGTGCCGGCTATGATGAACACTCTTCCACCTGAATGGCAAGCAGTGTTAGATCGGTTATGGGAGGTCAACGTGGTCCCGGGTTATAGGGAGCTAGTGGAAGCTTTTGTAAAAGAGAGTACTTATAAGATTGAGTTGGCCAAAACTTCAACCCTTAGAATGAGCGCCACATGGCGTAGGGTGAATGCGCCTTGGTGGCGACATGAAAGCTCTCCAAAAGTTTTTCCATGGTTGGCAAATGTGCCTTTAGTTTTCTCAGATGTTTTGACTGATAGATTAGAATGGACATTCCCTAATTATTTCTTAGATTAATTATGAGATGTTTTATGAGTGTAAATACCTCTTTCCATATTGATATTTTTCTCTGTATATATTGCTTAGTGTAATGTATAATTGTATTATGTGAAAGCATTATTTATTTTATTGGATATTAGATATTGTTGCTTTTCTCATATTATTGCTTTTACGATTCTTTGTGAGTAATTAGTCTGTGGATAGTTATAGAAGTTTTTGTAGCTTCATAGAATTGATTTTGCATAAGACAATTATATTAATGATAATTTTAAGTTAGGATTTTGGAGGATGATTGGAAACGTAGTGACATTTTGATTCTGAAACCTTACTTGAAATTATTCATTAATATGATGGGTCTATGTAAATAGGGATGCATAAATGATAGGCATTAATTATTCGTGCATGTATGTCTGATGTGTTCAGATTGATGGTTTCAGCAATTAATAACGTGATTGTTGATATGAACGGCAACAATTGTGAAATATTGAATATGAAGATTCAATATGTGCTGGAAAAGCAAGAAGCACTAGAAGCTCTTGACCATATCATGGAAGATCTTGAGGGTATTGTGCGCCACCTTGAGCTAGTAGAGGACTGCCTATCGGCATTTGAGTCGGTAATAGATATTTGCAATGCTGGTTCTAGCTCAGAAAGGGCTTTGTGCTCTAAGCGCAAGCGTATTGATTCGTTCAATATGTGAGAATGCAAAGGATTAAGTCCTTGTTACAAGAAATCAAGAGTTAACCAACACAAGAGAGGAAAACGTCCTCAAATGAAGAAAATGTCAAAGGTGAGGTGTTACAATTGTGACAAGAGAGGTCACTATGCTCGCGACTGTCGTGAGCTAAAGAAAGTAGACACCTCTTGTACATTTGAGAACTTTGCTTATGTGTCAAGTTCTATATATTATTAGCTGAATCCAATCCTTTGTGGACTGTAGATTCAAGAGAGATAGACTATGTAAGAAAGGATAGAGGATCCCTCGTGAAATTCCGACGATACCAACTGGAACTATGTGGATCTATGTGGGAAATAACTTGAGCTGAAGTTAAAGGGATTGGCACCTGCCAATCAAACATGCGTGGTGGACGCACCTTGTTCCTACATGATATCCTATATGCTCCGGAGATTCATCGAAATTCAAGTGTCTGTTTTGGTGTTGGTTGAGTTTGATTTTAAAATGAACTTCCATAATAGAGGTGTAGATTTGTATTTGGATACAAACTATTATGGTTGTGGTCACTTTCTGGATGGTTTCATTATAATAGATGTTGACTATGATGATGTCAATATGTTATTCCCTTGTTTCACGTCTTCTACTTTATATGATAATGATGTAAATATGGTGGCATGCTAGACTTGGTTATATGGGCCAACAACATATGAAAAGACTAGCCAAAGAGGGCTTGTTGGGAAACATTGAAAAAGTCGATTTGCCTAGATGTGAGCATTGCCTAGTAGGGAAAATGACAAGAAACCATTTGAAATGGTAAAAGAGCTGAATTTCCTCTGCATTTAATCCATTTTGATGTACGTGGTTCAATGAATGTGAGAGGAAGGCAATGGGCTGTTTATTTCATCACTTTTATAGATGATTCTACTCGATTCGGATATGTCTATTTGATTTCTCATAAATCTGAAGCATAAGTTGTTTCAAAATGTTTATGAACTTGGTAGTAAATCAATTAGACAAGAAAATAAAAGTATTTAGATCCGATCGAGGTCAAGAATATTTGTCTGATGAGTTCAGAAAATTATGTGATGAAAAAGGAATAGAAAGACAGTTGTCTATTTCATATACTCCTCAACAAAATGGTGTTGCGGAGAGAAGAAACAGAACCCTCTTTGAAATGGTTAGGTCCATGATGACGCCTGCTAACTTACCTATCACTTTTTGGAGTGATGCGTTGTTAACTGCTGTATATGTACTTAACCGGGTGCCTTCCAAATCAGTTACTTTCACTCCATATAAGTTATGGACAGGTAAAAAACCGGACTTAAGTTTTCTTAATCATGAGGTTGTGCTGCCTATACTCATGAGTCCTCTCACAAGTTTGGGAAATTAGGTCCCAAAGGAAATAAAAGTATTTTAATGAGATACTCCGAACACTCGAAAGGGTATGTGTTCATAGGTGAGCAGGAAAGTGGGAGTATAACTAAATTTGAATCACGGGATGTCACATTCTTAGTGAATGAATTTCCTAAGAATGGCGAAATAGGAGAAGATCACTCCCTATTTGAGACCTTGGATCAGGATAATGATGTTAGTGGAGTTCATCCGAGTGGGAGTAATATGAGAAGTGATGAATTGAATTCAACTCATTCTCAATTACAACCACATGATGAGACGACATCATTATTACCTAATCCAAGTGGGAGCATAATGTGAAATGATGTGCTAAGTGTGCAATTTCCCATACGGCGAACAAGTTGCCAAAGTATTCCCCGTCGACATTTTGACATTGAAGGGAAACTTTTATGATTGCTCCGCAAGATGGGAATGAGCCAAGAAATATTAATGAGGCTTCGAATTGCCCTAATAAGAAAAAATGGATTTATGCAATGAAAGAGGAAATGGAGTCAATAAAGTCAAACCATGTTTAGCAATTGGTTGATCTTCCAAAAGGACGCAAAGCTATTGGAAACAAGTGGGTTCTCAAAATAAAGCAAAAGGCTTATGGCTCAATAGAAAGGCATAAGGCTTGCCTTGTGGCGAAGGGGTATAATCAACAGGAAGGAATTGATTATGAAAGTACATTTTCTCCTGTAGAGTGATTTACCTTGATTCGCATAATTCTGGCAATAGTGGTTAGTATGGATTTTGAGTTATATCAAATGGATGTAAAGACTGTTTTCCTCAATGGAGAATTAGAGGAAGAAGTATATATGGAACAACCTGCTGGTTTCATAGTGAAAGGCCAAGAAGAAAAGGTATGTCGACTTTGGGGGTTGATATATGGCCTTAAGTAGTCGTCGAGACAATTGGTATATACGTTTTCATAATGCCATAATGGCATATGACTTTACAATGATAGATGAGGATCATTGTGTATATATCAAAAGATTCAAGGATCAATTTGTGATCATATCATTATATGTTGATGATATACTAATTGTCGGAAGTAATATGGAGTTTTGTTAATGCTGTGAAGAATTCGTTGTCTTCCAACTTTGATATAAAAGACATGGGTGATGTTGCATACATTCTTGGAGTTAAGATTCAAGATTGCAAACCCATAGACACTCCTATTACAAAAGGTGAAGGATTGAGCCATAAACTGTGTCCAAGGACTCCACAAGAGAAGGAACAAATGAAACATGTTCCTTATGCTAGTGCTGTTGGAAGCTTTATGTACGCTATGATGTATACAAGACCTGACATATGTTTTGCAATTGGAATGGTGAGTAGGTACCAATCCAATCCAGGTCAAGCACATTGGAAAGCCGTTAAGAGTATACTGAGGTATCTAAAGGGAACTGCTGATTATACGATGAGTTATTAAGGAAAGGATCTGCAACTCAAACGCTATTTTGATACTGATTGGGAATGAGATTTAGATGAAAGAAAATCTATCTCTGGGTTTGTTTTCTTACCGAATAATGGCACCATATGTTGGAGCAGTAAGAAACAAACATGTATAGCCTTGTCCACGATGTAAGTTGAGTTCGTGGCATTATCGACGAGTATAAGAAGGTGTTTGGCTTAAGAGATTTTTGGATCATTTAGGTGTTATTGGAAGTGCTGCAGATTTGTTATTCGTTAACTGTGATAGCCAAGCAGCAAAAGGGTACATCAAAGATCCAAAATATCATGGCAAGACCAAACCTATAGATACCAAGTATAATTTTGTCAAGGATATGATTGCACGAAAAGATGTGAACTTAGAGTACATACTACGCATAGAATGAGAGCAGATCCTATGACAAAGCCAATACCTAGAGATGTGTTTTGTGGCTATATGAAATCTCTAGGATTGCGTAGAGGCTGATGTACTGAATATTGTTATTTCCCTAAGTGTTCACATTTGATGAATTTATGTTTTCATCATTAATGCCTATGAATCTTTGTTTGATCTTTATGCATCTTAATGCTCAGTGCATTACTTTAAATTAAGAGAAGTATGTCGGACAGATATAAGATTAGCCCACTCACACGGGTAATCGCCTCTGTTTACTGTGTGATAAATAGAGATGAGACTGTTTTTAAGCTTATTATCTAGGTAATAATCGAGAGCTCAAGCTTAAAACACGTATGTCGCCTTAACTAGGTGTTAAGATGAGGACATAATTATTACAATGTCTGAAAGTAAAATACCCCACATATTTTACTTTATCTGTCCAAGATGACAGATGTGAGTTCTGATGAATTTTGTGAATGAGTAGATACGTGAACTCAAGTTAGACATTGGGTATGTCTGAACTATCATCTGTACGGTATTGAAAGGTGTAGACATACGCTCCATGAGAAAGGAGTTAATACCGTAATACGTATTTCATACTACGTATGCATGAGACGACCAATAAGAGTGGCAAAAAGTTTGATCTCAACTTTTATGCGTGTGAGGCTCTTGAGGAAGTGAGTTCCTCAATTTTTAGTCCCCTCATGACTCTTACTTATTCTCAAGATTTCTATTTAGTGTTTGCTATCTTAGGATGTTGCCAATGGTCATGAGTTTGATTCGATCTAATGGGGCATTTCTAGAAAAGCAAGCTGAACTGAAATTGAGAGTTTGAAGGAAAGAGGAAGATCGATTTTGGAGAATCACATTGTAGTTTTGTATTCACCGGTTAACCAATTATGACTGTCTTTGGGATAATCATAATTGTGAATACAATATATATATATCATTGTTTAAAAGAGATCAAGAGAGATATAAATGTGATTGATCGATCTAGGGTACTGCATACTAAATCTACTCAGGATGTGATGCCCATTATGAGCTGCTATATATTCCTAACAGATGTATAGCAACGAGCTCTCAAAGTATGCTGGTCGCACGGATTATTCACCGGTATGAATGTTGAAGAGAGGAAAAGAGGATTCTGTTCGGCCCATCATGTTAAGTAAGAGTCTATGATGGATTTTCTCTGATGGGGATGAGTAGGGCCTGTCCGCCCATGTTGGTTTTGTACCACCATGTGCGAGTGGGAGATGATGGATTTATAAAAGGGGCTTAAGGCCCGTCCGCCCAAACTGGGCCTAAAAGCCCGGCCCATGGGAATAGGGCCCGTGGATGGGGGTAAGTATAAAAGGGAGGAGAGAGAGAGAGATGGCACCTCTTGGACATAATGAACGTACGTACGTTCCTTTTCCCGCGCTCTCTTTCTCTCAAAACGCTTAAGGCGACGCTCTACTCCCTTCAAGGCAAATTGACATCATCGGATCAGAATTTCTTCCTCGATCTTCGGCATTGGTGTTTAATCTGTGGCTAACAAGGTACGCTCGAATCCGTGGTGTGCTTTACGATCGGTGATACGTGTTTTCCCGAGCTTCGTCTTCCGCATTGATTTAGGAGTTCGATTTAGTGTCAAATCCGGTTTTCGGGGATCCGTTATTCCCTACAAAAATAATTATCAATTATTGTGACTCTTTCAAAAATTTGTAAATCACAACTAATTATTCTCACAATAATCTAAACATCATTATGCTAACAAAATCCATTATAGACGGCAAATTAAAATACACACTAGCCAAGCAAACGTGGCATATCCAAGTCGTCTGCTACTTCAACAACTTTTAACTTACAATAAACTGCTACTTCAACAACTTTTAACTTACAATAAATTGTTATTCTCATAATAATCTAAGCACTATTATGCTGACAAAGCCCAATACAGCTTGGAAAGTAAAATAAACCCCAGCAGAACATGCTTGGCATATCCAAGCATATGGACGATGCAGGCAAGCATCAATCGGTACATCGGATTCATATCTAGGCCTCGGGTAAGGAGGAACAATAGCAGCTGCACGAATTTGAGCACACTATAGATGCGCATTGGGATGCCGAGAGAATCATCCATGCAGGCGATCGCCCCAAGCAGGAGCTCCTCCAGTGCCCAATCGCGTGGGACGAATGGAGCATCCGCAGCATTATCCGAGGCTTCAACTCTTGGAAATCAACAACGAAAATTTAGTGAGGGGTGTGATGGTGAGCTTCTATTGCAATTCATAGCTAATCAATCTACACATTGCAGGAGTCTCAACACATAAACGCACTGCAAAAGGGAAACCACCTATTGACCCGCGTCTAATTAAGCTAATGAAAACACTTCCTTTGGACAAAATATAACATCAGAAGAGTGATGGGGGATACGGCCTCCCCACCTACATCCTTTCCAATCCACCACACACAAACACACAATTTTAGTGAGGGGTGTGATGGCGAGCTTCTATTGCAATTCATAGCTAATCGATCTACACATTGCAAGAGTCTTAACACACACACTCGCCCTCGAGCCCTGGGCAGGTCGGTCGGGTCTTTCCCTGTTGTTCTGTTCCCGCCACGAGAAAGACGGACGGACGAGGTATGCCCAGCGCGCGGAGGATCCGTTGAGAGTTTCTGTTGTCTCGGTAGGGAACTGTACGATCTTTTCCCCTATTGTATTGAATCAATAAAAAAAGAGGTCAGTGCTACGGCCCCCTATTGTTTGATCCAATATTGACCGGGGCCCCGACTTCCATAGGTCCTTGGTTTGACCTCCCGTAGTGGTCCTCGCTTTTAATAAAGCGGAGCGGGCCCGTACTTGCTCAGCGTGCTCCCCTTTTGTCGAGTGCCCCGCCCGGTTCACAGGGCTGTTGGCCTACCAAGAACTTGCCCGCTGCTCCTGCCGCCCGCTTGGCGGGCGGAGCGCTCGTTATCCTTACTGTTTTCTCTGCTGGGGCCCACTCCCATTGCTCTAGCCATAAGCTATGGCAGCTCCAGCTCGCAACCACAGGGGCCCGCCCTGCGAGGCCAGAGTGGGCTCCGCGGTCAGTCCCCATTCGAATTACGTTAGGGGCTCTTTCGCTTTTGCCAGATCTAGAGAGATACTACGAGTCCTTTGCTGCTGTGACCGACGACCTGCTGCTGTCCTTGCTGCACCTTCATTCTACCCAGGGTCCTCCCTTGTTTTGTTGCAGGTCTACCTTGCCGGACCTCCGACAAACAGCCCCAGCTCCGGCCACCAGGACCCATCACCCTTGGCGAACCACCATCGCAGCTCAGCCATTACTACTTCCTCGCCATTTCTTCAAGTCCACCGTGAGCTAGACTAGGTAAATTTTTAGATATTTGGTTTCATAGTTTTTTTTATTTATTATTTTCATTCTAACTTGATTTGTTTTGATTTATTATCCAATTAGAAAATTTGTCATATTAAGTCATAATAATCAAAAATATTGAGCCGCGAGACGTCGGGTTAGATTTTTGATTATTTCGACTTTTTTATGACAAATTCATGAATTGCTTTGCATCATTGAAATAATATGTCATTGATTTATATTAGTGAATTTTCAATAGGACATATTTTGGTGCGTTATTTGTTCATCACATATCATGCATTATATGTCATATCTAGGATTTAGGTATTTAGGTCCGTACACATTTCATGTTTAAAGCAATGCATTTTAATTTTTAAGATTCATATAGAATTAAGATAATTTTCCTTTAATAAAAACTAAAATTAAAAAAAAATGTTATTTAGGTCATATAGATTTCATAATATGCACACTACATGTTGCGCTTTAGTTAGTGGGTCATAGATTAATGTTTTAATATTCTAGTCGTGCAATTTTTAAATAAAAAGCCGAAGATTAGTATTGCATCACTATCTTTCATTTTAAAAAGAAAACACAAAAAGGTCATTTACTTGGTTAATTAATAAATTAGTTTATAATTAATCATATTTCATGTCATCATTGTTTAGTGTAGGTTGCATATATGTATAAAAAAGAATCATAAAAAAATCATAAAAAGAACATGCATATAGAATTACCATGTCATACATCCCATATCATATAGCGCATACATATTTAGGGTTATGTAAATTAGATTGCACACATATTGTAATGATTTAAATTATGTCACATGAATTGCATCTCATATGTCATTAAAGTAAAACTCATGCATATCAAATTTAGATTAAGATTACATATAATTAAAAAAATTAAAAAAAGAAAAATTATGTGTCATGTCATTTAGAAATCATGTTTAGGGCATGCATTTTGATTAGCATTTTTGTAAGTTTTTCTTTAGAGAATGGACCTTAATCAAGTTGTAGTTTATATAATTTCTTACAATTTATCACTTCAATTGATTGAATTGATTATGCACCCGCATGACCACCATTTGCATGTTAGTAGCTTAGGTTAAAATTAATTAAGACTACCTGCAAAATATTTTTAAAATTAAAATGACAAGGTACCGAAAGGCCGTTAGATTTTTCTAGCATAACCATATCCTCGGACCTATTGAATCTCTGGTTCGCAAAAGTAAAGTATTCTCCCATACTTTACTTGGGTTTCTAACCAACCTTAATTGGTTAGTGGCGGCTCTAAATTAAGTATTATTGCGTGTTTAAATGAGTTAATTTTTTAGTATCAAGTCGCGATTGGTAGGACTTGGGAGGGTCCATGCCAAGTCTTTGGATAATCCAATAGCCTTCTTCTTTGAGTAATTCACCATCGGGAAGGTCGCAACACAAGTTTACTTCCTCCTTTGTGTTGATTCGTAACGCTTAGCGATCTTTCCCTTATTTGATGTACCGTGTGATCCATTCTTGCTCTCTCCACCCTTTCAAAAATTTGTGGGGAGCCGCACCTTTTCCTAGCCATCTCTCGGCCTAGCAACAACTCTTGCCTCTTCTTGCATCAAGTATGGCCCTTGTCCATACACATGTCTAACATCTTCTTAAAGAGATCTAGTTTTATATCCTCTATAATGATCCCTCCCGATACATGTGGGTTAAGCCCTCAAAAGGAATAGTCAAAATAACCATACAAGGTAGTGGTCAAGTGGAGGTGTAAGTGAACTTAATATTACTTTAAAAGGTCTCTCCCATTTTATAGCCATCAAGGTTGATAATGTTAGAATATTTGAATAATAAACCATGCTTTCACTTAACAGTTTAAGTTTTTAAAATGGTTGATTGTGATCCCATAAAATCTTACATGGTATTAGAGATGGAGATCATGAATTCGAATCTTTTGAAGTCTCATTTATCTCTCCAAATAAATATTTTCACGCTTAGTACTAGGCAAAAAACCTAAACTAAGCATTATGGGGAGTATTATAATATTTAAAGAATAATCCACGCCTTCATTTAATAGCTTAAGCTTTCCACAAGATTTTACATGACATTGAGCTAGAGGTCCTGAGTTTGAATTTTTCCAAACCCCATTCATCTCCCCAATTAAACTTCCAAGCTTAGTACTAGGCAAATGACCAAACTAAGCATTATTTAAATAATAAAATCATGTTTTTATTTAATGGCTTAAACTTTTAGAACGGTTAATCTTACATTGTATTAAAGTTAGAGGTCCCGAGTTCAAATCTTTCTAGACCTGATTTATCTCCCTAATTAAATATTTTCATGCTTAGTACTAGGTAAAATGACTAGACTAAGCATGAGGGAGAGTATTAGAATATTTAAATAATAATATGCGCATTCATTTAACAGCTTAAGTTTTTAGAATAATCGATAGTGGTCCCATAAAATCTTACATGATATCTAAGCTAGAGGTTTTGAGTTTGAATCTTTTCGGGCCCTATTCTCATCCCTAATTAAATTTTCACACTTAGTACTAGGTGTCGCGACCTAAATTTTCAGGTGCACCGCATAAAATTAAGCTAATAGATTACTAAGTCTAACTTAGCTCGAGCTCTCCAAAGCTCATACTAATTCGCGACTTAGGTTCAAATTTTTTAACATGCAAATGGATTTTATCTAGGAATCATCACTAATCAGTTTATAGTAGATCAATTAGACACCTAAGTAAAATAATTGGAGAATTATTTTACTTCTATGAACCAGAGACTTTGGGTACGGGGACTTTGTTACACTAGATTTCTCTAATGGCCTTTCGGTACCATCTCTTTTTATTTCAAAAATGTTTTTGCAAGCAATTTGGATTAATTTTAATTCACTTTCCTAACATGTGAGGTGATCATACGGATGCGCAAACCACCAATTTAACACCCAAATAAAGCAGTGAGTAAATTGCAGGATTTACTTCATGGCATTGAAAACATCTGCAGCATTAGATCAGAATTCACATCGACAGTCCTAGATATAATTTATAATTAACACGCAATTATTTAATTTTTGTCTTCGCTTATATAATAAAAATCATGCTTTATGCAATGCATGCTATTAATCTAACATGAAATGATATGACATGACAATATGACCTAAACTATATGACATAAATGAAATATTTTTTGTATTTTCTTAATAAGCATGCAATCTATCCTATAGAAAAATTATCTAAACTTATAACTAATAAAATTAAACGTGCAATCCTATTCTAATATGCAATGACGTGCAAATAATGCCCTAACTCTAATTTTCTTTTTCTTTTCTATAAAATTCGAAATTAAAATTGTCCAATAATTATTTGTGCGATCTAAATTAACCAAATGACCTAATTCTAATGACAAGCAATTTCTAATTAAATGGATTTAGAAATAATCACTAAATGACGTGCATTTCATGAACCTAATTCTATATGACGTGCGCATGATTGATATTTTTTTTGTTTTTCTTAATAAAAATTCGTAATTAAAAATTGCTGAAAAATAAAAATCTGACTAATGTGAGATATTATCTATTTTGACATGTAATTTAATTCAAAAATATTATTTAACCTAGAAACTATCTAAAGATGCATAAAAAAAATAAAAAATAAAAAAAATAAATATTCTATCACAATTCTATCTAGGAAATTGATCCCAATCTACATGACATGCAAATGCAATTTTTTTGTATTTTTTAGATAAACAAAACAATTAAAAGATAAGCACCAAATCATCCACGGTCATCAAAGACATTATCCATTGTTTGAATTAGGAAATAATATCAAATCGATTTGATTATTTCGCTAATAAAATCGATAAATTGATCTTAAGCCCTAAAAAATTGACGTGCGGTTGTGGATTAGCCAATAAATCTTAAATGAGAATATCTATCACTCGAATATATAACTAGATATTAACACACATCAAATAGACAATGAAATACTCAAATCAACTTGGGATGAGAATTTCACCTAATCCGAAGGATATGGCTTCCAAATTCAAACAGGGCAACAGATCACAATCGATGGTTCGGACAGCAATGACCGGCGATGGTGCACGGCAACGACCGTAGTTCGGTGAGATACTCCAACAAACCTACAAAACAGAGAAGCCGTGCCGGAAAACAAATTTTGAAGTCACAATGCAGCAAGGACGGTAGTGCGGCAACTCAACCGTTCGTGAAGCAGCAAGGAGAGCAACAGGGGACGCTCTGAGCTACGAGGGAGGGCTTCCCGAAGTACTGTTCGTGTGGAACCGCCGTAGAAGAGTACGCTGATAATTCCCAATCGTGAATGGGACACCCCCTTTGACCGACTTTTAATCTCTTCAGTGCTCTCTACAATACTCAAGTTGGGACTCTTGGAACTACATGATCAGTTTTACTTGTCTCCAGGTTTTGGAGCCACGTGTGGTGAGCATTACAGGAGCACAAGAGACACTTCGGGGTGAGCCCCGTTACTATTCGAGGAAGTGCAGAGCGATGACTACAAGTTCGTTTACAAACTCCAGGCGTGACGACGGGGGCTATTGGCTTCTTCGAAGCAGCAAGAAATTACGGGAGACCTGCAAAAGAAAAAAAGAGTAAAAGCTTTGCGGTCGTCTACGGAGCGGTAACGATTGACATCTGGTAGCAAGGTCGTTATGGCTATGCGGGCTCGTCTGGAAAACAGCAGCGTCGTCGTGGTAGGGAACAGCAACTTTGTTGCCAGCACGGCAAAACCAGAGCAGTAGCATCGTCGTGCGGCAGCAAGAAACGTCTCAGCCAGAGGGAATGCGGGCTTGCGGCTCGGGCTTAGGCTTGGCTCGGCATGGCCACAGATCTGGCCTTGCAAGAAGGCGCCGGTGGAGGGGGGTCTCGGCCGAGGCGCTGCTGGCCGCGGGTGGATGGGCAGGCGGAGATGTGAGCACTGGTTTGGACGAGTAACTTCGGTGCAGCAACGGGAGGCGGCGTGAATCACGGGATGGAGCAGCTGCGGATCGTCGAACTACTTGCGGCGTTGAAGAGCTGAGGTGCGCGACCGTCGGAGTTGCAACATCGTGAGGCAGGTCGCGGCGTCGGGATGGGTTCCCGTGTAGAGGTGCTGGGCAGCAACACAGCGGCGGCGGTTGTCGGCGACGGCAGCGGCTGGTGCTGCGGCAGGGGCCGGAGACCGGCTCGGCAGAGGGCTACTGGCGTCGGCGCGGGGACCAGGGACGTTGGGTCGCAGGGGGGGTCGCGACAGTGGACGGCGCGGCGGCTGCCGGCGCTGGGCTTGCAAACAACGGACGCGGGCGGCAGGTGCGGGGCGAAGAAGACGAGCAGGGACTCTGCTTTGTTTTTTTTCTTCGTTTTTTTCCTTTTCTTTTCCTCTCTCTCCCGTCCCCTCTCGCGTCCCCTCTCTCTATTTCTTTCTGCAGTTGCTGCCTTCTGCTGCTGCCTTGTACTTTTTCAGCAGAAGCTTTTCTTCCGCTGACTTTTTCCTCAAGGCGGAGAAGCTCCCCCATTCGGCCAAAACGAAGTTGCCCCCACCTTTGTTGATTAAAACAAAAAAAAAAAAAAAAAAAAAAAACGAAAAAACAAAAGGACTCACCCTAACAATAAAAAATAACTCTCCTTTTCCTCCATCGAACGAAAAACCAAACAACCCCCTTTTTTCTTCAAGAATTATGGCCGTGTCTTTCTATATTGTGCGTTCCCCCAAAACCTTATACAAACAACATTTTTTCAGGCCACAGATTAGGATTTTAATTTCTTTTTCAAATCAACATCCGCGGAGATTTTTTTTCCGCACACAATATTACTTTATTTTTTTCCACATCTCTTTTAGATTTCCTTTGCAAAAATGAATATTTTCTATCGATTTTTCAAAATTGCAATAAGATTTCTTCAAATTTGAAATCTCGCAAATATGAATCCGTAATATCTCTTTAAGGATATGGGCTTGGGCCAATTCGCTTTTTTCGTGGGCTTAATCCGATCCATCAATTTAAATTTTGAATTGTCAAGTCGAACTTATCTGTCGTCAGTCCAATGCAAATAAAATAAAATAAAAAATGTTTTTAAAACTATATGCTATGCAACTTAATTCTATTTTTTTTAGGAGTTAAAAATTAATCCCTAATTTTTTAATGCAATAAATAAATAAATGGGTTGCCAAAATTTAAGTGTCAACACAGACTAAGCATTAGAGAGAGTGTTAAAATGTTTAAATAATAAGCTAGGCTTTCATCTAACAGTTTAAATTTTTAGAATAGTTGGCAGTCAAATTCACAGATAAAGTGTGGCGATGTTAGGTGACAACTGGGAGAAGGGGGTGAGGGAGGATGTCATGGTCCCCCGACATTAATTTTTATGGAAGTGATGTTTGTCTAGTGACCTGCAAGCAGATCAATGACACGTCTTTTCCTTGTGTTGAATATATATAGGCGATGGCTATTGTTAAATTAAATTGCTCATGATTTCCAATGTAATGGTCAGTACGGTGATTTGGTGTGAATCCTGTTTTGAGTGTTTTCTTCTTCGTTTGAGGTGATAGGAAATGGGGTATAGGGAAAGATGGAGAGAAAGAGAGGGGCCAAAATGACAAAAGTCAGCGGATTGGAGTCTGACAAGGAGCAAAGAAAGTGGAAGAAAACAGCAATGCAAAATGACGTCAATTCCATTTCTATGGACTGAGCAAGAGACGATAAAAGAGAAACGGTTGCTCTTCCTCCACAAAGTTGGGGTTTACGCGGTGTCCTAAAGTACAAGAGGGATAAGAACGTAAACAGCATGACAGCATGTAGTGAGATACACGTTTGTTCAACCCATTTCGCTTAACCCCCCGGTTTACATGAGTCGCTCAACACCTTATTATCGTTCCCTTATTCACGAAAATGATAGCTCCCATGAAATTGAAGAGACTGCTCCTGATCCCCATCATCCTGCTGTAGAGTCTTGTAGGGAAACCAAAAGAAGCATTTGCATTTGGAACTTCCACTATCATCTCAACTATTAGTTGCTACTAAAAGTTCCAGACATTTGCTCCTTCTTCGCACTCAACTGGGGGGTTAGTCAAAAGGGGGATAAAGGGAGATTCAAGTCCATAAAGCATTAAAATAAATTTGTTTATAGGTACTTCTTGACTTTGACCGGACTTGATAGCTCGATTGATTCTAGTATTAAACATTGCCGTCACTTTACCAAGGGAAAGCTAATGGAAGACTAGACAAACACTTAGGGAAGACTCTCCCAAGCCCATATTAATCGCTACTTTGGGTTTTTAATTTAACCAATTAAAGATTCAATTTAATTCAAATAGCAGTTATCACTAATCTATTATAAATTGATCAGAAACCCAAGTAAAATGTAAAAAAGCATTTTACTTTTGTGTATCAAACCTAAACTTTAATACACCTAACATAGCCTAAGTGACTTTATTAAGAGATGATGACTGATGCAAAGTTAATGATTTTTCGTATTTTCTTTTAGAGCTAAAACATGAAACTACTTAAAGTGCATAATGATCTAACTTAAACTAAAAAATAATTTATATTAAATCCTAATGTAAATTAGGTAATTTCCTAATCACTACATTGTTCTTAAGATATGCAATTCTAATTTAGGAAATTTAATTGTTTTCAATTTATCCTAAATGCAATGCAATTTTTTATACTTTAATAATAAGAATATTTCCTAACTTAATGACATACAATGTACAAGCCCACATATTATATATTCACCACGACCCAAAATAGGGAATGATTTTAATGGAGGATCCAATTTCAAGTGTTAAAGATCGAAACCTCAACTATCATATGATTTAAAACGGGAAAACTGCCTATCCGGAAAATACCTAACACTTCCACACCAAATCAATTTAATATTCATGTTGGGAATGACTAATCCCCGATAACGCGGATTCGACACCAAATCAAACCCCTAAACGCAAGCGGAAGACGAAGCCCGGGAAATCAACACGCATCACCGATCCTAAAGCACACCACGGATTCGAGCGTACCTTTTAGCCACAGATTAAACACCGTCGTTGATGGAGGAAGAGAAACCGGTCGATTTGATCCGATGAAGCCTTGAAGGGAGGAAAAGCGCGCCGTATGCCTACTGTTCTTCGGGAGAGAAAACGCGCGCGAGAGAGAATACGTAAATTCTGATTTCAACCAACGTAACTTTCTCTCTCTCTCTTCCCTTTTATACCCCATTCTTTCCACGGGCCTTATTCACGTGGGCCGGGCTTCATGGGCCCAACTTAGCCGGACGGGCCTTAAGCCCAATTAATAAATAAATCCTTCATCTCCCACTCGCACATGGTGGTCCAAAACCAACATGGGCGGACAGGGCTTACTCATCCCCATAAGAGAATAATCCATCATAGACTCTCTCTTGACATGGTGGGCCGAACAGAATTCTCTTTACCTCTCTTCAACATTCATACTGGTGAATAATCCGTGCGACCAAAGATACTTTGAGAGCTCGTTGCTATACATCTGTTAGGAATATATAGCAGCTCAATAATGGGCGTCACACTCCGAGTAGATTTAGTATGCAGTACCCTAGATCGATCGATCACATTTATATCTCTCTTGATCTCTTTTAAACATGATATATACATTGTATTCACAATTATAATCATCACAAAGACAGTTATAATTGGTCGACCAGTGAACACAAAAAAATACAATGTGATTCTTCAAAATCGATCTTCCTCTTTCCTTCAAACTCTCAATTTCAGTTCAGCTTGCTTTTCTAGAAATGTCCCATTAGATCGAATCAACCACATGACCATTGGCAACATCCTAAGATAGCAAACACTAAATAGAAATCTTGAGAATAAGTAAGAGTCATGAGGGGACAAATAATTGAGGAACTCTTTTCCTCAAGAGTCTCACACGTCATAAAAGTTGAGATCAAACTTTTTGCCACTCTTATTGGTCGTATCATGCATACGTAGTATGAAATACGTATTACGGTATTAACTCCTTTCCCATGGAGCGTATGTCTATACTGCTCAATACCGTACAGATGATAGTTCAAACATACCCAATGTCTAACTTGAGTTCACCTATCTACTCATTCACAAAATCCATCAGAACTCACATCTGGCATCTTAGACAGATAAAGTAAAATATGTTGGGTATTTTACTTTCGGACATCACAACTATTATGTCCTCATCTTAACACTTAGTTAAGGCGACATGTGTATTTTAAGCTTGAGCTCTCGATTATCACCTAGATAATAAGCTTAAATACAGTCTCATCCCTATTTATCACATAGTAAATAGAGGCGATCACCCGTGTGAGTGGGCTAATCTTATATCTGTCCGACATACTCCTCTTAACTTAAAGTAATGCACTAAGCATTAAGATACATAAAGATCACATAAAGATTCATAGGCATTAATCAATGAAAATCAAAATTTCATAAATGTGAACTACTCGGGGAAATTACAATCCAAGACATCGTACTCTACGCAATCCTAGAGATTTTACATGACCACAAAACACATCTCTAGGTATTGGCTTTGTCATAGGATCTGCTACCATTCTATGCGTAGATATGTACTGCAAGTTCACATCCTTTCGTGCAACCATATCTTTTACAAAGTTATACTTGGTATCTATATGTTTGGTCTTGCCATGATACTTTGGATCTTTGGTGTACGCTATAGCTGCTTGGCTATCACAGTTAACCAATAATTGATTTGCAGCTTTCTCAATAACACCTAAATGATCCAAGAACCTCTTAAGCCAAACTCCTTCTTGTACCGCTGCTGATAATGCCACGAACTCAGCTTCCATCGTGGACAAGGCTATACACGTTTGCTTCTTACTGCTCCATGATATGGCGCCATTGCTCGGTAAGAAAGCATATCCCGAGGTAGATTTTCTTTCATCTAAATCTCCTCCCAATCGCATCTACGAATAGCCTTCAAGTCGCAGATCCTTTCCTTGGTAATTCAACTTGAAATCAGCAAGTTCCCTTCGAGATACCTCGCATTCTCTTCACGGCTTTCCAATGTCTGGACCTGGATTAGATTGGTATCTACTCACCATTCCAACTGCAAAACATATGTCGGGTCTTGTACACATCATAGCATACATCAAGCTCACAACTGCACTTGCATAAGGAACATGTTTCATTTGTTCCTTCTCTTGTGGAGTCCCCGGACACGCCTATGGCTCAATCCTTCACCCTTTGCAATAGGAGTGTCTATGGGTTTACAATCATGCATACGGAACCGTTCAAGAACTTTATTTATATAAGTTTCTTGCGAAAGAGACAACGATCTCTTCGAACGATCTCTTGAAATCTTAACTCCAAGAATATATGCAGCCTCACCCATATCCTTCATCTCAAAGTTGGAAGACAACCAACTCTTGACGGTATTAATAAACTCCATATTGCTTCTGGCAATTAGTATATCATCAACATATAATGATATGATCACAAATTGATCCTTGGATCTCTTGATATACACACAATGATCCTCATCAATCATTGTAAAATCATATGCCATTATGGCGTTATGAAAACGTATATACCATTGCCTCGATGACTGCTTAAGACCATATATCGATCTCAAAAGTCGACATACCTTTTCTTCTTGGCCTTTCACTATGAAACCAGCAGGTTGTTCCATATATATTTCTTCCTCTAATTCCCCATTGAGGAAAGCAGTCTTTACATCCATTTGATGTAACTCAAGATCCAGACTACCCACTATTGCCAGAATAATGCGAATTGAGGTAAATCTCACTACGGGAGAAAACGTATCTTCATAATCAATTCCTTCCGTTGATTATACCCCTTCGCCACAAGGCGAGCCTAATGCCTTTCTATCGAGCCATCAGCCTTTCGCTTTATTTTGAGAACCCATTTGTTCCCAATAGCTCGCGTCCTTTTGGAAGATCAACCGGTTCCCGACTTGGTTTGATTTCATTGACTCCATTTCCTCTTCCATTGCATTAATCCATTTTTCCTTACTAGGGCAATTCGAGCCTCATTAATATTTCTTGGCTCATCCTCATCTTGTGGAGCAACCATAAAAGTTTCCCCTTCAATGCCAAAACGTCGACGGGGAATACTTTGGCGACTTGTTCGCCGTATGGGAGATTGTACACTTTGCACATCAGTCCCCATCATGCTCCCACTTGGATTAGGTAGTAATGATGTTGTCTCATCATGTGGTTGTAATTGAGAATGAGTTGAATTCAATTCATAACTTCTCATATTACTCCCACTTGGACGAACTCCACTAAGGTCATTATCTTGATCCAAGGTTTCAAATAGGGAACAATCTTCCCATATTTCGCCCTTCTTAGGAAATTCATCCTCTAAGAATGTGACATCCCGTGATTCAAACTCAGTTATACTCCCACTTTCCTGCTCACCTATAAACACATACCCTTTTGAGTGTTCTGAGTACCTTATGAAAATACTCTTCTTTCCTCCGGGACCCAATTTCCCAAACTTGTGAGAGGACTCATGTGTGTAGGCAGCACAACCCCATGGCTTAAGAAAACTTAAGTCCGGTTTTCTACCTGTCCATAACTCATATGGAGTGAAAGCAACTGATTTGGAAGGCACACGATTAAGTATATAGGCAGGCGCTTAACAACGCATCACTCCAAAAGGCGATAGGTAAGTTAGCATGCGCCATCATGGACCTAACCATTTCCGGTAGGGTTCTGTTTCTTCTCTCTCGCAACACCATTTTGTTGAGGAGTATACGGAATAGACAACTGTCTTTCTATTCCTTTTCATCACATAATTTTCTGAACTCATCAGATAAATATTCTCGACCTCGATCGGATCTCAATGCTTTTATTTTCTTGTCTAATTGATTTTCTACCAAGGTCATAAACCTTTTGAAACAACTTATTGCTTCAGATTTGTGAGAAATCAAATAGACATATCCGAATCGAGTATAATCATCAATAAATGTGATGAAATAAACAGCCCCATGCCTTCCTCTCACATTCATTGGACCACGACATCGGTATGGATTAAATGCAGAGGAAATTCAGCTCTTTTCCCTTTCCCAAATGGTTTCCGTGTTGTTTTCCCTTCTAGGCAATGCTTACATATAGGCAAATCGACTTTTTCAATGTTGCCCAACAAGCCCTCTTTGGCTAATCTATTCATACGTTGTTGGCCAATGTGACCAAGCCTAGCATGCCACACATTCACATCATTATCATAGGTATTAGAAGACGTGATAAGGGAATAACAAACTTTAGCATTAACATAATCAATATCTAATACAATGAAACCATCAAGAAAATAACCACAACCATAGTAATTTGTATTCAAAAACAAATTCACACCTCTATTACAGAAGTTCACATTAAAACCTAGTCTAACCAACATTAATACAGACACTAAATTCCGACGAATCTCCTGAGCATACAAAGACATCATGAAGGAACAAAGTGCGTCCACCACGCATGTTCGGTTGGCAGTGCCAATTCCTTTCACTTCAGCTCGGAGTTGTTTCCCACATAGATCCACTTAGTTCCGCTTGGTACTCGTCGGAATTCCACGAAGGATCCTCTATCCTTCGCTACATGGTCCGTCGCTCCCGAATCCACAGTCAAAAAGATTAGACTCGCCAAGAACACAGAACTCGACACAAGAGTAAAGTTCTGAAAAGTACAAGGGGTGCATACCTTCTTTGGCTCACGACAATCGCGAGCATAGTGACCCTTCTTGTCACAGCTTGTAGCATTTCACCCTTGCCGGCTTCTTCATGCGAGGACGCTTTCCTCGATCATGTTGGTTAAACTTGGGTTTCTTCCCCGAAGGACCAGCTTCTTCCTTGCCTTTCCCCTTATCAAACCAGGTAGGGCGCTTGCGCTGGAGCCCGAAGCTCCACTTGAGCTAGAACTAGCATGGTATAGTTCAAGATCCGGCTTAGACGCCAAGAGGCGGTCCTCTTCTAGCTCAAGATGATGCATTGCATCCTCGAAGGTTTTGATAGACTCATTATGGGTCGTGCACCTTCATATGCTCCCAACTCGAGGCAAGGAACGGATCACCGCTTGCACTTTTGCTGCTCATCTCGTGAGGACATGGCTAGCATCTTTCAGCTCGCTTATCATGTTTGACATCTTTCTAAGATGTTGCTTCATGGTCTGACCATGAGGCTTCTTCTAGGAGTCAAACCTGATAGTGAGCTGCCTAAGTCTAGTCACCTAAGTATGACCAAATCTTGCTGCCAATGCCTCCCACATTTCCTTAGCGTTGTCGAAACGCCTAAACTCCCGCATGACATCATTTTCCATGCCGCCAAAGCAACGTGATGCGAGCGAGAGAGTTCTTTCGTTTCCAAGCAGCAAAAGCTTCTTTATCTCTTTTGTGCTGCGCAAAGATTTCCCTCTTCGGGTTCAACCATGGTTAGGTTAAGAGCTTCAAGTTCCTCTTGCTCTTCCAAAGCACATATTGGATTTTTATGTGCCATATCTCATAGTTGTCACCATTGAGCTTTTCACCTTTGTTCAGCTCGGCAACTATGCTCTTTGTGGCTGAAGCCATTGATCTGAACAAATTAGACAAATATGCACGAATTATTAATGCCTATCATTTATGCATCCCTATTTGCATAGACCCATCATATTAATGAATAATTTCAAGTAAGGTTTCAGAATCAAAAGGTCACTACGTTTCCAATCATCCTCCAAAAATCCTAACTTAAAATTATCATTAATATAATTGTCATATGCAAAATCAATTTTATGAAGCTACAAAACTTCTAAAACTACCCACACTAATTACCCACAAAGAACTTGCGAAATCATTGAAAGCAATTGATAATATACATAAAATAAAAACAATAATGCTTTCAATTAATACAAACAATACATATAAGTTGCTTCATCAACAACAATCAGTAGTCAATCATTACATAATGTGTCCACAAAGCACACTAAACGAACCGGTCAATATAACTAACACCTAGTCGACACGAACCGGAAAGATCCTCTTTTGTTTAATATCTTGATCTTTTCCCTTGAAACAATACAGAAATATTCATTGACAAAATCCTTCACAATTTTCTTATAGGAAGCAGCTCCGTTGACATCCCATATGCGATTCAACACGTCTTGCCACTCAGGCGGAAGAGTGCTTATGAAAAATCGCACCATCTCTGACTGTGACATGGGACGACCATTCCATATGACCTGTTGAATTTTCCCGTTGACTTCAAGGACGTGATCAATTAAGTCACCTCTCTCCCATCGATGATCGGGCCACCGCCTATCAACTTAGACAGCCTTTCCTTTTGTTCACTCCAGAATCGCGCGAATAGGTGTGCGCAACCTCGGGGAGGCATTGTTCCCGCAACAAATGCAGAACAAAAATAAGGGATTACTTATAACCCACATAGACTTAATTGAAAAAGAAACACATTCTTTTCCCTTTTTTTTTTTTCGGGTCAACGGTCAACGGTCAACGGTCGTCGGTCAACGGTCAACGGTCGTCGGTCAACGGTTGGTCAACAGTCAACGGTCGCCGGTCGCCGGACGTCGGACCGATCAGACCGGTCGGACCGGTCGAACCGGTCAGCCGGTCGAACCGCGTCGGTCGAACCGACGCACGTGCCGTGCGCGTGCCTCGATGACGCCACGCGACGTCGGCCGCACGTGCCTCTCGCGTGCCATCGCCCACGGGTCGGGTCGCCGGTTGGTGACCGACCGCCACCGACGCCGCGCGACGCGTCATCGATGACGCACCCCGCGGTTACGATCGTTGGGTGACGTCATGCCGACGCTGTCGCGTCGGTCCGTGGACCCGGCCCAGCGCCCGGTTCGCCGGCCGGCGGCGCGCACACGCCGATCCGTCGACCGACGCGTGTGCCGCACGCGCCTGGCGACCGAGCGTCTTCGGGTGCGTCGCTCCCACGCGCGCCACTTCTGGCCGCGCGTGTGGGCGCGTGCGGCGTCGCCCGGCGGCGCTCGAGGTATCGCCAGAATCGTCTCGACGTCGCCTTTCTTCCTATGCCATTAGATTTTGATTTCAACTTACGAAAACTCGGAAAAAGGGCCGAACAGTGCTCGGGTGTCGGGATTTCTGCCCGATCCGTACGGCCGAAACTCTTTTTGCGAAATTCAATCAAAAACACAATAAACAGATCGGGAAAACGTGAACTAGGGCTCTGATACCAATGTTGGGAATGACTAATCCCCGATAACGCGGATTCGACACCAAATCAAACCCCTAAACGCAAGCGGAAGACGAAGCCCGGAAATCAACACGCATCACCGATCCTAAAGCACACCACGGATTCGAGCGTACCATTTAGCCACGATTAAACACCGTCGTTGATGGAGGAAGAGAAACCGGTCGATTTGATCCGATGAAGCCTTGAAGGGAGGAAAAGCGCGCCGTATGCCTACTGTTCTTCGGGAGAGAAACGCGCGCGAGAGAGAATACGTAAATTCTGATTTCAACCAACGTAACTTTCTCTCTCTCTTCCCTTTTATACCCCATTCTTTCCACGGGCCTTATTCACGTGGGCCGGGCTTCATGGGCCCAACTTAGCCGGACGGGCCTTAAGCCCAATTAATAAATAAATCCTTCAATTCAATAATCCAAATTTAGGCAACCACGGCGAGAGTGTTTCCAAAGACAACGGCAACGCTATGAGTGTGATTGGCAACTGAAGGATTGTGGGACTTGGCGGAATTGCACCAAAAACTAGAATCACCGGCTTTGCGTGGGGAGGCTCGGAGCTGCTGTCACTCACCGAGAAAACCTAGACGTGACCGAGAAACTCACCGGTGTTGGACTAGAGGGGCTATGTTGGAATTGCTCGAGTTGGTGCCGAGGCAGGGAGGAGCAGCTGAGTTGTGTAGCTTGCAGGGCGTCGGACAAGAATGACAAGAGGGGGCGCTATTAGTGTTGTAAGCTAAAAAGCACCGGCACTCTTAAGAGGTTTTCGTATTGTGTCCGACACTTCGATACATGTCCGACGCGCTCTGACATGATCCGACACATGGTTAACAAGTGTCGGAAAGTCCAACACGTGATCAACTTTTCCCGACACGTGAGTTTGAAATTCCGACACACATAGGGTCAATTTTTAAAAAATTTAATACTTGATGGGTCAAAATGAAAATATATGAAAAAATAATGAAAATAACAAAAATAAAAGAGGAAATAAGAAAATTCTCACTCTCAAGTTTCTCACTTCTAAGTTCTAATCTCCCGAGTGACGATCGACGTTTGCCATGAGGAGTAAAACTCGATCGAAACTTGGAATTCAAGTAGTTTCGGTACTTTCCGAATGAGAACCGATTAGGAAATTCAATCATTTTGCTAGTTCGGGATTAGTGATTTTGTACCCAACTGTGGGTAGTTGGCTCATGGTCAAAAAGATTGATAAGGATGAAGAAGAAGAGACCTAGTATTTGTATGACTCATAGATTCGTGAAAGTAGACTTAAAGTAGTGGTTTTCTTTTGCTTCTTTCCACCTCTCGCAAGCATCGGTTGCGAGTTATCTCTTTAGGTATATATCATTGGCTTGTGAGTTATCTCTCACATTTTTCATGGCGAATTTAGTGATTTCCTTTTCTTGTCCTACATTTTCATTTTTCTCAAATCTTGTTTTGCAAAGGAGTTCCAAACCAGTCTTTACAAGGAACTCCAAACTTTGTTTGTGACTCTAAGAAATCTCACTAATCTCTAACAAATATAAGAAAACAAGACATGTTCCTTCAAGTTTACTATTTTGTGTTTGCAATTTTTTAATTTCTTGTTCAATCTCTATCAAATTAAAACAATGAATGATATTAACAAATATTGGATTAATGTTTTTAGTATAAATTAATTCTATACTCTTGTTTATTATTTATTTATTTATTTATATTTAAATATATATTTAATATATAACATATCGAAATGTTTCTAAATTGTCTATTTTTTGATAAATGAAGTGTCGGTGTGTTGTGTCATGACATATTGTGTCATATGTCGCGTGTCCATATCGATGCTACATAAGTTGTAGGAGCTACAAGGCTCGATGACATCACCTAGATCGCTATTGAGCAGTGATGCAACGTTGAAGCATGATTGTAGGAGCACATAATAGAAGTTGTCCTAAATATTTTCACTTTTTATTAATCGAGCCCATTGAGTCATTTTAATTAGAAATTGTTAATATGGGTGTCAATCATTTTACATGACATAATCGGTTTTGGTGTGGATAATTTTTAATAAAATTTTAATATTTTTCTTGATTTTTTTATTTTTATACTTTTTTCCTTCTTTTCTTTCTTCTTCTTCTTTTCCCCCCCTTTTTCTCTTCTTTCTTTTTTTCTGTCTTCCTTTTTCCCTCTATCGGCCATCGCCAAGCCTTGTTATCTGCCAGTGTCAAGTGAGGGTGACCCTTGCCTAGGCCGGCAAAGGCCACCCTTTGCTAGATTGAGTAGTGAGGGTTTGCCCTCGCCAGCCCAAGCAAGGGCAGCCATCGCCAACCTTTAGGCCTAGGCATCTGTTGTCAAAAGGCGGCCCTGCCCTTGCTTGAGGTTGACGATCTTCATTGGCCATCAACAAGGCCAGGCGATGGCTAGCAAAGGGAAAAAGGGAAAATTAAAAATTAAAAACAAAAGAAGGAAATATTGTAAATTAAAATATTATAAAAAAATTGTCCAGGTTAGTGCTAGTCATGTCATGTAAAATGCCTAGTATACTGTCAATAATTTCTAACTAAAATTAACTAGATGAACTCATTTGGCAAAATTTGAAAAGATTTAGAGCTCAATTGGCAACATTGAAAAGTTTAAAACTAATTAGTAAAATTGTAATAAGTTTATGATTTTTTGGACAATTTTTCTAAGCTTTTCATGCTCAGCTCATGTGATTTTCAGTCACGTAGGATATTCAATGGGCTTGGCCAAATTTTTTTTTCTCCCAAGCCTAATCCTGATCATTTAATTAAGCTCAAAGCCTCCCTTCGCAGACCCATTTAGTGCCAGTCTGATTAAAATGTGATTGATGTGGGCCTAAGGCTATGAAAATGGTTTAAATATGCAAATGTAATTAATAATATTTTTGTTTAGGGGTTAGGATCGATTTCTAATTTTTCTATGAAACAAGGGTGTCGCCAAATATAAGTGTCAATGAACGTCTTATTTTAGGTTAAAGATATTCTACAATAATGGTCTAAATCTTCATAAGTACGTAACCCTGTTAAGCAAAACTAAGATGTAAATATATCTGCTAGTGTGGACTGTTAGACTTTGATTTTTCCCTTTTGTTTTTTTAGCCCAAACGTAGTGAATCCGAGAGTGAATAATGGTTTTTCTTTCGAATAAATGGCGAGTAGATATATAGTTGGACATATGTTAAGCGGCGGATCTGTACTCTGAAATGCTAGAGAAGTGAGCGGAACAACTCAACATGGAGGCAGGATGACATGTAACAAGCTTGTAACTCCTACATATACACATGATGAACACATAAATCCAATCTTTCCATATAGAGTAGGATTAATTGGAAAGGTTGGATCAAACAAAGTGGGTGCCGGTGCTGGTGATGGTTCCGTTTGTGGTGCTAGTATTGCCGATGGATTTGGGCTTGGAGTGATCTGATTTGAGGAAGACAAAATCAAGGTTGTAGAGGATGGGGACGAGAGTGAGAGAGAATAGGAAGACAAGGACTGGCCCAAATATCCACAGCAGCAGCGGCAGGCCCGCGTAGAAGAGGCGGTTCCCGATGGTGTTGAGCACGAATCCCTTCTCTAGCAGCTCCATCTCATACTCCGGCAACACTGCCCCATCACTATCCTGGGGGCAGTTGATGAGTATGTTGACTTGGCTGATGAAACAGATGGAGAGGGAGTGGCAAAGGAAGGAGAAGAGGAAGAGGGTGAGGAGAGTGACATATTTGAGGGCCACCGTAAAGTCCCCATGTGCCCCGTAAACCGCATCATTCAAAGGCTTCTTCACACTGTACGTGCTGCTAATCACCGCCGCCAATCCCGTGCTTAGAAGGATCGATGTCGTTGCCATCAATGTCGACCCCACTATCATGTTCCTCAGTGATTGCACCGCCAGTATGTTCTTCTTCTCGTTGTCCTGCTTTCATGCGCATGCATTATCACAACCCAAACCACTTAGCATTTAGGTTTCATGTTAGCCATAAGCTCTAATATTATCTATGTCTATGCATACATATTATTAGGCAAACACACCATTTGTCCCTGGCTAACTTTTCTCGCACAGTGATAAAAAAAGTAGGGACACCATTATTAATTGGTCACTATGTAAGTGTTTGGGGAGAATTACCAATTCAGTCCTAAACCTATTGCAATTTGGCCAATTCAGTCCTAAACTTTTTTTTTTTTGCCAATTTAGTCCTAAACCTTTTTATAATTGTGCCAATTCAGTCCTTCCGGCCAAAATTGGCCGGCCGGAGCTAACGTGGACGCCGGCCGGAGACAAATGGGCCGGCGAACAATTTTTAATAATTTTTTAATTTTTTTTTCCAATTTTTTTTTTTTTTTTTTTTTTTTTTTTTTTTTTTTTACCTTCTTCTTCTTCCTCGGCCGGCCGGCGCCGCCGAGGCGAGGGCCGGTGAGGCTGACCTCGCCGGCCACCGGCGAGGCTCGCCCCTCCGGCCACTCGGCGAAGGCGAGCCTCGCCCGGCCGACGGCGGCGGCCACCGTCGCCCGGCCAAGCGAGGCTCGGCCTCGCCCGGCCATGGCGAGGCGAGCCTCGCCAGATCTGGTTACGGCCTCGCTAGTGGCCGGCGAGACCGCCGTCGCCGGATCCGGCGAGGCTCGCCGCCATGGCCGGGCGAGGCCGAGCCTCGCCTTGGCCGGGCAACCGTGGCCTCGCCGCCGGGGCGAGGCTCGCCCTCGCTTGCCACCGGCGAAGGCGAGCCTCGCCCGGCCGATGGCGAGGCCGCCGTCGCGGATCCGGCGAGGCTCGACCTCGCCATGGCCGGGCGAGGCCGAGCCTCGCCTTGGGCCGGGCGACGGCGGCCTCGCTGCCGTCGGGCGAGGCTCGCCCCCGCCACCACCGGCGAAGGCGAGCCTCGCCCGGCGACGGCGAGGCCGCCATCGCCAGATCCGGCGAGGCTCGACCTCGCCATGGCTAGGCGAGGCCGAGCCTCGCCTTGGCCGGGCGAGGCTCGCCTTCGCCGGTGGCCGGCGGGGCGAGCCTCGCCGGTGGCCGGCGAGGTCGCCTCGCCGGCCCTCGCCTGCCGGCGCCGACCGGCCGCAGGAAGAAGAAGAAGGTAAAAATCAAAAGAAATTCGAAAAAAATTCGAAAAAATTAAAAATTATTAAAAATTATTCGCCGGCCAGCTGTCTCCGGCCGGCGTCCACGTCCCAGCCCGCCGGCCAATTTTGGCCGGAAGGACTGAATTGGCACAATTATAAAAGGTTTAGGACTAAATTGGCAAAAAAAAAAAGTTTAGGACTGAATTGGCCAAATTGCAATAGGTTTAGGACTGAATTGGTAATTCTCCCTAAGTGTTTGATCTATAAGTTATCGATAAGCTCCTTTCTTCACCGACACACGAGGGTTCTCATCTTATCCTTGGCGTGATAACGTTAAGTACATTTGACAAATAGGAATTATAGTACAAATTGCTCAAAAATAATGACACACGTGCAAATATAGTGAGTACGTGAGAACTAGTTATGGTTACTTAGAAAAAACCAACAGAAACTATAGCTGAAGTCGATTGATTGTAAATGTATCATGAGACGTGATGACTTTTGAGAAAAGACCAAGAGGTGAAAGGCAAGGATAGAGGAATCTTCCAGGCAACTCATATGGTGGAAGATGCGTAAGCACGCGTGCGGGCTTCTAATCGTACATTTGCAAGCATAAGTAGGGGATATAGCTTATCTCACAGAGACACCAATATTCCTATCGGTAGCACCAGCCGCGTTAGCCTCCCTCTCTCTCTCTCTCTCTCTCTCTCTCTCTCTCTCTGTGCAACTCTAAGGTCAAAAACCTCATATCGGGGATCACAACCTCAATTCTAGGTAGAGAGAGGACTCGAGGGAGGCAATCAGTGGCAGTGGCGACGTCAATTTTGCATAGCTTTGGCTAGGATGAGGCGGAAAGATAGGAACGAAAACGGACAGAAAATGGGGGCAAAAATAGGATAGACATCTCAGTCATTAAACCCGAACAAGCTAAAAAAGCATCATTCTTTCAAAAGGAGCAATTTTTTAAGCATAAAACTATCCTCTGAATCTGAATTATAATCAGTTCACCGTTCATGCTTAAGTCCTTCATTAGGTATGTGCTTGATAAAAATGCGATTCTACTTGTAGAAAAATCAATTAGCAAGCATCGGATTATATCTAATCTAATTGCAGCGCTGATTTGTGATTGCCTTACCATTTCAGATACACCCCGGTATATGTTCCACAAGCAAAGCCATGTATGTCTTCTTGCAATGTATTTCACGTCTGTAGTGGAGGTTGAGTTAAATTTCAAATGGAAAAGCTTAGTTTCTTCTCAAAAGCATAACGTCCCATCGGTTGTATTAGATATCTATATTGGTTTTATTTTGTTTCACAACGCAAATGCTCTTTCTCATGAACATCAAATCAACCAACCACCGACTGAAGCAAGGAATTGATTAACCTGCAGCTAATTTCTGCGGGTTCAATATGTGAAGATTATGCATTTATACAGAGGAATCAACAATGCTGAATCTCTGGTACAATGGAATCGAAGATGCAGAAATAGGAAGATATAGATGTTGAGATCGAGATTGATCAATGAAGAATCTCTGTATATTCTCTTCTGTTCTTGATCACAATGTACTCCAAGATCTTTACATCAATCGAAAAAAGAGAAAAACTCTATATTGATTTTACACCAGAAAAGACTTCAGATTTCTGCTTCTCTCTCTATCACTCAAAGCTATATATCTTCCTTATTGAAGAAGATGAATACAAAACTGAAAAACTAACTTCTGTTCTAACCCCCTTTCTGACCGACGACTTTGTATGGCTTTATATAGGTAATCCGTAATCCGTGTTTGTGCCCTTTGATGAATTTTCCATCGTTGATCACAATCTTCATTACTTTTTATCTTAGCCGTTCATTTCCACTGGTATATGTCATAATCACTTCTTTCCTTCTTGCTTATATCGGCTTCACTTGCTTTTTCTCTTTTGCCAACTTCGGCAGCCTTGGCAAAGATCATCGCCTTATCAGCATCCTCTGTTCTAACTTCAGCAGCCTTGACAACATTTGCTCTCTATTTAGCAGCATCCTCTGCTCTTTGATGATATATGATCTTAACATTCCCCCTCAAATTGGGAGTAGGTGGAGAACCAAGTCCCAATTTAGTGCGTAGTTGGCAATGTGTAAAGTGCGAGAGAGATTTGGTGAAAATGTCAGCAATTTGGAAATGACTTGGGACATACCGAATGTGAGTGATCCCCGAAGAGACTTTTTCTCTAACAAAGTGAAAGTCGACTTCAATATGCTTTGTTCGAGCATGTAGGATAGGATTAGCAGTGAGAGCTATAGCTAACTTATTGTCACAAAATAGATGTGTAGGAGAGTTGAGAGCACATCTTATGTCTTGTAAGACAAAGCTGATCCAGGTGAGTTCAGCAGAGGTGGAAGCAAGTGCTCGGTACTCGGCTTCTGTAGAGGACCTGCTAACTGTGGATTGCTTCTTGGCTGCCCAAGAAATAAGATTTGAACCAATGTAAGTACAGAATCCTGTAGTTGATCTTTGTGTTTCTGTACACCCTGCCCAATCTGCATCTGAAAAACCATACAGATGTGAAGAACTCTGTGAATGAATGAATAAACCAAGATTGATGGTTCCTTTAATGTATCGCAGCACCCTTTTAAGTCGAGCAAGATCTGCCATTGTTGGTGTCTGTAATTTTTGACACAGTAAGTTGGTAGCATAGGCTATGTCAGGTCGTGTCAAAGTTAGATATTGAAGAGCACCTACCAAGCTACGATACTCAGTAGGATTGGTCGGGGAACGAGTCTTGTTGCATAATAATTGGCTTTAGAGATAGAGGAGTAGCAATTGGTTTACATTCAGACATGTAAGCTCGAGTGAGAAGATCACTAGCATATTTGGTTTGACATAGAAACAAATGATCTGAATTTTGTTTGACTTCGATGCCAAGAAAATAATGCAGAGGGCCAAGATCTTTCATGTGAAATTTAAGACTGAGAGACTAAATAAGAACATAGAGTATTTGAGATGAACTACCAGTCAAGACAATGTCATCAACATACAAAAGTAGAAGAATAGTATGCTGTTGATGATGATAGATGAATAAAGATGGATCTGTCGAGTTGCAAAAGAATCCATATTCGAGCAAAAAATCACTGAACTTATCAAACCATGCTCGAGGAGCTTGTCGAAGACCATATAGTGATTTCCTAAGTAAACACACATGATAAGGTCTCTGTGGGTCTTGAAAGCCAGGAGGCTGCTCCATGTAAACTGTTTCATTAAGTGTGCCATGCAAAAATGCATTTTTAACATCAAGTTGATGAATAGGCCACTGTCTCATTTTTGCTATAGACAGAACAATTCTGATTGTGGCATGCTTGATTACTGGACTAAAGGTCTCTGTGAAATCTATGCCTTCTTCTTGATGGAATCCCTTAGCAACTAAACGGGCTTTCAATCTATCAAGACTACCATCAAATGCAAGTTTTGTTTTGAAGACCCACTTGCAGCCAATTATATTCATATGTTCAGCTCAAGGAACTAAGTCCCAGGTTTTGTTTTGATATAATGCCTCCATTTCTTCTGTCATTGCTTTATGCCAACCTTCATGTGCTAATGCAGACTTAATTGTCTTTGGTTCAGAAGGTACCTTATAGACAGCAAGACATGCATACTTGGGATTCGGTTTGATAATTCCAGACTTTGATCGTGTCTGCATTGAATGACTAGAAGGAATTCCTTGAGTTGTGTGAGAAGTAGTTTGGTCAGATCCACTGCTTGTACTATTGGATAGTGGTGTATCAGCATCAGGTATGTAATGATTAGAAGAAATCCCTTGTGATGTATGAGAAATAGCTTGATCAGATCCAATGCTTGTACTATTGGATATTGGTGTATCAGCATCAAAGATGTCTTGGTTCTGTACAGGTGAAGTTTTTGCATTATGTGTAACCATTGGAGAAATGACATGTCTCGATTGATCAGTATAGGGAATAGAGTTTTGTCGAGAACTTTGAGAGTTGGTGACAATATTGTCTTTATCAAGTTGCGGATGGGCTGTACATGTAGGAGAATCAGTATAAGGTATATTAGAGACTGTTTTTGCATTTGCTGACTCTGTTAATTGAACTTCCTCTGCCCATATCTGGTATAATGTTGTGAGAGGTGCATACTTTGTCAAGCACAACTTAGTGAATGGAAAAGACCTCTCATCAAATTTCACATTTCTACTAACATATATTCGACCTGTTGTAGGCACAAGACATCTGTAGCCTTTATGATGATCACTATAACCAATGAATACACAGGTGAGAGATCTTGGATCAAACTTATGCTGGGCATAGGGTCGTAAACATGGATAACAGGCACAGCCAAATACTCTGAGGTGATCATAGGTCGGTTCTTGATGATAAAGTTTTCTATGTGGTGATTGCATGTCTAATCTCGATGTTGGAAGAAGGTTGATAACATAGTTAGCTGTAATGAAAGCATCAACCCAATACTTCAGTGGAACTCTGCCATGATATAACATGGCAAGACCTAATTCGACAATATGCCGATGCTTCCTCTCAGATATCCCATTCTGTGCAGGTGTATAAGGACAAGAGAGATTTTGTTTTATACCACAGTTTTGCAAATGAGCTTGAAACCTGTGGCTAAGAAATTCTCCTCCTCCATCACACTGAAAGACCTTGATCTTTGACTCAAATTGGTTTTCTACTTGCTTTTGAAACATAACAAAGATCTTATAGAAGTCTGACTTCAATTTCAATGGGTATATCCAACTATATCGAGAGAAATTATCCACAAACGAACATAGTATCCGAAACTCGAAATGAAGTCACGGGTGATGGTCCCCATATATCACAGTGGATTTTCTGTAGGGGCATGGTTGTTACAGATTCAGAAGATGGAAATGGTAAAGCTGCATTCTTAGCAGTTTGACAACTGCTACATACACTCAACATCCTATTGCTACATCGAATGTGTTTTTGATTCTGCAAATGCTTCAAGATATGCAGATTGGTGTGTGCTAGTCTTTGATGCCATGTGTCCTCTTCTACTGCTCTGTGTCTCTGAGCTAGAAAGGCTTGTGTTGTTTGTAAATTCACTTGATATAGTCCTTTAGTTTTCCTTCCGAGCAGCAAGGTTGTGTTGGTCCAATTGTCCTTTATATATACACCAAATTTGTCAAAGACAAATGAGCATGGGTAATCATCTGTTAATTTGGATACTGATAACAGATTTTTCTTTATATCAGGGACGATTAGAACATCATTCAGAGGCAGTAGACTTTCTTCAGCATGCAACAATGTATTACCAACATGTGTAATCGACAAGTGTGATCCATCACCAATCATGATAGTGTCATATCCAGTATATTCAGAAGGATTTTGAAGTATACCAGGATTAGCTATAATGTGTGCAGTTGCTCCAGTATCTGGATACCACTCGCTGCCTTTGGCATCCTCGAGATGTATAGCTGCTAAAGCTGTTGGTATCTCCTCAGCTTGATACGAGTTATCAAATCTATACCAGCAGTGCAAAGCATCATGGCATGGTTTCTTGCAAATTTGACATTCTAATTTTATGTTGTTAATTGGCTTCTCATCCTGCACATTCTTAGGAAAAGTTAGATTGGAAGGATAAAATTTTACTTCTTGGTATCTCTGTGATGGACCTGCATAAGGACGAAATCCAGAGGTGAAAACAAGTTCAGAGGAACTGTAATAAGGTTTGGTCTTCTGATTTTCTTGCATATAGTTGATATTGCTAGACCTGTAACCTGAGTTGTCTCCAGGGTATCTGAATCCACGACCTCTGTTATTAAAAGAACGTCCTCTTCCATAACTGCGGCCTCCTCTGTAATTACCTCTTTGAGCTGCAAAGCTTAAATTTTGAGGAATATACCCTCCATCAATAATTTCTTTAAACTGTGCTTGAGAATGTCTTTGCCCAAAGTAAACCATATTGGGGTTAAATTGCGTTCTTGAATAATTCTGCATTCTTGACTCGAATCTTTCTAATTGTGCAATCACCTCATCATACTCAGGTTGAGGTTTTAGACAATATATTATTGTTCGAAAACTTTCATACTCAGCTCCTAACCCTTCCAACACACCAAACAGCTTGGTTATATCATCCACTGGTTTCCCGATAGCATTTAACTGATCACATATTGTCTTGTATTCCCTAAGGTAGATTGACACATCTCGATCATGTTTTTGACAAGCTTGGAGTTTCCCCCTCAACTCAAACTCTCTTGCTGCTGATTTTTGTGTAAATCGATTCAAGAGTGTTTGCCACACTTCATAAGATGTTTCTAAGCCAATTATTAAGCTTAGTATATTCTCAGATACAGCTCCACTTATCCATGAGGATACTAGCTGGTCTGTTCTTATCCAGTCAGTATATTCTGGATTTACAGCCTCAGCTTCATCTCTTTCAACTACATTCTGCAGCATTCGAGTAGGTGGTGTAATATCACCATTAACAAAGCCAAAGAGTTCTTGGCTTTTCAGAAACCTATGGATCTGAGCTTGACATTAGAGAAAATTGTCTTCGGCAAGTTTTATGGTGACAAAGTTAGAAATATTCACATGTATAGGGAAAGGATACTTCGATGCTCTTACTGCCATTGCTGTATTCTTTTCAACTATGAAGAACCAGAATAGCAATTTCGTTTATGAAAAACTAACTCAGTTACCGTGATACAGTAATCTGTATAGCTTCAACTCCTTCTTCCTCGATCAAACAAGAAGCTACTGAATGGATCCTTTTAGTTGAAACGATCGACCAGCTCTGATACCATGTGAAGATTATGCATTTATACAGAGGAATCAACAATGCTGAATCTCTGGTACAATGGAATCGAAGATGCAGAAATAGGAAGATATAGATGTTGAGATCGAGATTGATCAATGAAGAATCTCTGTATATTCTCTTATGTTCTTGATCACAATGTACTCCAAGATCTTTTTTACATCAATCGAAAAAAGAGAAAAACTCTATATTGATTTTACACCAGAAAAGACTTCGATCTCTACTTCTCTCTCTATCACTCAAAGCTATATATCTTCCTTATTGAAGAAGATGAATACAAAATTGAAAAACTAACTTCTGTTCTAACCACCTTACTGACCGACGACTTTGTATGGCTTTATATAGGTAATCCGTAATCCGTGTTTATGCCCTTTGATGAATTTTCCATCGTTGATCACAATCTTCATTACTTTTTATCTTAGCCGTTCATTTCCACTGGTATAAGTCATAATCACTTCTTTCCTTCTTGCTTATATCGGCTTCACTTGCTTTTTCTCTTTTGCCAACTTCGGCAGCCTTGGCAGCATCAGCCTTATCAGCATCCTCTGTTCTAACTTCAGCAGCCTTGACAACATTTGCTCTCTGTTTAGCAGCATCCTCTACTCTTTGATGATATATGATCTTAACACAATATATTCAACCTCTAGTTAGATAGGAATGGATCAACTAGTGGTGATCGTACATACATACTTTGTAATGATATAAATAATTTATTTCGACGAAGAAAGAATCTAATAGATAGATTTAGCACAACTAATATCGATTGGAATGGAGAGATGAGAGATACGTGCCTTGATCATGGCAGAAACCCAGAAGCGGCGGGCGCGAGCATTAGTGCCGATAATGGTGGAGAGAGGGTGGGTGCGAACCTGGTGCCATAACCAGACATGGTAAGCAATCATCACCAGGAACCCCAAGGGCACAAGCATCACATCCAGGTACCATTTCCTCCATTCCACATCCATCCCTCACGCTTCCAACTCTCTTTCTTCTTCCTTTTGCTTCACCTGATGGGTGAACTTTGCTTTCCTCCCTCTTTCCCTTATATAAAAACGTGAGGGAGCAACCGCAAATATTTTAGTCTGTCCTAAGCTTTCCCATGCTTATATGGAGAAATGAATGTGGACTAGTTCGAACGCGTTATTCAACGGGCCACAAACCCAGCATGAAAGAAAGGCAAACCCCTCTTTTCGTGCACATTCACCAAAAAGATGTATCTTTGAACGATGATACGATGAGCCCGTAATGCGGTCCGCAACTTTGGGACGTTGTCTCCTCTCCTCGTTTTCTTTACGTTCCCTTTTCTCTTTTGAAGCTTTCTATCTAGCCTCTTTTTGCATGCACATATTCAATTTCGACCCTCTATCAATAGGTAAATTTACACTCACATACGGTTCTACTATATTAAGTAGACATGCAGTATAAGGCAACAGGAACTTATAATTTGATGGATGGGATTGCTCCTCCTTAGTAGTCTTGCACGTAAATTGTCCTCCCGTCCAGCATGGGACTCTTATATACAAAGGACAATCTGAGAGGCTTTAGACTCAGTTTTCTACTGGAGAGTGTAAATGATATACATGATATAATATGCTTACAGAATTCATTGTAGAGTGGTGATTAAAAGCCTTTCTATATTAATATTTACTCAGAAACTTAGGTCAATTGGCTAGTCACGTGGATCCTTCATTTTCGTTTAACAAGAAATACCAGACCTTGCCAATATTCAAGAGTCGACATACTATAGAATTGACTTGACGTGGACCCACAACTTTATACTTTAGGCACATTAATTCCTCTTAGCGAAAGCATGCATTGCATGTGTTCGGTTATCCATACATGTACTGAGTACATTGATATAATTGAACTCTATTTGTCAATACAAATTGGTTATTTCAAATACTTTCTTGGGAAAAGTTTTACTGCTGCCATCCCTGCAATATCAATCCTGCAATTAAGAAACGTGACTGTCATTTACGGGTCTGTTTGTTTAGAGGAAAACCATTTCCAAAAAAATTGTTTTCCCACCTTCTAGCAAGAAGGAAATCATTTTTTTTAAACTACCCAAGAAGTTAAAACTAATAATTTTGACTGAGAATGAAACTTGTCCAAGTACAAGTAGTGGCTATTAGGGAAGCGAGCTAGCTCATGGTCTTCCGAAATTAGTTTTTACACAAGTGACGTTTATCTGGTGACATGTATGCAGATTAATTACACATTTTGTTCTTTATTTGAGGTTAGAGGAAATGGGGTATTGGTGGAATTAGAGAAAAGGGAAGGGGCCAAAATGACAAGAGTCAGCGGAGTGAGAGTCTGACGAGGCGCAACGAAAGTAGAAGAAAACAGCAAACCGAAATCACGTCAATTCCATTTATATGAATAGAGAAAGACATGGTAAAAGAGGGAAGGTTGGCCTTCCTTCACAAATACGGGGTCTTTACGTGGTGTCCTGAAATACAAGGCGTATAGGGGTGTAAACAGCGTGACGATGTGTAGTGAGATACACGTGTGTTCAATCCAAACCTTATCACTACTTCACCTATTCAAGAAAAGGATAGCTCCCGTGAATTTGAAGAGGCTGTTCATGATTGCAGAGTCTTGACGGGATAGCCCGAAAAAGAATTTGCATTTGGGACTTCCACTATCATATTCACCTATCAAGGAAATTCCACAATCGCCTCAAGTTGCTCTTAAAAACTCAGGATATTTGTCGTCACGACCTGGTCCATGACAAAGAACGACTCAAGGCTTTTAGGATGACGAAGGGAATGAGCATAAATCAAATCGCGTACCAAACAATAGAAAAACATTTTCAAATTATATATATAACTAGAATTAACCCACAAATGATATAAATATTGACGTAAATGCAATATTTAACATTGGACAGGTCAAAGGATAAAATTGTGAAATTTGATATAAAATGGATCAAAGCAGACAATACATAAAGCAAGTTAATTCAAAGATGATCACATCTGTTCTTTCTTCCCACTCATTTGGGTCAGTCAAAAAGCAGGACAAAGGTCGATTCGAATCCATAAAGCATTCATCCATCCGTTTGTTTGTATGTATTACTAACCTTTGACCGGAGTTGACAGCTCCATCGAATCTAGAATCACAAAAATCTGTTTTTAGGATTGATGCAATAAAGAGATTCTGAAATAATGCCCGGAAAGAAGAATATTAAAGATTTCACGAAATAATTGAGGGGCAACTGCTGGTTTTGATTTGCTGGACATGCCTTGTCCTTTCCTTCTGGCTTTTACAAAAGATGAAAAATGAATCAGCATTCTCACGTAGTGGAAGCCGACAAAACCTGGGCAATGTACTCGTGATGGAATCCAAACAACGCCATTTCCATGTGTTAGTGCTCGGTGACATCGCACAAGCTATCAATCCATGAATGAGGACTACTTTCTCTAAATCGACAGGCCCACGACATAACTTAAAGAGTAGAAACTCTTTCGTCGCTGTAGTGAGTGCCGGTGATGTGAAAGGGAAATTCTCTTTCCCTCTCTCCCTCCCTCCCTCCCTTTAACTGAGAGGGAGAGACAAGCAGAAGCGGAGGGAAATTCATAAAAACCTAGGCAATTTGAAATGCATTATGATGGTAATAGCTCTTCTTTAATTGCTGTCCATTAAGACTTGCAATGACCATATAGCCATGAAAAACACAAAAAAGAGAGACGGGCAATTCAAGTGTCATATCCAATGGGTGCAAGTTCGGATCTGCAAGCAAAGCAAGTTCACTAGCAGAAGCCATCCCGGAGGAAGCTGAAGTGAGCTCACTACAGGACGTAGATTAGTATCCTTGGATCAAAACTTGATGGAGGGACTCAGTAAATTGATGGGGAAGAAGCTATATACAATAGAACACGGGGGCAGATAAATTCAGAAAATCAACACCATCTATATGCCTCATGTTCAACGTCATAACCAAGAAAAAGACATTAACAAGATCTAAACTCCAATATCAAGTTCAAATCAGATTGCGAATAATTAAAGCATGCACAGCCAAATACTTTCAGCAAAGTAAGAAACCATGACACCGAGTTCTTAGAGTGTAGACAGCAATTAGAGCAGCTTCCTCCACAAGTGTTTTGGACGAAAGGATGTGTGCAGTGCTGGTGTTAACTCACTTATGTGCCAATGCTCTCTCTAAGCCCCACCATTTTATGGGAAAGTACATTGACACGAATGCCAGAGAAGGGTTCCTTCCACTTTCAAAATGGAAAGACGTCACTTTTCCCTATGCTCCACAGGACCTCAATTTGTTGGAGAAATTGAGTTTTATCAAATGGTAGCTTGGGCAAAACGACCGACTTATTTCATCCCTCTCCTGAAAAACATCCGGTCCTTGTAAAACAAATTGAGTAGCACGTTTGCAACTGATTTGAATGTAAATTCAACGTATAGCATAACTCAATCTCCTAGACAAGGTATCAGCCCAAGGCCACTGCAGCTGATGGCGTACCCTTTGCCACTACCAAGTGAGAAGCAGAGAGACAAACAACCAAGACTCAAAGTAAACCTCCCTCCAAACTTTGGAGATCCCTCTCAAATCTCTTTTGGAAACAAGGACCACTTAGCAATAGTTACAAATATCATCCAGCTTCCCAGGCAATGGAATTGCCTTCTCAAACAAACTGCTTACAAAGTAATTCTGCCCCATCAATTTCCAGAGGACCAATCATGCTAAGACCAGGAAAGCAGTGAATAGCCAGAACTCCACTCAGGCTAATGCCACGAACCTTGAAATCTGTATATCTTGACAGCCTGCCTGACCGGAAACATCCAGCCTTTGAGAAAGTCGTCCTCTCTATCTTGTATGCATTGTTCAAGCAAACGCATGATGTGACCATCAACTATCTGCTTACTACATATATGCATGATGCAATGACACCAGTGAAAACATGGAAGTGGACAATGACTCAAATTTATTAAGACCTGAGTTTACATTATCCAAAAGAATCATCTCAGTGATTGCAGTTAAATGATAATACAGAGTGTACAATCACAACAGGAAGTCTATCAATACTAGATTCATGAGGAAAATACTCCACCTTAATTGTAATTTGGGAATGTAAAGCATTTGGACACCTTTAACTTTGAAAAAAAGACGAATCCTGGACTAAGGTCTATGAGGGTGAACAGCAATGACTCCAGGCGGCAGCCAATTGACATCACCATCATCATATAGAACATTTCTCGTCTAATTCTTTATGTGATTTTGCCTTTTTCATATGCACAACTCATCCGAAAAAGCGCAACGAAAAAAGAGAACTGAAAGACGTGAAAACAACTGCACGGAAATAAATGAGGATCGAACTTGTATTTAAAAAGAAAAAAAGAAAAAAGCTCGCTCTACTTGCAAGAAAATATATCTTGAATCAGAACAGGAAGAACAAGAAATAGCCTTGCAAAAAATCTGCTACATCCAAGAATAGATAGCATCTGCACAATGGCATTAACACGTCCTGGCAGCTTAATTTAGGTAGCTGCTCACAGAGATAAATGATGCCGGATTATGATACCAGCAGTTTGTGAAAATTATTCAGAATATAGATATTGGTGAAGAAATCAAGGTGCGGGGGCATTATCACCATCCTGGCTATAGAAAGATTCATAGGTCGCCACCCTAGGCTTGGATTCTGGCCGCTCTAATTCCCCCACGAAACCAACAGTCATCTTAAGAAAGTCATCCATGTGTTTTTGTTTCCATTCCTTAAGAAGAGCATGAAGAAAAGAGTTTATATCAAACGAACAGAAGAAAAATAAGATAATCAGTAAAGGTTACAATAACAGTAGATAACGCAAAAAGAAAAAACAGCAAAGGAGAGAGAAGCTTCAGTTGGTAGAAAACAGCAAAATATTGGTTGCTGTGAAGAAGGTCCCGCAGCTTCAAATTATGCAAGACTTTGTAGTTTAACACTATATGACAATCATATGCACGGAAGAAGAGATTAACCGTTTAAAGAAAAGGGAAACTGAGGTACCTCAAAGTCCCAGTCTCCATACAAGTTTGGATCATGTTTGTCGCTCCAAACATAAGCTTCAGCTTCCAATTTGTCAGAACTATCCTGCAAAGGGCTCAACATCATCCGTTAGATGATGTAGACATCTGAGGAGTTGATTCATTTCATAATGAAAGCCAAAGAAAAACCAAACGCACTAAAATGTTGACATAAATGTACAGAGAAGACTATATGTTTTGCCTGAAGTAATCATGAAAAGCAATGAATAGAAAGGAGTGAGGGAACTAACCAACAAAGTGACCTGCACAGTGGTCCTCGTGTACTCCACATCCTCAAATGTATCTAACTTATCCAGTTCAGGAACAGTGATTCCCATCAATACCTGCAAGAGGAAAAATTGCAGGAAGCCATGAGGAAACGGAGCGGCGGTGGTGGCTCACTGCTTGGTCGAGGACAGTTGAGTAGAAATGCATAAACCCTGTTGAGAATACATTCTTATGATCATACCAGAAAGGTGGCAATTTTAGAGGTTGTATAAATATCACGTGAGAAGGTACATCATCTAGCTATCAAAAGGGAACCAAAAAAAAAAAAAAAAAAAAGGGAACAGGGGCAATCACGCAAGATGCTAGTCCTTAGCCAAATGAATTATTGATACATCGTATGTCTACCAAATAAGAGGCAAAGAGAAAATGATCACAAAAGGAGGGAGAGAGAACACAGACCTTGCCAGAGACGGTGTGTTTGGGGAGGGGAAGAATAGCAGGATAAACCCGACCCTTGATGCGAAACCTGTGACTGTTCTTTTTTATTTGTTTAAATTCGCCATTTCCAATACCCAGACACAGACACAGACAGGGACAGAGTGAGATTCGAATGGAATTGAATCAGGGGAACCGAAGGGAAGAAAACGGAGAGGGAGGGAACGGACAAGTCAGGGAGGAGGGCAGGGCTGGAAGGAGGGACGCGATTCAGGAGGGCCCTGACAACATCGTCCACCAGAAGGCTACCGTACACGAACACGTTCACCGTCGCCGCCATCTTCCCTCAGACCTTCCCTGGCTCCTCTGTCAACGGCGATGAATCATCATCAGCATCATCATCATCATCATCATGGTCCCCTGTAGTTCATTCCTTTGGACAGAACCTGGGCTTTATTGAGGGCCCAGGCCCATGCCTGCATATGCAGGCATCCGCATCTCATTCTTTCACCCAAATTGCCCCAAATGGGAGAAAATATTCAGGTGGTTCTCTCCTCTCTCTCATTCTCTGTAGCTTACCTTATGTTTTTTTTTTTTTTTTTTTTTGGTCGAACTGTAGCTTACCTTCTTGACACGCCGCTTCTTCCTCCCCTCGACCCCGCTCCTTTTTCATATCCTAAACGAATCAATGCATCGTAAACACCGCCCGGACAACCGTGCCGACCCATTCGTGCAACCGAAAAAGGGGAATATACCTTTTGGGATAATTCCAGGCGGCAAGCAAAGCATCTCATTTCGATCTTATCCCCACTTCACTCTGACACTTACATGCCCTCCCTCCCCTCCAACCCCCACACGACTCTCTCTGCACTTTGGGGGCGCTCGCCATGTCTGATCAAAGTGCTCTCGACGTCTTGGCGTCCCACGGGGTCACCTGTCTCTTGTCTTCTCATGGCCAGGTTCGTACCCTATCCACCTCCTTCATCCTTTCGCTTCGATCATGGATCGTCCTTTGCTGATTGCCCTCTTCTTGCTCTTCTTCTTTGGGCCATCACATCAGGTTCCCCTCTCCTCCCTTGAAAACCGGTCAGTCTGCATCCTCTTCTCTGCAAATTGGTGCAGGCCTTGTAGAACCTTCGTTCCTCAGCTGGCGCGGCTGTACGAGACCGTGAATGCTGCTGGTGAGCATCCGCTGGAGATCCTGTTCGTTTCCTCGGATCACGATGAGAAGGCTTTCGATGAGCACTTCCGGTGCATGCCCTGGCTCGCCGTCCCCTTCGATGCGAGCTTGCACGGACGGCTCAATAAACACTACCGCGTCCATCGCATTCCATCCCTTGTTCCGTTGACTGCGGAAGAGATACCGGGTCACGACGAGTTGATTGGCATGATAGAAGATTACGGAGCTGAAGCATTCCCTTTCACGAAGAAAAGGCTAGAGGAGCTCAAGATTCTCGATGCTTCCAGGCGCGAAGGTGGAAACTTGGGGCGCCTATTGGCCGGGGAAGGTCGAGACTGTCTTCTCCTCTCCGACGGTGGAGCTGGAAGGGTACACGTTTGAGGATCGACGGATGCTATTCCTTTCGTTGCACATGTTAGTTTTACTGCATTGCTAACGACATCTCTCCTATTTTTCAGCTGCCGGTATCCCATCTCGTTGGAAAGACCGTGGGGCTCTACTTCGGGGCAAGCTGGAGCCCCCCGTGTTCTGATTTCACCCAACAACTCAAGGAAGCTTATGCGGAGCTCAAAGCAGCCGCTAGAGATCAATGCTTCGAGGTCATATTCGTGTCGACGGATGGTAATAAGGAGGAATTCGACGCGGGCACGAGCAGCATGCCGTGGCCGTTCATTCCATACGAGGACAGGAGCCGAAAGGACCTGTGCAGGATCTTCGGCATCCGGAGGATTCCGGCGCTGATAATCGTGGGCCGAGACGGGAGGACAGCGAGCCGGGAGGGGAGGGAGATGGTGTCGGAGTACGGGGCGATGGGGTTCCCGTTCACGGCGGAGAGGAGGAGGGAGATAGAGGAGGCGCTGAGGGAGGAAGGGGAGAAGCTGGGGAGGAGGGAGGTGAAGGACGCGAGGCACGAGCATGCGCTGAAGCCGGGGATGGCCAAGGCGTATGTATGCGACTCCTGCAAGAGAGAAGGCCGGTTCTGGGCCTTGTCATGTGAAGACTGCAACTACGACCTTCACCCTACCTGCTTGAATTAGTATCTGACTCGTGCATGGTACATTCTTTTAGTTGCACTTGAATGTGATTGTAATGTAACCTATCGAATGCTACTTACTCCCGCTCGATTTGATGAGACCTCTCTACTTATATCAAGGTGGCGCATGCCATCTCATCATTGACTAATCCTATTGAGGCAATTACGAAACATTCCAAGCCTCGGTTTGGCTCTTTATTTTTGAGCATTGGACTGATTTTTGTCTCTTTTTTTTTTGGCTGGCCTCAAATGAATGTATCTTCTTCTACAAATGAGCACAAGCATATGCATGTGGGGAAGAGAAAGAAGTTAAAAGGGGCTTGGAGAGAAGTAAATGTTTAAGAAATACATTCATAAAATTGTAAGAGGAGACTATAAGAAAGATTTAAAATAATATGTGGGGAAAGAAACGGGAACCTTAAATGCCCTGATAGAAAGGGAAAAAGAAGAACATATTTTGCAAATATCGATGAGCTTATAAAATGAACTTAAATGATAATAGGATAGGAAATATGTAGGCTCTAAATTTAGAATTGGAATAGTTATGGAATTAATCAATAATTATGATTTTAAAGTTTTCTTTTCTCTTAAGAATTATCATCACTGTACGTTAGACATGGAGTGTAACCGGAGTCTTGATTACAAGTCATGTTTCAATGAATAAATACATATGGATACATTGATGACGACGGTAGAGTTCGATCATATAAAATTTCGAAAATTTGCTTGAGGGATCATGAATTTACTCATTTATTTCATGCGTTTTATTATTAACTTATTCACTTGACTAGCATATACAAATACACATATACACATATATATTTCAAAGAAAAATTTCTATAAAACCTTTTTATATGTAAATAACAAGTGGGTGGAATTTACCCCGGTCGAGAGAAGCGCAGAGAAGAGCAGCAGAGGAGAGGAAGGGAAATTGCGCTTAGCTTGGAGGCTACGGTTTTATTTAGGCCTTAAATATTATCCGGCATCTCTTTCTCCCTCCATAGTCCATAGTCTAGTCTTCTTCACTGCATTTTTCTTCTGCATTGTACGACCGTTGTTCCTCCTCGAGAACCCCCATGGCGACGTCGTCCGAAGCCGATGCCCACCCGTCGGAGCAACCCAAGCTAAGCAAGAAGGCCGCCAAGAAGGAGGAGGCCAAGCTCGAGAAGCTCCGCCGCCTCCTGGAGGCCTCCTCCGCCGTCTCGGGCGCCGCCGAGGAGGAGGAGGAGGAGGAGGATCCCCTCGCCGCCAACTACGGGGAGGTCCCGCTGCCCGATTTGCAGTCCAAGGAGGAGGTGGGCGAGCCGTACACGGAGGTCGGGGCGCTGGGGGAGGGGATGCAGGGGAGGAGCGTGCTGGTGCGGGGGAGGGCGCAGGCGATCAGGGCGGTGGGGAAGAAGATGGCGTTCGTGGTGGTGAGGGAGAGGGGGTTCACGGTGCAGTGCGTGGTGACCGAGCAGGAGGGCTGGGTCACCCGGCAGATGGCGAAGTTCGTGGCCTCCTTGAACCGCGAGTCCATCGTGGCACCCTCACCGTCCCTTCCTCCCCCATCAAGGGCGCCTCCCAGCAGGTGGAGATCCAGGTCCACAAGCTCCATTGCGTCAGCAAGGCCTTCCCCACCCTCCCCATCAATCTCGAGGACGCTGCCCGCAGCGAGGCTGAGATCGAGAAGGCTCTCCAGGTCTCTCTCTTTCTCTCTCTCTCGATAATCATTTCATCTTTCCACTCGTGTCCAGGCTATGTCTCTCCTGTTTTAAGTTCCTTGTTCGCATAATTCGCAGGCCGGGGAGCTGCTCGTTCGTGTTAATCAGGATACGAGGTTAAATTTCAGGGTCCTCGACATACGCACGCCTGCTAATCAAGGCATCTTTCGAATCCAGAGTCAAGTTGGCAATGTGAGCTTCCCCCATGTCCCATACCCGTTGAAATTCCCAAACTCATTATATTCCTTTTCTACCCTCTTTCACAACAGCAACTGGTCCATAGAAAATGACATAATTCTGTCTTGCTCTCTTTTCTGTACGTACAGGAAATAACTGCAAGATGTCTAGATGTTAAATGTTATGGTCTAAAATAGTTTATCTGATGCCTATGTTTTTCCTCCAGATGCCTATGTTTTTCCTCCAGTCATTGAGGAGGATATGGCTCAAAACGTTAGGGAGCTTTTCGATGCATGGCGTGAAAGGATAGTAGAAATGGGGAAGTCTGTTTCCTTTGTTTCTGTTTACTTCAAATGAAAATGGGTTATTTTTGTAGCCACTAACTTACAAATAACAGATCGTCCAATTTCTTAAGATAAGATGCTGATGCTCTGGCTGTTCTGCATTAGGCGGCCAAGGTTCCTCCCTGTTTGCTATATATGTTTATCTTGGATACCGTGTTCTGAGTCTGACACCTAAACTTATACAATTCTACATTGTTCAGATATTTAGGCAGTTCTTGTTATCTGAAGGCTTTATTGAAATCCATACGCCGAAACTGATAGCTGGATCCAGTGAAGGAGGTTCTGCCGTTTTTAAGCTGGACTATAAAGGGCGCCCAGCATGCCTGGCGCAGTCACCCCAGCTTCACAAGCAAATGTCTATTTGTGGTGATTTTGGGCATGTTTTTGAGATTGGCCCTGTTTTTAGGGCAGAAGACTCCTACACACACAGGCATTTGTGTGAATTTACTGGGCTTGATGTTGAAATGGAGATTAAGAAGCATTATTTTGAGGTGGGATTGGGTACTTTTGCATTTAATTTGTGCTTCAATTCGGTTCAGTGAACCAGACTTTTATGTGCAGGTGATGGACATCGTGGACCAGTTGTTTGTTGCAATGTTTGACTCATTGAATGCGAGTTGCAAGAAAGAACTTGAAGCTATCGGAAGACAATATCCTTTTGAACCTTTAAAGGTGATGATATGATCCACTTTTTTTTCCCCGCAATCCTCATAACAAAAAAACATAGTTGATGGGCAATAATGTTTACAAAGAAACATAGTGCACCTGATGGGCAATAAGTTTCAATTGCAGTACTTGAGAAAGACCTTGCGGTGGCCGCTTACCGGCGAGGCGAAGGGGTTCAAATGCTCAAGATGTGAGGAGAAATTTTGATTTTTGATTCTCAAACTCGCAACTAAATAACTGCCGAGACTTAAAAGAACTATAACAGATAATAATGGCAAAAGAACTATAACAGATAATAATGGGTTCATTGGCACTTATGAATACTGTCTACTGTACAACCAACTTATGAGCTTTCCAGATGTCAAAGCAGTCCCAAAATCACCATTATTTGCTAGATTGATACATGCTGTTTAATAAATAACTTGCTTCAAATGTGATGGATATAGTTTATATATTTGAGTTCCAGCATTTGTTTTGGCCTTTTGGGTCAATTTCCAGCATATTTGCTTAGGGATAGTTTTCAGCTGGAACTAATGTTTTAGTGAATTTTACCCTTGATTGAGTAGGGAAAATCATGTCCATTCAGCAATAAGTTCTTATTATGAGCTAAATCTAAAGAAATCCCCACAAGACTGAGATTCACCCAGTTAGCAAAGGGTTGGTAGTTTCTCTTTGATTGTTGTTTAGAGTTTGTTTTCTTGTCTCCCTTGGAATGAGTGCATTGGGTTTCTGGAGTCAATTCATTGTCCAATATAGCATGTATAGATGGAATCAACTTACTGATTGAATACTCAAGGTTAGTAATGTCTTTAAACTAATCGCCTTTGGTCCAAAATCCTTGAGGTTGCTTTTTCCATTTGTTACAATTACGGGTTTGTGGATGAGTGCTCTTGAAGTAGTTTGTCTGGCTCTGAACCTACATATCTTCACACGCGCTAAATTTTTCCGTTGGTGCTCTGACATTACTATGCTTGTACAGGATGCTGGTGTTGAGATTGATCCTCTAGGTGACTTGAACACAGAAGTAGAGAGAGAAAATTGGGTCAGCTGGTTCTAGAAAAGTAATATGTTAAAATAATTTTTCATGTGCCTGAAGTACTAAGTTGGGTTTCCGATTGTTATTGCAATTATTTTCTGTGTAATTAACTTACCAAGCTTTCTTTTAATTTTAGGTATGGCACCGAGTTCTATATACTTCATCGTTATCCTTTGGCTGTTAGGCCATTCTACACCATGCCGTGTTATGACAATCCTGCCTACAGTAATTCATTTGATGTTTTTATTAGAGGTAAATTATTGGGCCATTCTACATGTCAGCAAACTTTCTCTGATTGATGGTTTTGGAATTATGCCTTTGTATTGATTATTTGGCCTTACTGTTTGTTTGAAACTGTTTAAAATTCAAAGTCAAATTGTTCAAAACGGTGGGGAAATTGGATGGAAGCGAAGGCTTGAAATGTCAAGAGAATTATATGTTCCATTGATTCTTGTATACCATGAAGTCTTATATAGTGACATCTTTACCATAAATCCAAGATGGTTTAGAACTTTTTCCATATATTATGAGGCTTCTGCTTTCTCTTTTGCATGAACTCTATAAAGTTGCATCTGGAGGCCGTTTAGCAATGCCCAGTAAATCTCATTTGTCTCTTCACATGATTGCATTATAAATGCTTGAGAGTTTCCCATATGAGTGTCTCTTGACCAGCAAAGCTTGCATTCAACCCATGTTTGACTGCAAACTTCTGATTTGTATTACTCTGTCCCAGGCGAGGAGATTATCTCAGGAGCTCAGCGTGTCCATGTTCCTGAATTCCTTACCAAACGTGCAGAGGCATGTGGAATTGATGTGAAGACTATTGAAACATACATCGACTCTTTCAGGTTATTCAGTTTGGTCACCTTTGTTCTCCTGTAAATGGTTGGTTTATTGTACTATCACTGATGAAATGGTTGCGTTAGCTTATCAAAGCCTTGATGATCCAAATCCTGTTCTTGGTTAGCTACTTGATCAGAGTGAACATGATTATTTCTCCATTCTGACGAGTCAGCATAATTGGTGATTTTGTGCAGGTATGGGGCACCTCCGCATGGGGGCTTTGGAGTGGGATTGGAGCGGGTAGTTATGCTCTTCTGCGGTCTCAACAATATCAGGAAAACCTCGCTTTTCCCTCGTGATCCACTTAGAATCTCCCCATGAGAACAGACTTAGTAATGGTGTTATAACCGGGCTGTTCCTTGACACAAATGTATGGTGCTCCTTGATTTTGGTGTATTTCAGTAAAATAATTTTTTACGATTAGCCACTTGTAACTTGGACATTTCTGGTCTTGTCCCTTGCCAAATGAAATCGGACAATGAGAATGAGGATCCGGGTTAAATCTCTCAGCCCAGAGAATGGATGGACATGAGCACGGGTTGGAAATGGTACATCACCATTAGTTTGATTCCTGATAACACAAGCAACTCACTAAATAATGCCGTTGTATCATATGCAATTGATGTGTAACATGATTTCTCCTCTATTTATTAAAGGAGATGGGAGGAGTATATGCAAAATGGGTTCGGCTCAAGTTTTGGCTAACTGGTGCGCACGAACTTCCAGATTGAAGCGCTTTCTGATTTCATGATACGCCATCTTGATAATAAGAAATATAATAGGAGCCAGTTTTTAATTTTTTTTTATGATTGAGAGTGGTCCAAGCAGTGAATGTGATTGAAATTCCTTGACGTGTATGCCACACAGGATTTCTCAATGAGAATTTATCACGAGGGTCGCCACGTGCATAGTACAGAGGGATGTCTGAGGGAGAGTAAAATCAAGAGAGCAGTTTCATTACCGTAATGAGCTTAACTAAAAAGGGCGTGCACAAGTACCCTTTCATTTATTGCCCATGAGATGATGACAGCTAAATGTGTCCCAAGAGTAAGATCAGTGATCGTCTCAGTACCTCCCGGTGACTTCACTTGGTTCGAGGAAGGAATCGCTACTATTGCCGGCGTAATCGTGTCGTGCGGAGATCTGAACTCCAAACTCCCCCCTTGTTTCGATCAAAAAAGAAAAACTCCCCCCTTGTCTAAAAAAAAAAACACTCCCCCCACACAATGGCCAACAAGAGAATTGCAATTAATCTTTTCATGTTTTGAAATAATTCAGACTCGTGATGGATAGGTCGGTATTTTGCATGAGATACTGAATACTTACATAATTCATTCACCCTCACCTATCCGAATAATATCAAAAACAAAATGCCTCCTCCGACTTTCAGCTACTTCAACCGAAAGAAAAAAAAAATCATACTATCTGAACATATGGAAAATGTTTTACAGCAAGGTTTGGCAACAATTAGAAGCCAAAGCCATTGCGCACGATATCCTCTTCATCATCACTACTGAAAGATTCAACCAGCTGACTTCCATCATCGTCGTCGTCATCTCCCTCTGTCACAATTTCCAATAATCCAGGTCCACCATCAAAGTCAAAACCATCCATTATAAAATCCCCATCTTCCTCATCATCGTCATCAAGATCACTCACACTATCATCGTCATTGCTCATATTATCAGGGTCACTATCACTATCACCATCTAGACCCGAGCCCAATATAGGATCTACATCAGCATCGTCGTCATCTTCTTCCTCATCTTCCCCGCTCTCAGCATCATCAGGATCAGAGTCGTCATCCGTCGGCCTCCGTCGACCAATCTCATAGACCCTTGCAGAAGATAACATCTCTTCTTGATCATCCATTGTGATCAACCCCAGAAATGAATCCGTTGGTTCTGTTGCAAAGTCAAGGACGCAGCGATCTACTGGAATAGTTGCAATGTCAGCATAGTTGATCGCATCAACTGTGCGAAATGCTGCAAAAAGAGGATGCTTGGCACGACGAGTATGAACAGCAGACATTACATCCTCAAGGTTTCTCCTCAAGATTGCATAAATTACATCACCACGTGCATTAAATGTTATTGCTGTTTGATCCAGGGAAGGAACACTCCGGAGCAGTCTGAATTTCCGTAGATCCCACACCTCAGAGTTTATTATGACCTGTAACAATGGGATCATCGCAAAAGTTTAGATGGTAAGCAAAATAAAGCTGAGCAGACTCACATGTGTTTTGAATAAATAGGAACGAGATCATAGAAAGTAATCAACTACTGCAATGCAACCAAACTTAAGTGTGATCCACCAACAAGTGCGTGTATATTACACACAAGATAAATGAGAATAATGGACCGGCCACTAACTTAAGGGCACAATAAACGTATGCCAAGGAGTTGCTATCTAAGCATCAGTACCAGCCCTTTGTAACTCGAAGGCAAGTCATAGGGTTGAAAAGAAGACAACAACGCCCACACACATTATAGGAATTCTATGGTTAACTTGTCTCACATGATCGAATTCATATTACAAGTTTGTATATCCCAGATTCCCTCACTACACAATTACAGAATCACAAGTGGACATGTGCACATAAGAGAGCGAGAGAGAGCGAGAGAGAGAGAGCAAAGCACCTCGAATCCTCAACAAAGAAGCTATAATGTTTACCAGTAATGTGAAGTTGTGATCAGCTAATTAATTTTCTGCACCTACATAAACCAGCATGCACAGAAAGACAATACAAGCGTTTAGTTACCTCATTGCCAGCAGGATGAAAGCCACCACCCCCATAGTCTGTGAATTGATCGAATCGATGAACAGGGCCAGAAACTCGCCGATCCCATAATACACCATTCCAGAGCAACATTGTATCTGATGGACTGAAGTGTATCTGAGAATACATGTGCGCCCGACCTGAAGAACCAGAAGTCATGTCCGACAATTTTAGCTCCATCTGATAGGTCTGGATATCATACAAGAGAATCTCTCTATTGCTTAAATCTGATGATAATGCAGCAAAATGGCTCCCAGAATTGCTAAACCTAGCAGCCTTGCACCCTTCAAATGGATGTAATGGTCCATTCCCTATAGAAGAGGCATCCCACAAGCGAACATCCTGAATACTTGATGAGAGCAGCAGCTGTGTATCGCCTGAGACATGTGACTGAACAAGCACCAAAGGAGGCTGGTGGCTTGTGTAGCTGTCTAGGACACTATTGGTATTGGTGTCAAAGACTTTGAGCTCTCCACCATGGCTACCAGCTGCAACATGAGAAGAGTTCCCAAGAAAAGCTATGCAAGTCAAGAGACCACTATTGTCATCTCGGCATGTTCGCCATGGTCTAAATCTACTGAAAACAAATTGACGATCTTTGCGATTTCCAAGGACTCCACCATACACACTTCTGAACTCCCGTGTGCCAAGACGCGCTGTTACATTTGATGGAGCATCAAGACTCCGCTTTGGTTCAGGGCAAACATGTGGGTGTAAGAGTGAGAGAGGTGGAAGAGTAGTAATTGGAGCAGGACACTGCCGATGCTGGTGCTTCAGATATTGAACAACCAGAGAATCCAGAGTTAACCTCTCCATGTTATTGCTAGAATGGAGATCGTTCAGTAACCCATAATCAGTGAAAGTCGTGTGACCTGTTTGACAATTAACAAATGGACTTTCATCCACATCAGATAAAAGACATGTCGATCGGTCATGTAGGTCCCTGTTAGTTGAGTTTGGTGTCGAAAACCCAGAGGGATCAGTTGATGTACCATTTCTACGGAAGGAATGAGGTGTTACACAAGCAGGGGAGCACAGCCCATGCTCAGCGGTTTGTAATCTCTTCCCAGGTATTGCAAAGCCACTATCTTTTATCTCATGGTGTTTCCTCTTCATTGGCAAAATGATAGGAGTCTTACACTGGGGATCAGTATCTACAAAAGATTTCCCCATAGCTTCCGATGGAGTTTCACGTACAATTACTTGTGCAGGTGGTTTTATGACACTGGATAGCTTCTTATTAAGTTGTGAACTCCCATCATGGAAAGACAGCTGCCTTGATTGTGAACCAAAACTAGGTGAGAAAACCAGCGGTTTCTTCCGTATTGAAGATCCTGCTGAGTCACATCTCAATCTGGAAATATCATTATGTTCAGAGAATCTTGACTTTCCAGATAGAAATCCACATGGGGTGCGAGCACAGGGCCACTGAAACTGTACAGAGGCTGATTCTTGGGTGCCTGCTGTATATGAAAGAGATGCTGGGGCCACTGTCGATGGGAGAGGAGTCAGTTGAGCCTCTTTCTGCAGCATAGCAGCACTCCCACCCAAGCCACACGCTTGCAGATGTTCAAGGATAAGGAGTAAAAGTTCCCTGATATTGGTTGGGCAAGACAATTTGGAGGCTAAATTAACATGTCATTAATCATTGACATCAACAAAATATAGAGTTCACTTAAAAGAAAAACAAACCTGGAGTGGTAAGTAATAGGAGTGGCAGCGGCAATAGCTGCTCGTTCTATGCGCCTCAAGGTAGGGGTTGCAGCATCTGTAGCTGCCAACGTACTAGCACGCCCTGAATTTGTCACAATCTACATATGCATAAACAAAATTACAATATAACTGTGCTTCACAATGAAAGCAAATTTGAGTAATTTGGAACAAGATGCATCATATGGAAACTAAAAAAGAAGAAGAGGAAAAAAAAAAACTCCATAAGGATCCTCTCTTGCATTCCAACCAGGATTCCTTTCTCCTTTTTTGACCCGAGGGGATTTGGAAATGAGGGATGGGAGGTATCCTAGAGCCGGCGAGCCCTGATCTGTCTGTGTCTCCCTCCCTGCTTCTCTGTGTGTCTATGTTGTTGGGGATGTAAAGGATTTCACAACATGCATGAGCTATTACACAATTTTGATCACCATAATCGGTTTCATTTTCCTTTTACAATGCCACATGGTACACTTAGATGCCGGCCACAATTTACTTGAATTCTAAATACCTACCCAGCCAAGCAGGGATAAACCCTTTCCTCTTCTCTCTGTATCCATCATTAAAACATTATGGCCGTTTTTGGGCATGAGTAATCACGAGTAGTGAGAGCAGGTACATGTAGAGACCTTATGGGTTCATCAAGCACTATATAAGCAATTAAATATGGATATCCATAGTGTTCACTCCCATAAAAGTTTTGCTTATCACTATTTAGAACTACTTTGGAAAAAACCTTGTATATGGAATGCAATCAGTTTGTAAACCTCGCCATTAGAGCACTCGAGTCTTAAATCTTCTGAAAAAAAAAATCAGATTTCCTTTTTTTCCTAGGTAGTGACAAGCTGCTGACTAGCCAATAATCGCGTAATCGTGTATTCGAAACCCAGTACAATGGCTTAATTTTTTTTTTTTATTTTATTTTTGTTGGGGGGGGGGGGGAGTGGGGTGTTATAGTTTAAGATTTTGATTTTACTAATCGAGAGGTTCTGGAGTCCATTGTATTTCGTAAAAAAGGTTAAAGGATCAGGGTTTCCAGCAAAACTTTCACGAAATACAAGATTTACATGCCAAGCACAGAAAGTATTGACATATAGAAAGCTAACAACAAAGAGTTTGCCTGCTAATAAAGAGGCAAAAATATCTTTATCAAGCTGGAATCAAAAAACTCAATCGAATACACTATCAAAGTTGTAAGCTCATACACCCGATTCATGTTTTCTCCATCTATTAGAATAAGTATGTACACAACGCAAAATGTTCATAAACAAATTTGCATAAAAAAATAAGATCTTACGGGGGATGTCCCGAGAATTTATCAAATTGGGTCACTAACGGAGTTGGGATCAAGTAGACTCACTGACTATTGAAACTTAAAAACACATGCATATTATTAAAATCTTGCTATAATAAACAATATCACACATGGGAGCATTACGCATTTTTTGCATCCCTGACATATGCAGTTGTTGACATAAGTTGAGATGAGGAAAATCATTTGCTTACCCCTATTAGTTCAATGGCGACCTGGGCTAGTTCAGCTTGCCACCTACCCTGCTCATTCCCGAGTGTCTGGCTTCCAGAATCTCGAATGAGCTCTGACAGTTTTTTCCCAACCTATGAACAAAAATCAAATAAATTCTATATTACATGAGAGATTGAATATTGTATCTGTTGACAAACTGAATTCGAACTTTGGATCGAAAAACAATTATCCGTCACAAAATTATTGGGGGCTGACTCATAGCTTCCATGAGTCAAGGCCTTGGAAACTCTGCAAAACAATTATCCAACATTTGGAGACAGGGGCAGCGGCACTTCTGTGCACTAAGGAAAGTGCAAATTCAAAGTGATTAAATGTGTTCAAAAATTGCACATGATACAGAAAACACTCCGGCAGAATCCACATCTCAGGATATAAACAACAACTCGCAGACTAAGCATCAGCGGAATAATATTCAAATGCCTAAATGTATAATCTGCAAGTGCAGATAAAAGAAACTTCTCACCTGGAGCTTTGTTAATATGTGTGCAATCGTATCATCTCTGGCTAAACCAAGTAGAACACGACAAGCCAGAGCACGTATGCAGTCAAGAGCAACAGGAGGTGAGTATATTCGTGGCTGGAGGAGATGCAGAAGGACCTTGATGCCATTATTAGCACGGACAGCGTCTCTTGCTTGACGATATCCTTGCTCCAGCTGGGCAGCAAGACCGGCAGAACCTGCTCCAGCACCTAAAGATATTCTACGATCTCCAACCAATCCTGAAGTTGATGCAGAAACAGGTGTCAAAGGAGCTGTGCTAGATTGAGTCCCCGATGACGTTGCGCAACCTCTATCAACCCCACTAGATTCACCATTCCGATCCCTTAAATCATTCTGGATGGCCACAGAAGCAATCCGATCCGTGATACCGCGGTCTGCATTTCTATCTCTAGATTCCATGGCAAGGGCATTGGAGCTTTGGGAAGCAGCAGACAGCTGACCGTGTGCAAGCATAGGAGGTCTATTGCTAATTGAAGGCGGAGGGCACACGAGATTAATTAGCACATTCAAAGCAGGCTGTATGATCTGCAGGAATAATGCATAAGAATTACTAGGAAAGAAAGGTTCATGACTCAGATTTTTGTCACCATAAAGACAAATAAAAGTGATATCGACATTGAAGTATTAAATGATCGCTCACCTCTGGATCGACATAAGTACTAGCAATATTTGCAGCATCCAATACAACTGCAATGCCAACACGCTCATTGCTCAATGTAGCATTCACTATCATTTTACGACTTTGAGGTACCAGTGTAACAATGTGCAGAACACCCAAGGCATATTGAAGCAAGTCGTGCAAATAGCGTTCAACCGGTGGGGCCTGAATAGGGGGAGCATAGAAAAATAAGATGCATTGAATGCCCACAAAAAGAACAGAAGGTTAAGGCAGAACATAAGGCAATTACCTGACACAATTCTAACATGGTCAAATGTCCATTACAGGCTAAGAACTTATCAACTGCTGGCCACCGTGTTCTCACAAAAGCAGGACCCAACTTCCGATCCTTCTGCAATTGTAGGAATACAGCATCCATAGCCTCATTACTAATGTCAAGGGGTTTGTAGGCTGCCCTCATGCTCGAAATATTCCGGGGAGCATTGCGGTTAGTCTTAGACGGACGAATTGAATCCACAATCAACAGTAGATGTGCCCTAAAATATTGCCGTAAAGCAACACATGTGTGATAAGCTATCTGCTTCTCGGATGATGTAAGCACTTCTGGAGGTGACCTGTCATTCCGAAGTGAACTTGAACCGGAGAGTCCTAGTGATATGGAATTAACTCCAGATCTTACTGAGGCCGCATCATTTAAGACACCTAGTAATTTTTGTAAACCATCCAGAGCATCAAAAGCATCAAGGACTGCTCTGAAAACAAAAGCAGCAGCAAAAAACAAGGCTGCATTCTTTCGTGCCATCGGATCCAGGGGGCATTCTAGAAGCTGAATAGCTAACTCAACAACTTGGCGCACAACATCTGAAGGAAGGGCACACACTCGTTCCATAATGCCCTATAAAGATCAGCCCAAAAGAAATGAATATGTTATAAATTAAGGTTAATGACATCTTTAAAACCACAGCCTTGACCCAATAACAGAAGAATCATGCAAACCAAGTGCTTAAAGAATCACCTGAATCGAACCAATAGTAAACAAGCAAGAGGAAAGACCAAAGAAGGTTTGAGCAATTCTAGGAATAGAAAGGAGTTTTTGCATGCCACCCCTGTCCACAAACAGGGCTGCAAATTTCCGATGAGCTGCCAAAGCACATATTAACTTCATCACATCAGGCAAAAGCACCGCAATCTTTGAAGGCTCTTTATATTTGGAGCTCCTCTGAAGCAACGCAAGACAGACATCAACACCCTTCTCATGCAATACAGGCCCAAGAACCTCAACATATTCTCCCAAAAGTTCTAGGCACTGGATGCAGTACTTCTCTCGCAGCTGTGCCAAGGACTCCATGTCAGGAATAAAGTATTCAACATCTTCATCTATTACGTCCATACCACCTTGATCTGTCGATTCAACCACAATGATGATAGATTTCCTGTAGGGGATGAACCATGGACTGAATTCAAAGAACTGAACAGACTAGAAAAATAGCGGCAGCCTTATTACTAGAGTGCAGCCTACACTAATGGAGAAACTATGAAATCACAGATAAAGTTGATATCACTAACCTGGAGGCTTCTACAGCACGAGCAGCATCAACGACTGTAGATGCAGCTCTTGAAGCCGCCAAAACTGCAGCTTCTTCATCATTTTTGGTATTAAGTGCCTAAGTATAAGCAAATGGAAATTGTAATAACATTACAAACTGCAAGCTAAAATTTTTCCTCCACAATTAGGGAAATCAGAGACAATTGCAGATGCCATAGTACCTCCAAAGCTGCACTTTTGACGACTTCAGCGGCGGCGGCGGCAGCTGCCTTAATGGCTTCTTCAGGTGCATTTGCTTCTCTCGCTTCAGCTTCTGCTGCTCTGACTGCTGCCTTCACAAGATCAGAGATATCTAGACTACCAACTTTGCAGTCTCCAATTAGCTCCATAAGATCATCTCTCTCTGAGGACAAACCATCAGCACCTCGAGTTGCTAATTTCCGGGTATCAGGTACTTTTTTCACATCAAGATGTCTTGAGGAGCTCTTGTCTTTAATACTCCTCCCAACACCTAACCGAGTACCCGATCCTGGAGAGGTCAAGACTTGTTCATTCTCCACCGCTCCTTCACCAACCCTTCCCTTCCCTCTCGATTTTGCCCATCCACGATGTGTTCTACGCCTTGAAGATTCATCCCTACCACTTTCATCGAGATCTCCAGATTTTGACTTCTCATTGACCAGACTATCAAGTGGTTCCCTAGCAATTCGGCTATCTTCTCCACATGCTTGCCAACCACTGCCTCCATCCCGGTCCCTTTCAGAAGCTTGATCCTCCAAGCATCTCTCGTCCAGCGGCCCAACATCCTCTGAATGTGGCACTTCCACAACCTGCCGCACTCTCCCCCGACTTTCTTCTCTACCTCTAACAGAATTCAACACAGAAGTACTTTTGCTCTCTGCCAGATGAGTAGTATCTCTCTGTCCAGCATCTCCAAGGACCCGTACGCGAAGATAATGCATAAGCTTGGCGGACAGTCCACAAGTCAACACATCCTCCACCAATGGACCACCACTAATCAATCATAAAAGTTAGAACTATCAAAATGGGAAAAAATGGATAATAACTGCAGTAGCTAACCACACATAAGCCACTAAATTCGAGAAGCATACTTGGACAAAGAGAGTGCAAGAAGTCCGGTAGCATAGGTCCTCAACATATCATTGTCCGAGGCCTCCCTTCTTCCAGCATCAAACTTGAACTTAGAATCGTCAGCCGGCTCATCAATCACCCAGCGCTTTATGTTCTCCAAAGCATCATCTTCAAAAACATGGGGATACTGTGTTCCATTTAATATAGCTTGTCAAATAAATAAATAAAAAAGGGAAACTACTGGCGAAGTTAAAAGTGGAAAGGCACAGGAATCTCCGGGTGGAAAGGACTGATAAATCGTACCACCCAAGTGAGCGAACAGGCCAGAAGAAGCCTAGCAGCAGCTGCCTGGACTGAGGTGGAGAAGGTATTTTCAGAGAGGTACTTGGAAGACACCAAATCGAAGAATTCATCGTTGTCCTGCATGGACAGGAAGGAGCAATTACAGGAGAATTCTCAAAAGGGACGTGGAAAGGGAATGCTCTCAGTGCCAAGGGAGTCTTCGCCGCAATGCACGTACGTCTCGAGGGAACTAGGAAGGTAAAGAATGTCCCAACTTACGCGGAGTAGATTGCCGAGGCGCCCAATGGTGTGAGTGGAGCGAGCATTACTGGAGGACTGATCACTTCGTTCCAAGTATCTGCAATATGGGGCGAACAAGCAAAAGACTATTCAGCGATGAACTGATTATAAAGAAGGAGTGCCCAGAACACGTTGGGGCACCAGGGGGAAGAAGAAGGGAGGAGGGTGGCAAGCGGTGGCGGTACCGGCACTCGTGGGTCTCGATGAGAGAGGAGAGAGCGTGGAGGAGGGCAGGGCTGGGATTGTCGGGAGAAGCGGTGACCCTGTCCATGAGGCTCTGAGCCTTGGCCACCGCCTCCTCCTCCTCGTTCCGCGCCTCCTCCGCCGCGGCGGGCTGCCTCGTCGGTTCTTCCATGGCGGCGGTCCCTCCTTCTCGATCGGGCTGCGCGCGCCGGGACTCTCTCGAGAGCGCTCTACTGGGATGGAATTGCCGGGGGGCGCGGCGTCGTGTTGTATCGTTGCGTTTTCCACCGGGTTTGATAGGGGGAGGGGGCGGGCTTACGAGGTTTTTGCAGGGGTTGAGAGAGAGAGACGGAGGAGAAGGTGGCGGTGGTACCGTGGTGGTGGTGATGCTGGTGGGTCGAACGGGGGGGTAGGGATTATAACTCGATTAAACCGGTGGTGCTGGATCGGAATGTTCCCGATGGAACCGACCCGGATGAAGGATTTCTTCTCTCTCTCTCTCTCTCTTAATACCTAACTCCAACCCTACCGGCTACACCCACCACCTTCAGCGAAGAAGTATTGGGCCCGGCCTGAACCGATTTCTTGGGCCGGTCCAATGAGCATGCTGAGTCGGGAGGGAGTTTCGTGGGGATTATCATTGAATTTAACTTTATTTAATCCCCGCTATAAAATGCATTTCTCTTTGGTCAAAATTAAAATCTATTTCAACCATTCTACCCTCATATACCGTGAGCTTCACCAAAATGTCGACCTTTAGATTCACGTTCTATTTTACTCGTTATTTTCTTTTTTGAAATTTAGTTGCTATTCTAAATTTCAAAAGAAAAGTTAAAAGAAAGAAGAGCGTTTTATATAATATTATTATTAAGAGAGACGTCGCATATTTGATGTCTCTCCCTCTTTCATCATTATATGTTCAAAAAAGAAAAGTACTTTCTATTTTTATATATGGAAAGTTAAAAAAATCATTATATAATAATTAAGAAAAGAAATCGAAATAGAAAAGTGAAAAAGGAAGTTTGGGATGATTTTGAAATCTTTTCTTCTAAAGAATCCAGTATCCTTATGTATAAACATAATAAATTCAGTCATTATGGTCGGACTCTAGTATGGATTTGTATATATATTCTCCATAAGGCTCTTTTATCTCTTCCTTCTTCGAGCTCGAGTTCTAGAAGAAAGAGAAGAAGAACCAAGAAGAAGGTATTAGCAACAATGGGTTTTATTATAGGACAGCTCATGATATTCATATCGATCTATCATGCGCCTCTACATCTAGCATTGGGTAGACCTCATTCAATAACTGTCCTAACTTGTGGAACAATCACAAACACTTTTTTGATTATGGATCTAATACTAGAAATTCAATGCTTAATCTTAGCATTTAATGTGTTTTCTTGAATAATCTCATTTTTCAATTTTTCAATTATTTCATTTTACCAAGTTCAATGTTAGCCAGATTAGTCAACATTTATATATTTTGATGCAACAACAAGATATTATTTGTAACAAATAGTTTTGTTAGTTGGTTAATTGGTTACATTTTTTTCATGAAACCTCAGAAACAGAAGAAAGGAGGGAAAACAAAGAGGAAACAAATGTAGAAATAGAAATAACTTTCGAAAGGAAGGGGACTAAATAGGAACAAGAGGGATCCACCGAAGAACATCCTCTTCCTTCTCTTTTTTTGGAAGAAAAGGAGGATCTAGATAAAATCGATGAAAGGATGGAGATTCAAGTGAATGAAAAGGAAAAAGCAAAGGATGAATTCAATTTTCAAGAAACATTCTATAAAGATAGCTAAGTTTATAAAACTTCTTATATGGATAGGAATAAAAATAAGGGAAAAAACCACAAAAAAAAAACTCCAAATTTTGCCCAGAGTGACAAATTTACCTCAATTTTTTTTTTTGATGTAAAAAACCCCAAACTTTGCCAATCATGATACATTTATCTAAAACTTTTTTTCGTGACACAAAAAACCCCCGAACTTCTATTTGTGTGATACATTATAGGGCATTTTGGTATTTTTACTTTTAAAAAAAAATCTTCTTTTTTTCTTTTTTTCTTCTTCTCTCTTCCCTCCACCAGCCATGGTAGAGCTAATAGAGGAAGGCGGCGTCAGGCAAGGATCACCATCACCTAGGTTGGCTAGGGCCGCCCTTGTCGGCGTCGAGCAAGGGTGGCCCTCAGCTAGGTTGAACACCCCTCACTCGAGTCTAACAAGGGGTGCCCTTGCCAGCATCAGGCGAGGGCCTCCCTCACCAGGCCCTCGCTCAAGTCCAGCGAGGGCACCCCTCACCAGGGCCTCATTTGTGTCCAGCAAGGGGTGTCCTCACTCGACCCAGTCGAGGGTCGTCCTCGTCCTAGCTAGCCCAGGTGAGGGCGACCCTCGCTCGACGTCGACGAGGGCGACCCTCGCTCGACGTCGACGAAGGCGACCCTCGTCGAACTCCAGCTTCCCTCTGCCTACTCCACAATGGCTAGCAGAGGGAAGAGAGAAGAAGAAGGAAAAAAACATAAATAAAAAAAAAAAAAAAAAGATGAAAATGTCCTTGATGGGGTAAATGTGTCACAGTTTGCAAAGTTTTGGGTTTTTCATATCACAAAAAAAAAAATATAGTGTAAATTTGTCACTTTAAGTAAAATTTGGGGTTTTTGGTTGTATTTTCCCAAAAAATAAAGAGAATTCAAAGTTAGAAATATTTTAAAAAGATCCATTTTTATTATGGTTTGAAAAAAATAAGAAAGATATTTATTAATTATTCCAACTATTAAATAGAATAAGAATTTCATTTTTTTTGTTCAAAAAATGGAACTTATAAAAAATTCAAATTTTAAAAATACAAAAAGGAATAAATTAATAAAAAATTAATAAAAAAAAAAAAGGTAAATATAATAAGAGAGAAGAAGAGATGCGACCACCCTTACACATTTGATACCTTCTTTGAAAAAGAAACTCGTAACACCGAAACCATTCGTAATTCCATCAATTACTCGTTTATCCAAAAAAAAAAAATGAATTAGTTCAGTAGTCCTCTTATACCCTGAGTTAAGGATATTGTATAAAAAGCATATATGTAACCACGATTATATGACCAATCATATATCACATTTCTTATTATGTCCCTTAAAATTCTATTATGACCTCTTTTAGAAAACGAATTTAGTAAATTTAAATTTTATAAAGATGAATAAATAGGCTTATATAAAAATGACGCTATAAATATTCCGAAAAAAGCTATATTGACATAAAAACATGCATTTGTCACAAATTCAGACTAATCCACAGAATTATTTGAATTTGGATGTAAAAGGTTTATAGAAGGATTAAACAATTTAGATAATATATCCAAATGAATTCCTTCTTGATTAAAAGCAAAGGGAATTCCTACGACTCCAACAAACAAAGTAAATAGCACTAATATAACCAAATAATATAACATGGTATTGTCCGATTCATGAGTATTAAGAGAAAGTATTTTTAGTGACAAAATGAGTAATAGTATAGAAAATAATATAACTCAACTAAGTCAGATCTTATACCTTCCAAAGCCAATTTTAATGAAATAATAAGAAAGAATTACCAATTGAATTTCATCCGCAATTTAACCACCCGCTTGTTCTTCTCAAATAACAACTACCCTTTTTCTTTTTCTATGCAACCATCAATTTATTTCTTTTTCTTTGTACGTACTTGTCTTTGCTCTAGCCCCACCACCCACAACTCTCTGGATTTATATATTTATGTAAGTTATTACTCATGTAGTGGCGATTGGTGCTCTTGTTCGTTGAGTAAAAAAAAAAAAAAAAAAAAAGGGCCCTAAACCAACATTTCTCTTTATTTCAGGTATGGGCAATTTATTCCTAAGAAATATCATATGGCAATTAGATGGTTGCCGAGTTATACTACTAGAAATCTACTGATTATATAAATCATTTTCTTCTCACCCGTTGCTATACTATTCGGTTTAAGACAGCAACAAAATACTAAATGCCCACGCAGCATCAGATCAACCATAATTTACCATCTAGCTTTTCGAGGATCACTTAATTAATATTTCCTTTTACTAACAGTATTTAATATTACCAACACTTAATAATCTTTTATTTATATCCTTTTTTTTTTCAAAATCCAAATTGTGTTGATACGCATTATTGTTATATTTAATGGTCTCAACTCAATGCGTTTAGCTCACTAACTATCAGCAAGCTTCATTCATCAAACACACCCTACATTAATTCCATCGCTAATTAGCTATGAGAAACTACATCCTTAATAGACTATACAGATTTCATGTAGAGGAGAAGCCATGATAACTTTCTCAATTAGTGTCAGCATCAGCTGGAATTAAGAGAACGTTTTTCAAATTATTTACTAAGTAAACATAGATGGCAAACCACATAACATAATTGTGTCACATGGCTAATATTCAATCAATTATCATTTGTTTAATATTACCAACACTTATAATCTTTTATCACTTAATTGAGTACATAAATTATGTCGATAATGTTGAAGCACGAGAACAAAAAATTCCTATCTATAGTTGGAGATTCCTCTGTTTATTTCGATACTCCCAATGGACAAATATGTAGTGAAAGTCTGCAAAGTCATCAATTCCTTAGAGACCGAAACTTTTTCAAAACACAAAACTCTTTGATTCAAGTCATCAAACCCCGACCACCTTTGACTTGAGATCATGCCATGTAACGGCTTCAAGTTACGAAGACTCCAACTATTTTTGACTTAAGATCAGGCTATCAAGGCCTTCACGTCCAATTCATGGAAATGATTCAAATTTGGTGATATTTGATTTGAGATCAGGCCATTAAGACCATTATATCATGCTCGAGACTCGAGAGAAGAGACCGTTAGAGGACATTTACTATTCAAGATTGTAGTTAAATATTGCTCTACATTTATTGAAATTAAATGCAATTTATATACATTTTCTGGTCTAACTTCATATTGAAAATTATTATTTGTGCATAAACACATAATAAAGCCAAAGCGTGCTGACCGGCCTCCCTCTTGACTGAAGTTGCGTCTCATTTCGGCATTAAAGGCGAGCATTGAAGGCATTTGCGAGACGTGCCCTCTATCGTTAGCTTAGGCTGTGCATGACAATACTTCTTGACTGGGAAAGAGTTTTTTTTTTTTTTTTCAAAAATAGTTCTTTTCTATTTCTATTCCAATGAACAATTTCTAAGTAAAATAAGATATTTGGTAACTATACAAAATTTCTATTCTAGAAATAAAAAAAGGAATAGAAATGCGTTTGGTACGAAATAGTTTCTTTTTTTGTATTTATTCGTTTTTTTATTCTTGCTCACGGATTGCCGACCGCCGATCGCTTGTCACTGCCGCTGCATGATCGTCGGCCACCGACCGTCACTACCGATCGCCGCCACACAGCCCATCGGCCGCCACCTCTCGCGGCTAGCAGTCGTGCAGCGGCGGTAGTGGGCGGCAACGGGAGGCAGTGGTCGGCGGCGGCGGGGCGGTGGCGGACGGCGGCGGATGGTAGATGACGGCGGCGGACGGCAATGGCTGGCGGTGGTCGGCGGTGGCTCCAGGCGATTGGAGGTGGCCGCGGCAAGAGAGAGAAACAAAAGAAAAAGAAAAAAAGAAAATTGGCTTATTTCTAGAAATTGTTCTCGGAAACAAGAAGCTACTCTTTTTTTTTTTAATTTCTTGTTTTTATTCCAAAACTGTTCCCAGGAACCAAAAAAATAGAGAAATTGTTCATGGAAACAAAAGTTTTACCAACGGATTTCTGTTCTTTTTTTGTTCTAGGGAACAAAAGAACATAAATTAGGAGAAACGGAAATGTTACCATGCAAATCCCTACTCCCCTTTCTTTATTGTAGGCCATCCTCGTGCGTGTCGTTGTTGTCGCGTGTGAGTTACCATGAAACCTCCTCGGCGGAAGTATCGGGTTTTTTTTTTTTTTTTTAATATAAAGGAGGAAGGAAGAAGAAGAAAGGAGGAGGGCCAGGCTAAAGAAGGAAAAAAAAAGGGATAGGACCTCAGGCCTGCGTGGGGAAGAATAGAGAAAGGAAGGCTAGGCTTTGAAGACTTAGCCTCGTGGGCTTTTTTTTTTTTTTTTTTTTTTTTTTAAATTATTCAAAAATAGGTTAAGAGAAAATAGAAAACAAAATTTTGTAGATGCAAATAATATTAAAACCTATGTGATGTGAAAATCATTTTTGTTAGGGTCAAATTGGTTCCTAATTTTCTATGTAATTTTTATTATAAATACTTAGCCAAAATTTAGGTGTCAATAATATCCTTTTATTTTCCCTAGTGGCTACCCTTCCAACTTGGAAGGGGGAGGTTGGGGGTTCAAATCCCCACCTTCTCCGGAGGGATTGGGGTGGGGATGATTTCATTTTAGGAGTGGGTTTCGACTCCCACGCCTTGCAAGGAGGCAGGACAAAAGTCTAAGAGTGTGTGTTAGAGTAGGATTAGAGTAGGACCGACAAAAAAAAAAAAGTATGGATACGCATTATTGTTATATTTAATGGTCTCAACTCAATGCGCAACAAGCTTCATTTATCAAACAAACCCTACATTAATTCCATCTCTACTTTTTTTTTTTGTCAGTTCTACTCTATTCTTACTTTACACTCACTCGCAGACTTGTGCCCTGCCTCTTACAGGGCGTGGGAGTCGCAATCCACTCTCGAAACTTACGCGTCCCTACCCTCATCCCCTCCTGAGAAGGTGGGGATTTGAACCCCTCATCTCCCCCTTCCAATATCCCCTTCCATATTGGAAGGGTGGCCACTAGGGTGAACCCCCAGTGGTTAATTCCATCTCTACTTAGCTATGAGAAACTACATCCTTACTAGACTATACAGATTTCATGTACAGGAGAAGCCAAAATAACTTTCTCAATTAGTATCAACATTAGCTGGACCTAAGAGAACGTTGTTCAAATTATTTACTAAGTAAACATAGATGGCAAACAACAAAATATAATTGTGTCACATGGCTAATATTCAATCAATTAGCATTTATTTAGTGATTTATCATCCTGGAACTTTTACAACTTAATCAAGTACATAAATTATATTGATAATGTTGAAGCATGAGAAAAAAGAATTCCTATCTATAGTTGGAGATTGCTCCGTTCATTTCGATACTCCCAATAGACAAATATATAGTGAAAGTCTACGAAGTTGTCAATTTTTTAGAGACCGAAACTTTTTCAAAAGACAGAACTCTGTTTGATTCAAGTCATCAAAACCCTGACCATCTTTGACTTGAGATCAAGCCATTTACCGGATTCAAGTTATAAAGACCCCAACTATTTTTCACTTAAGCCCAAGCCATCAAGGCCTTCAAGTCCAATTCATGGAAAGGATTCAAATTTGGTGATGTTCGATTTGAGATCAAGCCATTGAGATCATTCTATTATGCACGAGACTCGAGAGAAGAGAACGTAAGAGGACATCTACCATTCAAGATTGTAATTAAAGATTGTTCTACATTTACTGAAATTAGATACAGTTTATATACATTTTCTGGTCTAAATTCATATTGGAAATTATTATTTGTGCAAAAACACGTGTTAAAGCCAAAGCTTGATCGCTTTTATGGTTGCCACGTGGCGTTTGGGTGTTCGGTCTTATGTTTGCCATGTGGCATAAGTTCACGACACGATCGGAATTATCGGTGTTTAACACCTCCTCCTTTTATAAGCTTTTCTTAAACCATAGGGCAGGTTTGGAACCCTACCGTCGTAACGCCCTTAATGCTAGGTTTTCTGTCCATAAGTTTATGAACTTGTAATCCCAAATATCTATTTTATTGACTATAAATTTCGAAAAGAAAAAGGATAAAGAGAAAGCACTTTCAATTTTATGTTTCATTTAATTCAAGCAAGTCTCTTTAACTAAGAAATAAGAATGAAATAAATGATAAAGTTTATTTCAAATTATAAAATTGATCAAACTAATAATGAAGTATATGAAATTAACGATACAATTTTTCTTTTCCAAATGATGTATTTTCTTGAATGCAACCAAATCTATTTAACTACGAATGAAATAAATAATATAGTTTATTTAATTCAACAATACTTTAAGAATATTATTTTATTGGGAATGAAACAAATGATATAGTTTATTTAGTTGAAAACGAATTAAGAAAAATAACGTAATAAATGATTTGAAACATTCATTGTTATTTTTTTTATTTTTTATTTTCTTAATTCGAATTGAGTTAAAAAAGATAAGATAGAGGAATATAATTGAACTTGTGGGGAAACTACTAGTGTTCAAACTATGGTTTTATTCTATTTTATTTTACTGCATTTCTATTTAACTAAATAATGACTTCAACTCTTTAGGCCCTATTTCATATTCCCAATTCGAGAAGCATTTGTACTCAGCATTTTCTACACCTGATGATTAGCAACCCCAAAAAAAAAAAAAAAAAAAACATGTTAAAAGTAACCTTACAGTAAAAATATAAAGAAATCCACATACATGCAAAAATACGTTTGTCAATATATGCCAGCGCAAAATGCGGGCCATGTAGCTAGTTTGGTGAAGACCCGTGAATACAACTGTGTAATTACAATATTACAAAAAAAAATTAAAGGTGCATTTGTGTTTTGGATAATTGGACAGACCATTTGAAAGGGACGAAATGCCAGAGGAGTTGAGGAGGTGGCAGAAGAGGAATAAATAGGAATCCCAAATGGAAGAGGGTCAAAGCGTCTGATAAGGCGAGATACCAGCAAGCATCTCTCCTCTCCCCTCCTTTAAACAACAGGGAAGTCCCAAATATAGGCATGGAGAGAAAGGGGCACGGGACAAGATAAAAAGGAAAGGTTTTGGCCTCTTCATAGGGTGTGACGACTGAGGCATAGGGAGAGAAGAACCCTCTCTCCAAAATATTCCCCTGCCAGCACCATCAACGTAGGTGCAGACTCGTATCCATGTATTCATTTGCTTTACCTGCTATGATAATGATGATGATGATGATGAAACGATCATGTCTTGCATTGTCGCAGCGGAATGGCTCTCACGATGAAGCTGATGTCCGCGATTGTGGTGACTACGGGGATTTTGTCCTTCATATTTGGTGTCATTGCGGAGAACAAGAAGGTGCCTCCTCCTCCTCCTTGATGCCTGCAAACAAACTCTTACCCTCTACTTTTTAGCGGTTGTTTTTTCTTTTTTTTTTTTTTGGTAAGAACTTTTTAGCGGTTGTTGTCCCTAGTTAAAACCGAGTTCTGCAGGTTTTCCTCCGACTTTCCAATTTTCCATCTTCGACTTTGACGCACCCTTTCTTTATTTTTCTTGCATTGAACAACTGATAACGTGAACTTCATTACTCGTCATTGATTCAACATTTATTCTCCTGCCCGTACGTCATGAAAAAATCATCTTTACCTTTTAAGGTTGAGGGGTGGCCATCTCATGAACCCAGCCTTAATGACTAGGCATCGGTTCAACCTTATCGACACCCTCCCACTTTCCTATCGTCTCAACCCACAGCATTGAGCAATGAAAGAATCGTTGAAAAAATTCCAATGGTTGACCTCCACTTGCATGGACTACATCACGTCCATTTCCTCCCCTGCATGCCCATGAGTCCGCACTCCTCTTTTTTCTTTATTTTTTAAATTGCTTCTGGGGTTCTTACACGTGCTTTCTCCTCATGAACTGAACAGCCCCCATCTGGGACTCCTATTCCTGGAAAAGATGTTGTCATCTGCAAATATCCATCTGATCCAACCGTCCTCTTAGGATCCCTGTCCGTTGTATTTCTGGTCGTATCTACGGTGGCAGGCTACATTTCTCTGTTTTATCCGTACGAGGGGAAGTCTATCCCACAGTCTGCTTTCTTCCGAAATACAACCTTCGTCATATTCTTCAACATTGCTTTGTAAGTGCTCCCTGGTACCCTTTTGTCTCATGCTTTTCATTGTGGGTTTTATAAGACATGAAACAATTCATTGTTATGTAGACATCTTACAACTTCTAAATCTCACATAAACATTAATCCCTCAGATAAAATATCGGATTCTGATGCCATGTCCAATTTCTTGGTTAAAGTATCAGACGATCCACTAATCAACTTTTAGGCAATTAAGAATTGAAAGGGCCACTGGCCCTGATATTAACTTCAGCAAAAAACTGGGAAAACTTTGCCCAGACATATCAAGTGTTGTGCTCCTTCTAGAAAGAACTCTCTTGATACGTATCCCATCATTGAAAAAAAAGTTCATATAAGTCAGCTGGAAAATATTGTTCTTGTAGTCCCCTACATAACCTGACAGTTGAAGCTTTCAGAAGCAATGGACCCAGGAAATAAGTTTTGTAAAGCGCTTTCAGTGGTATCTAACTTGATATTTATAAGAGAATAGAGTACTGAGACAGTAACCTTGAGTACCGTCTGTCCATCTTTTATTGATATTAAAGCTACATAGCATTCTGATTCTGCATGATCTTTTGGTTGACTAATCATTATATAACTGCAAATTCATTGAGGAAAGCCCAAGTGGATGTTCCCATTCTTTAACTGTCAGGATCTGCCTTATAATAATTGTGTGTTGAGCAATTCTAGATTTACTGAACGCAGAAGCTTTAAATTTCTTAGTAACAGACGGCCTTAGCATCACGTAGACACAGGAGACTCAATGTCTCTATGTTTTTTTTTTTTTTTTTTTTTGGGTAAAAGCAATGTCTCTATGTTCTTTTTTTTTTTTGGTAAAAAGCAATGTCTCTATGTTCATGGTTAAATATTCCAATTTTTTTGCTGAACATAATGTTGTTCATTCAATGCTTAATAGCCTTGAGCAAACATCAACTAATTTTCTTTTCTAGCCTTGTCATGGTCAGTGCTCCTAAAATTTGGCAATTACTACCGAGGAGAGGACAGAAAATTTCCATATTGCTTCTAGCTGTTACTGGCCGTGTGTATCTTTGAACCCGGAAATTTGTGCTCTGGTCTATGGATAGCACATGAATTGTCAATGAGTTATGTTCTTGAGTATCTTGCAGTAACAGTAGATAGGATGAGTTGAGATGGGTCAGGGTTCAATAAAAATTAATAATCACAATGACAAGAGAGCATTTGGATGGGTTAGGTAGTCAAGTGCATTGTATTAGCTGACGCTACAGAGCATCTCTGCTAATCAAGTTTCCCTGTGTTTCCTGGATATGACCATGTAACTTCACAAAAGGTTTTTGACTGGACTAGCAGCAACATTTCTCCTGTGGCCAACCATCACTGAGCAACTCCACCTGACTCGCAATGTTCACCATGATCTCAGCACCGATTGTCCAACTGCAAAGACAGGTCTCCTCGGTGGCGGTGCTTTTTTCTCCCTCGATTCATCCCTATTCTGGTTGGTCGCTTTAATGTTGGCCAACAATGCCCGTGAGGACTACTTTGGCGAAACAGATGACGTCGATGCAACTGATCTTACAGTGGACGTGAAGGGGGAGTCATTTGTGCCCGTCTTATAAATGTGATTCGCCTGTTCTATTATGGAAAACTCAGAGAAGTTATCATAAGTATGTCTGTCGTCTCCAGTAGCTGTGCTTTAACCGCATCTCATTCTTTCTACTCCCGGTGGACTTTGAAGCAGAACATGCAAATTGAGAATAAAAGTCACGGATCAATGATTGACATCTCTGTATAAAGTAAAGTTGATGAGGATTCCAAGCAAATTCATTTCAGCATGCAACCAAAGAGCACTGTTCTCATTCCTATATGACTTTATGCTGTGTTTCTCGTAGATCAGAGACGAAGAATCACAGATTTTTTTTTCCTTCTCGTTGTGTATTCTCAACGATTACAGAAACGCCGAGCCTTGGTTTTTCGGGGACGAGACTAAGAAATTAAATGATTTTGGAAAAGTACACCAAGGAAAAAAAAAAAAAACCAGTAACTTTTGAAGTTTCTTCTTTTGGCGATCTCACCGCATGACATAACAAAATGAATACCAAACAGAGGCCTCCGGTGAAGCCATAAATATTGACCACCAGCTTTTCTTTTTCTTTTTATTTTTTTTGTCCTGAGCATAGGAAACATGGAGAACTGGAAGAAAACGCGGTCGGCCAGAAAAGTACCCTTGAGAGACATCGGTGATTCAATCTATATAACAATTTGATACGGGTAACGAACACTTGCATTAACCTAAAATCAAATTGGATCCCTTTCTTTCTATAATTTGTTCTTTTTGTATAAATAATAAATAAAAATAATTAATTTTTCTACCTAAAATGTACTTAAAGTTGAGGATCTTAATTATTGAGGTTTGGCTACCCTTTTAACATGGAAAAAAGAGGTGGGGTTTTGAATCTCACATTCTTAGGAGTTGGATGCGGGCTATTTAATTTTAAGTATGAGCTTCGACTCTCATATGTTTTGTAAGGAGATATGTCAAAAATTTGAAAATAGGACCGATTAAAAAAAAAAAAAAATAGTTGAGGATGCTGCGGTATCTCTGTTGTACTTGTATCCTAAAAAGCATCTTAATAAGTCTCCTGACGTCATCCTCGGTGCTTCATCTCGGTTTTTCGACGTGCCGCGCGTGGAAAGAAGTGGGAATGTGCTTCCTGGGTCTCACGTGCACCGCACTGCTAACGTCTCTCTATCTTCGCTTCCCGTATTTGTGGTTAAAAGACCTGACTGCGACCGTGAACGGGAATGTGAATGTGTGAGCACCATCGATGTTGGGGACTGGAAACGGGATTGGGATTGGGATGGAGGAGACCAGACCACACAGAAGAGAAGTTGATGGAGGGAAGGATTGAGGGTTGTATTCAGAAAGCCTCTGCCATTGCTCCTCGGCGCTAAAATGGTCGAAGCCCCCTCTTTCGCTTCTCCTCCAATGGCGATACCGCTCAGTGCCAGATCACGACCCGGATGTTCGACCCATGCCACTTTTGCCTTGAAGGGTTTCAGCTCCAGGTGTCAAATTGAGCCTTCATATCTACTTCTGGCTCTCTTTCTTTCTTTGATTGCTGTACATCTTCTTGCTCTTTTGGTTCTGGAATTTTGGTCAGGGGAGGGTTTGGTATAATCAGTATGCACAGGGTGGAAATGTCAGAATCGGCTGCGAAGACGGCCAATTTATCTGCTTCTAGGAAGCAAGTCATTCAGTTGCCGAATTATGAACAATATCCCATCAGTCAATTCCTGAGTCATCCATCCGGCATTCAAGCTATACTGAACACAAGAGCTCTTCAGAGTTTTCAGTTCCTCGATGCTAACACCTACAGGTTCTTCACTTCCACCCCTCTTTCTAATTTATGATTGATCGGTTTCTCTGGACCCCAGGATTCCTTTGTGTTATGCCTCTCTGTCGTCGTACAAACTCTGACGTATGTGTACATGCGAAGGTGTACTCTTCCTAAAATCCAATTTCTGAACTTTGAAGCAACTCCAGTAATGGATTTGAGAATGACTTTGACCGATACAGATTGTAAAGTTGAGATGCTCTCTTGCAAGGTGAGATTCTGATGTCTAGAGATTGTGATTAAGGAACTGGAGATGTGGATGTTATGAGGATGAACTGTTTAACTTACCGTACCCAAGGTCAATAGGAACATTTGGAAATAGTGTAATTTATCATAATAATTTTTCTTATGTTGGGATTTTCATTGAAAGTTTAAATGTCCGCCCACATGCTCTCTAGCTTGCGGAAATACATATCTGTAAACTGATTTTCCTGGTTAACAAAATGAAGCTTGTAAGTGACATACTCTGATATAGATGCATTCACTGTACATCTAGAGAAATTCTCTTTATGTATGATGCATTCAAGGGCTTGTAATGCTCTATTTCTGATCTTAGCATCTTAGCAAATGTATTCGAAAAATAATATGCAGTTCAAGGGTTCAAAGATCGTGGAACGCCAAAACAACCATTTTTCAGGTACATATAGACTAAGTTACTTTGCAATTGTCCTAGTAGTGAAGTGGTTCAGTCTGGACTGCTATAAGAACCTTGGGTTTCTTCAAGTGGAAGTAAATTCTGAGTTCTCATTTGAGTAGCAATTTTCCTGATAATAATGGACTTTATAAATGTATATCTCGCATGACCCCATTAATCAACAGTGAGACCTGTATTTGATATATTAACGCATTACGGTTTATGAGTTACAAGTTATCATGACAAGACACGGTGCTGATAACATGCATTGACGCCAGAGCTTGACAATAGTTTCCAGGAAGATTTCAGCTGCATGTCAATGCTTTCTCTATGCTTTAAGCTACTTGTGGGATAAAAGCATTCTATTGGAATGATAGTGACATTTCTCTCTTCTGACAGCATTCATGACAAATCACATGAGATGGGATACAAATGATTCTGGGAATACAGTGGAGGTTGACGTGAAGCTGGGTGTTACTCTCGAGGTTTTAGTACTAATCAATGTCATCTTAACGATTTAAACATTTGTCTCTATGATATTTGCGATTATTGACAATAATAGCGACTTTAACTTTGAGAGAGCATACTTGGCATCACTGATGTTCTCAAAATTACTGCATATGTATCTTCTGGGAGAGATGTTTAATCTAACTCACAATAGTTGGCATGGACACATTGTTAATGGAGGTGTTGTATCTCGGGGCTTGTACAATATCTTAGTTTTTGACAAATGCCTCTTACTTGATTTAATGAACTTCTCCATGATGTCTCTTAGGTGTCAGTATGCAATTAATTAATTTACTATTATGATATGGAGATCAATATTGCTTGGGTTGAAGAGTAAAACATTAGGAAATGTGTACTTTTGCTTGCTTCAATATCAATGCCGGAATGAAAAGTATGGAAGTCTTAGGTGCTTCAAATTAAGGCCTCTCTTTTGTGACCATGGGTGTCATGTTCCTCAAGGCCAAACTTGGTGGCATAGAGGTGATACAGTTGAGTCCTAAATCCTAGGAACCTTGGCCAATATCATCAGTTTTCATCAAAGTTCTCCGGCTGTTGGAATTTTACAACTGCAAGAGATTTTTGTAGGTGTATTTAAGTCTACAGACATATTTATGTGAACTGATCTCCTATTTCTCTATTCAATTGTTGCTTTTCTTTCGTCATTGTTTTTCGGGCCTCGTGAATTACTGAGTACTCATAGTCAATATATCATGTGCAGATTTTCACTCAACCATTTGCTTTGCTGCCATTATCAGCTGTTGAAGTCCCTGGAAATGCGTAAGTAAATAATTTACCAGAAATTTATTTGTTGACTAAGCTCTTTGACACATTGCACCCAAGTAGTACCAAACAGACAATAGCCCTTCTCTTGGCATCGTCTACCCTCTTCCTTCACCTACACTTTTATGTTTGATAGGAAAGAGAATAAGGTGCTCTTTAGTTCAATAGTGTGTTAATATATATTTGTCTTTGAACCAATTGAAATTATGTGGTTAATATGTATGAATGAGCCTTCAGGCATATGCTTCATACATGGACTAGATCTAGAATTTTTAAAAGGACGTTTAATGGCAAGTTAGGAGAATAATGATAGATTGTAATTAGAAATAGTACTTGGAACAGCCATTTACTATTAGCAGATGTTTCATAAAAGAAGATGGTCAAAGAAATTGCATTCTTCTTGGCAGTGTTCTGTGTTAGAGAATAAGAACGCGACTTTGGCTTTGCACATAAGAATGTAACCTGTATGGCAGCAAAAACACAATTTAGATTTGTCTTCTCTACAGTTGAGACATCGGTTGCATTAAGCACGATAATATGACATGCATAGTCTCAAGCGCGACTCTTCATCCTTCATGGTTTGAATTTAGTCATAAGATCTGGGGGTGGCAATTCGTGTTTGGGGTCATGTTTGTGTCGTGTTGGCTATGGTATACTACAAAAACAGGTCAATTCGAACATGACAAGATGACCTACTTGACACAATCACGAATTGCTAAGTAAGGGGGTGACACGACATAGCCCATGTAATATTGTTAAATAAAGGATAGACAGGTTGGTGCGATTGCATGAACCGGCATGACATGAAATCAGCCCACCAACATGAATCAACTATACTCAAATTTTTCAAAAGATCTATTCACAAATTGTAATACTGTCCACGAAATATTGTCAAATAAAATTAGTGAACATGTTCATGGTCAATGAAATATAATGAATTTAAAATCTTAATGGTGAATTACATGGAAATAATAGTCTTTTAGCTAATCATGTCTAAACATATAGATTGTGTCAGCACTAAATTGTTAATTTAAATGGTTTTTGTAGGTCAATTTCTTGTCTAGTGGGTTGGACACTAACACTAACATGAAAAGATCATCTTAATGGTGAATAACATGGAAATAATTGTTATGGGCTAACAATAAAACCTAGAGGGAGGGGGGTGAATAGGTTATTTTAGAGAACTTGACAATCTTTTGCGGAAAATAGCTAATGCGAAGTAAAGATTGAGTCAAAATGATGTTTTAAAGCTCGTTATTGTTTTGCGCTTGTAAGAGTAAGAGAGAGTAAAACAGTGGCACATAACAATATATAGTGGGTTGTCTTTATGTCTAAGCCTATGTCCACTTTTTAGACCAATTATCACAGTTTGGGCTAGATTGTACTAGTAATCTACTAAGATAGTTACAATAGACAAGCATTGGTCTTATTATAAGATAGATTAGACTATCAGGACTCAATTGCTATTCTTGCTCTTGTACACTTAGTCTATAGCACAATTATTCGAACAACATGAATACAAAACTCGGTGAAACACTTGAACGAGAGTGTATCCTAGGAACAAAGCATAGTGCTAATCTTTAGATAATGGTCTCTCTCTCTCTCTCTCTCCTTCTTAGCTTCTTAGGTCTTTTCTTTTATATCCATCTCCAATCTATCCATTTGAAGAGGATCAAAGGAGCAAGGAGCCGTTGGGATTGCCATTGAATTGCTACCGAAGAATATAACCGCCTATACAATCCTTTTTCCTAAATATTTGTAGTCTTCCTAAGAATAGCATCTGCAACTGTCTCGTCACTGTAGTCTTTGATAGACCTATCAGATGACCTTGCTTCTTGATTATTGATTTCAATTGGATTCTGTTGTTGTGCAAATCCTCAACCACAATAGCTAGTTTGCTAATCTAAAGAACTTCACTAGATGTTCGTGGTTATTACAGTATCAATGATATGATGTTTGCAGTTGCGATATAAACATCACAATCAGCTCATCTTTAGGTCTAGTGGTACTATTTAACAAATACCATTTTTGGACTTATTGCATACTTTCATCCATCGGATCACACCATGGACATTGTGTAGTCCTTTCTATCACAAACATCTATATACACTAAGGATAGTTTGAATATCATCAAAATCATTTGGAGATAATTCCAACAATCTCTCCCTTTTTTATGATAATAAAACTATCCTGCAGATGTGAAATAAATAATCATTGATAGGTCTGTAGTAAATATAAATGAGGTCTCCATAAGATATTGAGTGGAATTGGAGAAATTATGTAGTTGATCTTTTTCGAATTGAGAGATAAAGTGAAGATCCACTAGATAAGAACATCATCAAAGGTTGAGAGGTTCGTATACGATGTCAAATGGAATTTCCTCCTGTTTTGATGATTTTTTTTAACATTTTAAGAGTAAAAACTTTTAAAGCTGCCCCTATATTGATGAGCAAATGCATAAAATAAGTTTATATCACATGCACATTTCACATCGAGTCAACTCTCCCTTTTTTTTGTCATTGGCAAAAGAGTGATAAAAGTTCAAAGCTTCGTTAGTAATTTGGCATGGTAGTACATATGGCTAGAAGAGAAGCAAGATATGATTAGCAAAAACAAAATATGAGCACATGAAAAATATGCATATTTTAATTGCGAGGGCATTTGCATTGCCAAGAAGTGGCCAGGGTTCTTGAAGGATTTGCTCTTGGTCAAGATGAAGGGGATTGTAATAGTCGAGATTGATGAATGTGCATTCGATCTTCATGAGATATCGAGTCAATGAGGGGAGGGTTCTCTTGATCTCCTAGATATCAACTTGTAGTTGGTTAAGTCTGACAGTAGGAGCTGCAGCTATTTCCACTGGAGATGTAGATCTCTCTGTTTTAGGTGGTCTCAGTGCTTGCTTTGGTGCTAGTGCTTTGGCTTCCTTTTTCTTCTCTTTTTCAGTCACGCGAGCAAGTTTTTCCCTTATCTGAGCAATGGCCTTTTCATCATCGCCATTTCTAATGAGGAAAATTTCTCCTCTTTGATTGACCCATCCATTAGAAGTCATCCTTAGCATCATCTTTTCTAGTATCTTCTTCTCAATTTCCACATTGACCATGCTCTGAGAAGCGACGTCAGAGAAGTCGATCTTTAGGTGCTTAAAGATGTGAGTGATGAGAGCATCGTAATGCAGTTTGCTTATCTTTCTTTTGGTCATTCGGTATACGTGGATGACGATCATGTTTGGAAGAGAGGATTCATCAAATTTGTTGAGGTTGGCCCAGATGAATCTTGCCTCATTATGGGAAGTGTTGTCGGTAAAAGATATTTTAGAACATAGGCAAAGGGTCAAAATCTTTTTGATAGAATTTTTAAAGGGAGTAGATTCAAAGGCACAATTTCTCTAAAATCATGAGAGAAATTGGGAATTTCCAACACAAAAGCTATAAGCCTCATCAAGCTCTACAGGTATTTTCTTGAAAACATTGTACTCCGCCTGAATTATCCCAGCAAGTCCATCCAAGGCAATAACATAATTTTGTTTCTGAAAGAAAAAAACAAACGAGTCCCTGTTTGGAAGATGGATATTGGAATGACATAGGGCCACAAGGCCAGGATGGACTTCCACTTTCATAGAGAAAGAATTTCAGTTTTAGAGATTCAAAAAGATCAAAGAGAAAGATACCACGAGCATAGAGAAAATCAAATTCAATAAATGTGTGCAAAATAGTTCCTCTTTCGTAAAAAGCATTGTTGGCATCTTTGTGGTCTTGAGATAAAAACAATTCAGAGTTAAATAAAGAAGAATCACATTCAAAACTTTCGGTAGGTTGAAAGTTTTTGGAATACCTAATCGTCATCATTTTCTCAACACTTGAAGTTCCTATTCTTAAGTTCCCTATGCTTAAGATTCACCCATATTTGATTTCCTGAGTTGAGCTACTGTTGTCCCGTGAACTTTTATCATTATGACGAGTCCTTTGAGTAGATCATCAGATGGAATAGGAATTAAAGCAGAGGGAGCATCTAGCTTGAGAGGTGAGACAAGAGGTATTGTCATTATTTCTTTCCATAGAGGCATCTTTGATTCAAGAGTTTTTCTTAGGGAAGTCTCTCCTTCCATAGATGATGGCGATGTTGCACTTTATCACCAAACCTTCAGCTCTTTGGGACTGGGCAACACTTTAGCTTTTTGTTGCTTCGGTGGATTCTTCAGGCTGAGCTGTGAGATTGACATGCGAAGGTTCTTCTTTGGAGGTTTTAGCCATGATGGCTACTGTGCGAGATGATTTTCTTGTGGGTTTTTGTGAAGTGTGAGCTTTTGGGGCCATGGTTTTTGTAGTAATTGAAGCAAGAAGGGAGTTTGAGGACAGGAAACGTATTGAGAATTTTAAGAAATATGTGGAATGGCTTCAGTGAGGAAGAACATAAGCACTATCTCCTTATATATAGGAGCATTAGCTACGTTTGAGAAAACTAGATGTTGTGCAGCAATGGTAATTTTCTTATTTGAAATTTTATTGAAGCTTTGTTTTTACAAATAATAAATAATGTAAATCAGAAAAATGAGTGCTGAAAATTCATTGAGAATCTCTATATAAATCGTTAAGGATAGGATTTAGGGTCAGAACAGTAACTGAGAGAGGGGAGAGATTGTACCGACAAGCTGTAACGGTATTATTTTTGAAATATTGTAAATGCGTACTTGTGTTTGACGACTATCCTGATCTTTGTATGATGGACGATTGAAGTAAATTTTACCTGGTAGATTTTGTAATCCAGCATTGCAAATTCCTGGTTCTCCTCTAATGCATTCAAAAGCTTACTTGTCCAGTGGCTTGGTGAAGATAATCGCTAATTGATGTTTTGATTCTATGAATTGTATGCAAATATCTCCATTGTTGACATGGTCTCTAACAAAATGATGTCTACCTCAATGTACTTTGCTCTTGAGTGTAATATTGGATTTTTCATAAGATTGATGACACTCGTGTTGTCACAAAGAATTAGAATGCTCTCTTTTCTCTCCGAAATCATTTAGTTGCTATTTCATTCAAATGAGTTGTGCACAACAACTTTCGAGATCAATATATTCGGCTTTTGTAGTAGATAGAACAACTGAGCTTTGTTTCACTTGACAATCATTTTATTAGCATACTTCCCAATAATTGGCAAGTACATGATATACTTTCAATGTATTTTACAATCTGCAGAGTTAGCGTCCAAATATCCAAGTAACATAAAGTCTGTATACTTATGACAATAGATTCCTTATTTTGGAAAAGATCTACTGTATTGAATGATTTGTTTAATAGCAAATAAATGTGATTCTTTTGGATTAGATTGAAAACGAGTACACAAACATGTGCCGAATTGAATCTCAGTTCTAGATGCTGTTAGATATAGTAGAGACTTTATCATGCTTCTGTATAGCCTGGAGTCTACAAATCTACCATTTTCATCTTTATCCAACTTAACAGAAGATGACACAGGGGTCTCTATCTTTTTGCAATCTTTTAGATTAAATTTCTTCGCTATCTTGGCATACTTTTTTTGATGTATGAAAGTGCCTTTCGGAGTCTTGTTGATTTGAAGTCCAAAAAGGAAGTTGAGTTCACTGACTAAGCCCATCTCGAAGTCAATTTCCATGATGTTGGCTCCAATAATAATATCAATGTATATTTGGATGATGAGCAGATCTTTACCTTTCTTCTTGATAAAGAGTATAGTGTTTACCTTACCTTTCTGAAAATCATTATCGATTAAGAATGTACTCAATCTTTTATACCAAGGTCTTGGTGTTTGCTTGAGTCCATGTAGTGTCTTTTTGAGTTGAATAGACATCGTTTGGTTTGCCTGGATCCTCAAATCCTAAAGATTGCTAAACATATACTTCTTCTTTAATATAATCATTTAGAAATGCACTTTTGATGTTCATTTGATCCAATAAGAAGCTATGATAACAAGCATATGCTAATAGTAATTATATAGCTTCTAGTCTAGCAACTTGAACATAGGTTTCATCGAAATCAATACCTTCCTTGTATAAGTAACCTTTTGCAACACCTTGTCTTATTGTGGATCACATTGCCTTTTTCATCGAGTTTGTTTTAAAATACCCATATTGTTCCTATAAGTGAATGATTTTTGGGTCTTGCGATCGATTCCCATACATCATTAACCTTGAATTGATGCAGCTCATCTTGCATAGCTTCAATTCAATTTTCATTAGTGTTAGCTTCTTCAATTCCTTTAGGTTTTAGCTGGGATATAAGAGCCAGGGAGTTCAACATATTCTTGAGAGATGACTTGATCTTGATTCTTTCATCTACTTTCCCAATGATTTATTCTTTTGGGATGTTCTGTCTTGAATCTCTAGTCCTTAGGAATTTGTTTTTGATTTGAAGGATCTGTTGGGGTTTGAGGCTACAGCTGTTTGTTTGTGATTGGAATATATATTTGCATGACATCTTCACAATCATCAGCTTGCACCCCTTTTTGATCATCTTTGAATCTTACATTGATAGATTCTTCCACTACCTGTGAATCTTTATTGAATACACGATAGGCTTTGCTAGTAGTAGAGTATCCAAGAAAAATACTTTCACTTGCTCTTGCACCAAATTTCCCAATGTTATCATTTGTTCTATTGAGAATGAAAAATTTGCATCCAAACAGATGAAAGTAGTGAATAGTAGGCTTCCTTCCTTTGAAAATCTCATAGGAAGTCTTTTCTACTAGAGGTCTTAGTAGAACTCTGTTCAGAGTATAACATGCAGTAGCGACTGCTTCAGCCTAGAAGTAAGTGGGAACATTACTTTCGATGATCATGGTTTGGGTCATATCTTGTAATGACTGATTTCTTCTTTTGGCTACTCCATTTTTGCTGAGGAGTGTAAGCTATGGAAAAATTGTGTTCCACTCCATTTTCATCATACTGTTTAGCAAAACTTTGATTATCGAATTCTCCACCATGGTTAGTCCTAATGGTTGTGATGTTGTATCATTTCTTATTTTGAATTTGCGAGTGAATTTCTCAAATGAATGAGATGCTTCATCTTTGTGAGACAAGAACATTATCCATGTAAATCATGATTTCTTTTCACCTAGGCTTATAGTTCTTATAGGTCCAAACAAGTTCATGTGTAATAGCTGCATGGGTCTATTAGTAGTAGTAGATTTTATAGACTTAAAGAAGCCTTTTACCTATTTTCATAATGTACATGCATTGCAAGAGTCACATTTGTTATGATTGATCTTTGGTAGTCCACGGATAAGATCTTACAAAGATATCTTGTGAATTTGCTTTGCATTTATATGACCTAATCTCTTGTGCCATAATTCGTACTCATCCTTGATAGACATTAGGCAATATGCTTCCTCAAAGTTGATGTTCAGTAAGTAAATATTGCCATACCTGTTTCTAGTAAAGGATTGAGATTTGTCTTTACTAGTGCCAAGGCACTCACCTTCTTCAAAGCTTATTTTGTATCCCTCGTCACAAAGTTGGCTAATGTTTATGAGGTTGTGCTTTAGCCCCTTGACAAATCAAACATCTTCAACAATCAAATTTCCTTACTTGATGTTTCCTTTACCGACGATTCTTCCATTATCTTTTTCTCCAAAAGTGATTGTTTCTCCATCTACAATGGCGAGGTTTGTTTAATTTGGTACTATCTCCAACACTCGCTGTCTAGATACTACTCGTTTTTCTTCAAGATCACCTGTAGTCAATGACATTCTTATCTTTTCTTTGGTATCCATATAAATTTGGTTCCCTTCCTATTAGAGTTTGACTTAGCATCAAACATCCTATGAATCTTTCTGGGCTTCATATGCCCTTTTGGATGATTCATTTTGAAGTGATCATTTTCATTGTAGATTGAGCAATTTGAAAATTGCTTTCCAGAAGATTTTGTGAAGCGTCTATCAGAGTGATACTTGTAAAAGTGTACATGAGGTTTGTGTTTCAGTCTATCCTTAGTTTTTGGAGAAGGATTCTTCTCATTATCATCTCCCTCATGTCCTAGACCACATTTGTTGTAGTGAGGGATTTGGATAGAGAGTACGTGCTTCAATGTTTTTGAACCTTGTGAAAACTTGGTGATGATTTCTTCTTTAAAATTCTCATTTTCAACTCGAAGAAGAATTATTTCACTCACCTTAAGATCATATTCCTTAATTAATTCGTCAGTGAGAACTTTACCAGCGAAGTTTTCAGTGGTAAAATCATATATTTCTTTTTTCAAAACATAAATTCTTCTAAAAGCTTTTTCGTGTTCTTCAAACATTTCCCTAAAAAAATATGGCAGTTCTTCATAAGTTAGTTCAGAATTGTTTACCTCATCTTCCTCATCATGGTTTGAGTTAGCTATCAAACAAATATTTGCTTCCTCTTTGTCACTTGACTCACATTTGATATCACTTCATGTTTTAGCTTTGAGCGCCTTCTTCTTCTTCTTCTTCTTCTTACTTTCCTTTCTTTTTCTTGAGAGTTAATCATTTTGGCTTCATGTGACATGGTTTCTTGCATTCATAGTAAACAGCGTCCTTACCTTTTGATTCTTCCTTATTTTCGTAAGACCGTTTGTCATCCGAGAGATTCATGGGCCTTTTCTGTTTATAGTTTCTTTCTTTTCTCATGAAGTTTTTGAATCTTTTTATTAGCAGCGCTGTGTCCTCATCACTATCTTCTCTTTCTGAAGATATTTGTTTACCTACATCATCATGATTAGCTTTAAGTGCAAATTTTTTTTTTTTTTTTAAAAACTTTTTAGTTGCTTTCCTCATTCAGGTGCTCAACCTCATGGGACATGGATGTTTCTATCATTTCATCATTGTGATTGGTTGAATCATCATTGTTTCATGTAGAGATATTTTCATAGTGCTCCATTCTTTGGGCAAAACTCTTAAAAGCTTGTTCTACTTTTTCAGCAACGGTGAATGTTTTTCCTTGATGTGCAAGGCCATTCACTATCTCCGTAAATTGAGTAAATATTTATGTCACTGTTTCACTTGGTTTCATTTTGAATAACTCGTAATTTCCAATTCATCTTGGTTTCTTTCACTTGTCTATTCCTTCAAATGTCAGCAATAGACGATCCCTGATTTCCTTGACTGTAACACGAGAAGAAACTCTGTTAATTCAAACGATGACAAAGCACTATGTAGTAAGTGTTTGGCTTTGGCAAGTAGAGTAGCTCTTCTTCGTGATTCCTTAGTGTTGTCAACACTAGCTATAGCTGCTTGAGCTATCCACACCATTTCAACTACACTCTATATTTCAAGATCTGTTGTTTTAATGTATGACTGCATTCTTTGCTTCCAATATCCATAGTTGCTTCTATTAAAGTAAGGTGGCTTGTTAGGAGTTTGAACATAACTAGTAAATAAGCTGCTTAGCCATGAGAGAAGATTTTTTTCCTAGAAGAGATACACTTCAAATAACGAGTAACAGAGCTCTAATACCACTTATTGGGGGCTAACAACACAATTTAGAGCAGGTGAATAGGTTTTAAAAACCTTGACAATCTTTTGTAGAAAATAACTAATACTAAGTAAAGATCGGGTCAAGATGATGTTTCAAAACTGGTGATTGTTTTGTGTGCTTGTGAGAGTAAGAGAGTAAAATAGTGGCATACAATGATATATAGTGGTTTGGCTTAATCATTAAACCTATGTTCACTCTTCATATGAACAACCATAAGTTGGGCTTGATTAGACTGGTAATATGCTCAGTTAGTTACAATAGGTAAGCACTAGTCCTATTACAAGATAGATCATACTATCAGGACCCAGCTACTACTCTCACTCTTGTATATTTAATCTAGAGCATAATTACTCAAAAAACATTAATACAAAACTTAGTGAAATAGTTGGACGAGAACATATCACTAGGAGCAAAGTTGAATGCAAATCTTTAGATAATGTTGTTCTCTCTCTTTTTTGGCTTCTTAGGTCTTCTCTTTTATATCTATATTCAATCTGTCTGTTGGAAGAGGATTAGAGGAGCAATGAGCCGTTGGAGTTGAGCTGCTACTTGAGAATAGCATTGCCCATATAGTTCCATCACTACAATCTCTAACAGACCTCTTAGACGACCTAGCTTCTCGATTATTGGTTTCAACTAGATTTTGCTGCCATGCGAATTCTCAACCACAACGGCTAGTTTGCTGACCCAATGACCTTCACTAGATGTTCGTGGTTGTTACAACACTAGTAACATGATATTTGTAATTGCGATATAAACATCACTATCATATGATCTTTAGGTCCACTAGTGTTGTTTACGCGAATACTATTTTTGGGCTTGTTGCATACTTCTGTCCACTAGATCACATCATGGACATTATGTAGTCCTTTCTATCACAGATGTTTGCATACACCATAGTGAATATTATATTAAGGATAGTTTGGACATCATCAAAATCAGTTGAAGATGTTTCTCCAACAATAATAGTCTTTTAGCTAATTATGTCTAAACAATTCACATACAAATTGTGTCAACACTAAGTCGTTAATTTCAATGGGTTTTGTGGGTCAATTTCGTGTTTGGTAGGTTGGACATGAACACTAACACAACAATATCATTCATTGTACCTTATGGGTTGACACAACATCAATCGAATCCAATTAGCCTCATCTCAAATTTGTTAATTTCGTATTGTATTGGAAGTTACCATCCTAACAAGATCCAAAGCATATTACGAATACGACTGGTGTGGCATTGGTCTAAAGCACAGCAATGGAAATGATTTCTGTTTTGTGTAACTTCCATTAATCCACTGGCTCCATATCTTTTGCACTGAAAGTAACAATTTCATATTGAACAGAGTAATGCAAGCTCTAGTGGATAGACTCGTACCACTTCTTCTGGGGCAGCTGTTGCAGGATTATGAGCAATGGGTTCATCAGCAACGTGAACATCTCTGATAAAGTTCATTTTCTCTTTTGGTGAAGTGATTTCTTTTTCTTGATGATTTAATGACATTCTTTGCCTCATCCTATTAGACGATGTGATCAATAGTATTGGTATGGTTCATGAAGACAGTTGATTCATTGTGAGTTATGTACCATGCGATGGATGTCTTATCATGTAAGGGTGGTCTCTAGTTCTTCACTTGTTTACCTAAAAAATAATTGAGACAAGCACACATGCTTAGTACATGATGCATGGACAGTCGCGTGAGTGACACATGAACATTAGTACGCTTGTGATGCCTTATGACGACCATAAAAATTAACATTCATGGGTCGACATCGATATGCATCTGAGGTATATGTTCAGTTGTTGATGCAAGATGATGGGCATCTAGAGAGATTATTCATGGGTGGATATCAATATGCATCTAGGGTACATGTTCAGTTTTTAATGTACGATAAAAAACATTTAGGGTTCAGGGTTTTAGGGTTTAGGATTTAGGATTTAGGATTTAGGGTTTAGGAATTGGGATTTAGGGTTTAGGAATTTAACGGTTTTAGGGCTTGGGGCTTGGGGCATGGGGTTTAGGGTTTAGGGGTTAGTTATTTTGGGTTTGGGGTGTGGGGTTTAGGATTTAGTGTCTAGGTCTAGGGTTTAAGTTTGGTGTTTTAGGGTTTAGAGTTTAGAGTTTAAGGGTTTGAGGTTTGGAGGTTTAGGGGTTAGGGAGTTTGGGGTTTAGGGGTTTTGGGTTCAGGTTTGTGGGTTGAGAGTTTAGGGTTTAGGGTTGAATTGTATTGTTTCTACAATTTTGGGGATAATTTTTGCTTGGCGAGGCCTTCCTCTTAAAATATTATGCTGAATACAAGCGTATTTCATTAAAATAGTTTGTTGGAACGAGGAGATGTGCCTTCCAGAAGATTTGTCTACTCAAACTCAATACGAAAGGACTAATTACTAGAAAAATGCTCTTATTGTATTGTTTCTACAATTTTTGGGGTCGTTTTTTCTTTGCGAGGTCTTCCTCATGAAATATTATGTAGAATAGAAGCAAATTTTGTCAAAAAAGAGTCGTCAAAATGGAGAGATGCAGCCCTCCAAAAGATTTGCCTATTCAAACTCAATGCAAATGGATGGAAAAACACGTATGTTCTTGCAATTTTCGAGATGGTTTTTGCTTTGCGAAGCTTTCCTCTCAAAATATTATGCAGAGTAGAAACAAATTTCGTCAAAAAAAGGTTGTCCAAACAAGGAGATGCGCCCTCTAGAAGATTTGCCTATTCAAACTTAATGCAAAAGGACAAATACTTGGAAAAATGATTTAGTTATATTGGTCCTACAATTTTCGCAACAGTTTTTGCTTTGCAAGGACTTCCTCTCGAAATATCAGGCAGAATAGAAACAAATTTCATCAAAAAAAAGTTGGAACGAGGAGATACGCCCTCTTGAAGCTTTGCCTACTCAAACTACATGCAAAAGGACCAATAACAAGAAAAACGCTATTATCGTATGGTTTCTACAATTTTTGGAATAGTTTTTGCTTTGTGAGGCATTCCTCTCGAAATACTATGCAGAATAAAACAAATTTCATCAAAAAAGTTGTCGGAGTGAGGAGATGTGCCATCCAGAATATTTGCCTACTCAAACTAAAAGCAGAATTTTATTATGTTTTAGAAGAGACAGTGACAAACATTATCCGTGAAAGATTTTAGTTCTTTTCCTCATCATATAGAGAGCAGCAAGTCACTGAATTAACTCCTAAAACCTAATTTTTTTTTTTCAAAATCTGCTATACACAAAGAAAAGGCATTTCGGTGCTCAAAACCTAACCAATCACCACCAAATTTTAGCATGGTATACGCGAAGACCAACCCCACAACTTTCATGAAGAGAGCAATACTTGCTTCTATCTCAAAAATGATAGAAAAGTCAAAGAATGAACTGATATTTTATGTTTTCACCTATTCGTAGATTACAACCATAGAAAGTAATCATATTTTCACTTGTTGTGCTACTTCTAGAAAAATTGGGGAAAATATATGACAAAGTATACACAATTCGCTATAACTTTCATGAAAAACATAAGTCTAAATTTATGATATTGTCAATTCGAACCCCTATTTAAACCGTGAGGAATAGACTAAGGATTGGTACGTCAGTAATGATGATAGGTTATAACTTAATCCTAGGGATTGTTCACAAACTAACTAGCTGATTATGGGCAATGTGACTCAGGATCAAGGTTGTGATAGATTGGAGTGTTCGACCATGAAAGGACTATTTGACCATAAAGATCACTGTGGACGATCTTCGTTTTCTGATTTCACGTGACTTTAAGGGTGTTGTGATCCCCAATACATTAAATCATATGGAAATAAAGCTTTTTGAACACATTTTGTCCCTACAGATTTCTAACTATCGAAGGTTTTAAGGCAAAATATCGAAAATGAATTTTTCATAGAGTAAAAGGATTTTTTTTTTTTTACAAATGTTCATTTTCCGATTCATGTGAATTTAAAGGTGTTGTAATCTCCAATACATTAAATGATATAGTAATAAAGTTACTTCAATGCATTTGCCTCGATAGATTTGCTACTATAGGATGTTTTTAGGCAAAATATCAAAAGGGAATTTTTTATGGAGCAAAAGGGAATTTTTTCTGACAAATCTTCATTTATTGATTTCACGTGACTTTAAGGGTTAGGGGTGAGCATGATCCGGGTTGGGCCGGTCCACCCCTCAACCCTAGGACTAACCCACACAGTACTGATCCTCAATTTTTGAGACCGATGATCGACCCATTGAGTTTGGGACTCGGTCCGGTTCCAAGGTCAACCAGGGACCAACCGATAATTTTTTATTTCATTTTTTGTACTCCTTAACAAAACGATTGAGAATCGGACTGGCCTAATGGGTTTAGTCTGGTTTCCAAGTCAACCTAGGACCAACCAATAATTTTTATTTCATTTTTTGTACTTATTGAAAGGGCAACCGAGAACTGTATCGACCCAATGGGTTCGATGATGAGCAAGGTCAGCTAAGAAAGGTAAGCGGTGAGAGTCAAGTGGGGTGAGCTTAAGTGAGTATCGAGCGGCGAGCATCACAATGACCTAAAGCGAGTGAAGCGAATGTCGAGTAGCGAGCGGAAAAGTTAATTCTTTTAATTTTGGCAAATTGAAGATTAAGAGAACAAATAAGACAGAAGAGAACGAATACTAAAGGAGGATGCCATAAGGAGCTGTTTATGCCTTTTTGGACGCTATGAGAACTCACAAAAACATTTTCCTCATTTGTAAATTGTGACTATTGACATTGTAAAAGACATTAAAAATCTAAATTATTAAAGTATAATGTAAGATTACTTGCACTCCTCACTAAATAGCTATTTATTGTTATTAACGCTATTTATTTTAAGATGTTTTCTATATAAAAAAATTATATATAATATATTATATATATATATATATATATATATATATATATATATATATATATATATATATATATATATATATATATATATATATATATATATATATATAGTTAGGGTTGGTCCGGGTTGGACCGACTCGGAACTCTCAGGACGGAGGATCAACCTGCACAGGCTAGTAGTCTAGGAATTTGAGGACCAAGGACCGACCCGGTCTCCTTAGGAATTGGACTAGGACTAGCAGGGTTGGGCCGGTCCAGGGTCGGTCCAGGGTTGACCCTAGACCGATGCTTACCCCTATTAAGGGCATTGTGATCTCCAATATATTAAATCATATGAAAATAAAGCTTTTTGAAAACATTTGTCCCGGTAGATTTCCAACTGTCGAAGGTTTTTAGACAAAATATCGAAAGTGAATTTCTTATGAAGTAAAAGGAATTTTTTCTAACAAATGTTCGTTTTTTGATTTTACGTAACTTTAATGGTGTTGCCATCTCCAATCCATTAAATGATACCGTAATAAAGCTACTTGAACACATTTGCCTCGATAGATTTGCTACTACAGGAGGCTTTTAGGCAAAATATCAAAAGGAAATTTTTCATGGAGTAAAAGGGAATTTTTTCTATACATCTTCATTTTCTGGTTTCATGTGACTTTAAGGGTGTTGTGATCTCCAATACATTAAATCATATCGAAATAAAGCTTCTTGAATGCATTTGTCCATGCAAATTTCCAATTGTCAGAGTTTTCTAGGCAAGATATCGAAAGAAAATTTTTCATGCAGTAAAAGGGAATTTTTTTTGGACAAATCTTCATTTTCTGATTTCACGTGACTTTAAGGGTGTTGTGATCTCAAATACATTAAATCATATGGAGATAAAGTTTTTTGAACACATTTGTCCCTACAGATTTCCAACTATTGGAGGTTTTTAGACAAAATATCAAAAGGGAATCTTTCATGGAGTAAAAAGAGTTTTTTCTAACAAGTGTTTGTTTTCTAATTTCATATGACTTTAAGGGCGTTGCAATCTCCAATACATTAAATGATATAATAATAAAGCTACTTGAACACATTTGCCCCCGTTAGATTTGCTAGTACAGGAAGTTTCTAGTAGGGGTGTACAAAATACTCGGGAACCGCCCGGACCGCCCGGAACCGGATCGGAACCGCTCGGAACCGGTGGTTCTTGAGGGAACCGGTCCGGTTCCCGATTCCAATCTTTCGGAACCGGTGGGTACCGGTCCGGTTCCCGGTTCCATGGGCGGATCCGCCCACCCGGACTGGACTGGAACCTTTTTAATATTAAAAAATTACTAGAAGAAATCCTAGATTAGATCTCATCTCCTCACTCCCTTCGTCTTTGGTTCTCTCTCTCTCTTTGTCTCTTCCTCGGTTCCTCCTAATCCTATCGCCATTTCGATTCCTCCCCGAGTGTCGATGCCGCCGCCGCTTCTCCTCCGCCGCTGCTATTCGCCCCCTCGCGTTGGCCACCACCCGCCACAGCCACGGAAAATTGTTTCACGACCGTTCTATGTTGAAAACCCGACCATAGACCTCCTTCCCTCCTTCCCAACTCATAGACCCGACCATTCTATATTGAAAACCAAAATTGTTTCGCGTCAAGATCGGTTCTGTGGATCCACCCGGGAACCAGACCGGACCGGACCGGCGGTTCGGTTCCCGAGTGGATCCATGCAACAAACGGGTGGATCCCGGTTCCAATTTTTTGGAAATGGTCCTTAGCAGGCGGTTTAGGGTTCTAGGTCGGGAACCGCCCGCCCGGACCATGCACACCCCTAGTTTCTAGGCAAAATATCCCAGAGGAATTTTTCATGGAGCAAAAGGGAATTTTTTTCTGACAAATTTTCATTTTCTAATTTCACGTGACTTTAAGGGTATTTTGATCTCCATTACATTAAATCATATGGAAATAAACCTTTTTGAACACATTTATCCCTGCAAATTCCTAACTGTCGGAGGCTTTTAGAAAAAATATCGAAAGGAAATTTTTCATGGAGTAAAAGGGAATTTTTTCTAACAAATTTTCGTTTTTGATTTCACATGGCTTTAAGGGTGTTGTGATCTCCAATACATTAAATCATATGGAAATAAAGTTTTTTGAACTCATTTGCTCCTGTAGATTTGCAACTATCGGAGGTTTTTAGGCAAAATATCGAAAGGCAATCTTTCATGGAGTAAAAAGAATTTTTTTTTGACAAATGTCCATTTTCTGATTTTATGTGACTTTAAAGGTGTTGTGATCGATCTCTAATACACTAAATCATATGAAAATAAAACTTTTTGAACACATTTGTCCCTGCAGATTTCCAACTATTAGAGGTTTTTAGGCAAAATATTGAAAGGGAATTTCTCATGGAGCAAAATGGAATTTTTTCTCACAAATTTTCATTTTTTGATTTCATGTGGTTTTAAGGGTGTTGTGATCTCCAATATATTAAATCACATGGAAATAAAGCTTTTTGAACATATTTACCCCTACAGATTTCCAATAGTTGAAGGTTTTTAGTTAAAATATCGAAAGGGATTTTTCAAGGAGTAAAATGATTTTTTTCTGACAGATGTCCATTTTCTGATTTCATGTGACTTTAAGGGTGTTGCAATCTCCAATACATTAAATGATCTGGTAACAAAGTTACTTGAACACATTTGCCTCGATAGATTTACTATTGTCGGAGGTTTTTAGGCAAAATATCGAAAATGAATTTTTCATGGAGTAAAATGATTTTTTTCTAACAAATGTTTGTTATTTGATTTCATGTGACTTTAAAGGTGTTGCAATCTCCAATACATTAAATGATACGATAATAAAGCTACTTGAACACATTTTCCCGATAGATTTGCTACTACACGAGGTATTTAGGCACAATATAAAAATGAAATTTTTGATGGAGTGAAAGGAATTTTTTCTGACAAATGTTCGTTTTCTGATTTTACATGACTTTAAGGGTGTTGCATCTCCAATACATTAAATGATATGGTAATTTTTTCTGACAAATATTTGTTTTTTGATTTCACGTGACTTTAAGGGTTTTGTGATCTCCAATACATTAAATCATATGGAAATAAAATTTTTTGAACACATTGGCCTTGCAGATTTCCAATTGTCGGGAGTTTTTAGGCAAAATACCAAAAGGAAATTTTCATCGAGTAAAAGGAAATTTTTTTGACAAATGTTCGTTTTCAAATTTTACGTGACTTTAAGGGTGTTGCCATCTCCAATACATTAAATTATATGGTAATAAAGCTACTTGAATACATTTACCCCGATAGATTTGCTACTACAGGAGTTTTTTAGGCAAATTATCAAAAGGGAATTTTTCATAGAGCAAAAGGAAATTTTTTTTGGCAAATCTTCGTTTTTTGATTTCACGTGGCTTTAAGGGTGTTATGATATCCAATACATTAAATCATATAGAAATAAAGTTTTTTGAACACATTTGTCCCTCCAAATTTCAACTGTCGAAAATTTTTAGGCAAAACATCGCAAGAAAATTTTTCATGGAGAATATTTTGCCATGGAGTGAAAGTTTTTTCTAACAAATGTTCATTTTCTGATTTCACGTGACTTTAAAAGTGTTGTAATCTCCAATACATTAAATGATATGGTAATAAAACTACTCGAACTGATTTGCCCCTATGGATTTGCTACTACGGGAGGTTTTTAGGCAAAATAGTGAAATTGAATTTTTCATGGAGTAAAATGAACTTTTTCTGGCAAATGATCATTTTTTGATTTCATGTGACCTTAAAGGTGTTGTAATCTCCACTATATTAAATCAAATGGAAATAAAGCTTTTTGGACACAATCGTCTCTGTTGGTTTCCAATTGTCAAAGGTTTTTAGGCAAAATACGGAAAGGGAATTTTTCATGGAGGAAAGGGAATTTTTTCTGGCAAACATGCATTTTCTGATATCACGTGACATTGAAGGTGTTGCGATCTCCAACACATTAAATGATATGGCGATAAAGCTACTTGAACGCATTTGACTTGATGGATTTGCTGCCACAGGACGTTTTTAGGAAAAATACCGAAAATGAATTTTTCATAGAGCAAAAGGGATTTTTTTCTGGTGAATTTTGTTTTCTGAATTCATGTGACTTTAAGGGTGTTGTGATCTCCAATACATTAAATAATATAGAAATAAAGCTTTTTGGACACATTTGTTGCAGCAGATTTCCAACTATAGGCGGTTTTTAGGCAAAATACCGAAAGGGAATATTTCATGGAGCAAATAGGAATTTTTTTGGTGAATCTCTGTTTTCTAATTTTATCTGGCTTTGAATGTGTTGCGATCTCGAACACATTAAATGATATGGCGATAACACTACTTGAAAGCATTTGCACCGATGGATTTGCTCCTAAAGGAGGTTTTTAGGCAAACTACCTAAATGAAATTTTTCATGGAGCAAAAGAGAATTTTTTCTAGCGAATCTCCGTTTGCTGAATTCACGTGATTTTATGGGTGTTGTGATCTCAAATACATTAAATCATATGGAAATAAATCTTTTTGAACACATTTGTCCCTGCAGATTTCCAATTGTAGGAGGTTTTTAGGCAAAATATTGAAAGGGAATTTTTCATGAAGGAAAGGGAAATTTTTTAGGGAAATGTGCGTTTCTAATTTCTCGTGACATTGAAGGTGTTTCGATCTACAACACATTAAATGATATGGCGATAAAGCTAGTCGAACGCATTTGACCCGATGGATTTGCTGCCATAGGAGGTTTTTTGGCAAAATATCGAAAGGGAATTTTTCATGGAGCAAAAGGGAATTTTTTCTGGGGAATCTCATTTTTTTGAATTCACGTGACTTTAAGGGTGTTGTGATCTCCAATACATTAAATCATATGGAAATAAAGTTTTATGAACATATTTGTCCATGCAGTTTCCAACTGTCAGAGATTTTTAGGCAAAATACCGAAATGGAATTTTTTCTAGCAAATGTGCATTTTCTGATTTCATGTGACTTTGAAGGTGTTGCAATCTTCAACACATTAAATGAGATGGTGATAAAGCTACTTGAACGCATTTGCCCTGATGGATTTGCTGCCACAGAGGTTTTTAGGTAAAATACTGAAATGAAATTTTTCATGGAGTAAAAAGGGAAATTTTTTCTAGCAAATCTCCGTTTTTTGAATTTCTGTGACTTTAAGGGTGTTGTGATCTCCAATACATTAAATCGTATGTAAATAAAGCTATTTGGAAACATTTTTGCTCCATATTTCCAATTGTAGGAGGTTTTTAGGCAAAACACCGAAAATGAATTTTTATGGAGTAAAGGGAAATTTTTTCTCGCAAATCTCCAGTTTTGCAGGACTTTTAGGGTGCTATGATCTCCAAAATGATGGGTCGTATGGAAATAGAGCTTTTGGAAGCCATGTTTCCTAACAGATTTCCAACTATCGGGGGTTTTTAGGCAGAAAGGGGTATTTTCTATGGGGAAAAAGGGAATTTTCTCTCTCAAAACTTCTTTCTCTTGTTTCGCCGAGCCTTTAGGGTGATGTGATCTACAAAATGATGGGTCGTACGGAAATAGAGCTTTCGGAAGCCATGTTTCCATAAGATTTCCAACTGTTGGGGTTTTTCACGCAAAAAATTATTGGAAAGGGAATTTTCATATGGGGAAAAAAGAATTTTCTCCCTTGAATCTTCGTTCTATGGTTTCATCACCTTCGAGTGCCTTGTGATCTCCAGAATGATGGGTCGTACTGAAATAGAGCTTTTGGAACCCATGTTTACTGGCAGATTTCCAATTGTCGAGGTTTTTCAAGCAAAAAAGGGCTGGAAAGGAATCTATTATGGGGAAAAATGAAATTTTCTCCCTCGAATCTTCGTTCTCTGGTTTCACTGGGCCTTTGGGGTGCTGTCATCTCCAAAATGATGGGTCCTATGGAAATAAAGCTTTTGGAAGCCATTTGCCCAAGCAGATGTTGGGAAACATTGCTTCCAAATGCTTTATTTCCTTACAACCCTTCATTTTGGCGATCATGGCACCCTAAAGGTCCAGCGAAACAAGAGAACAAAGATTCGAAGGAGAAAATTCCCTTTTTCCCCATACAAAATTGCATTTCCGGATATTTTCTCCTGAAAAACCCCGACAGTTGGAAATCTGCTGGGAAACGTGGTTTTCCAAAGCTCTATTTTCGTATGACCCATCATTTTGCAGAACACAGCACCTCCATTTTTCCCACAGAAAATTCCATTTTTGGACATTTTTTGCTTGAAAAACTCTAACAGTTGGAAATCTACTGGGAAATATGGATTCTAAAAGCTCTATTGTCGTATGACCCATCATTTTGGAGATCGGAGCACCCTGAAGGTCTGGTGAAACCAAAGAATGAAGATTTTAGGGTTTACGATTTTTAGGGTTTAGGGTTTAGGGTTGAGGGTTTAGGGTTTTAGGGTTTAGGGTTTAGGGTTTAGGGTTTAGGGTTTAGGGTTGAGGGTTTAGGGTTGAGGGTTGAGGGTTTAGGGTTTAGGGTTGAGGGTTTAGGGTTTAGGGTTTAGGTTTAGGGTTTAGGGTTTAGGGTTTAGGGTTGAGGGTTGAGGGTTGAGGGTTTGGGGTTTGGGGTTTGGGGTTTAGGGTTGAGGGTTGAGGGTTGAGGGTTTAGGGTTTAGGGTTGAGGGTTTAGGGTTGAGGGTTGAGGGTTGAGGGTTGAGGGTTTAGGGTTTAGGGTTTAGGGTTTAGGGTTGAGGGTTGAGGGTTGAGGGTTGAGGGTTTAGGGTTTAGGGTTTAGGGTTGAGGGTTGAGGGTTTAGGGTTGAGGGTTGAGGGTTTAGGGTTTAGGGTTTAGGGTTTAGGGTTTAGGGTTTAGGGTTTAGGGTTTAGGGTTTAGGGTTTAGGGTTTAGGGTTTAGGGTTTAGGGTTTAGGGTTTAGGGGCCTAGGGTTTAGGGTTTTAGGCCTTAGGGTTTAGGGTTTAGGCCCAGGCCCAGGCCCAGGCCCAGGCCCAGGGCCCAGGCCCAGGCCCAGGGCCCAGGCCCAGGCCCAGGCCCAGGCCCAGGCCCAGGGCCCAGGCCCAGGCCTAGGCCCAGGCCTGGCCTAGGCCCAGGCCCAGGCCCAGGGCCCAGGCCTAGGGCCTAGGCCTAGGGCCCAGGCCCAGGCCCAGGCCAGGGCCCAGGGCCCAGGCCTAGGCCCAGGCCCAGGCCCAGGCCCAGGGCCCAGGGCCCAGGCCCAGGCCCAGGCCCAGGCCCAGGCCCAGGCCCAGGCCCAGGCCCAGGCCCAGGCCCAGGCCCAGGCCCAGGCCCAGGCCCAGGCCCAGGCCCAGGGCCCAGGCCCAGGCCCAGGGCCCAGGCCCAGGCCCAGGCCCAGGCCCAGGCCCAGGCCCAGGCCCAGGCCCAGGCCCAGGCCCAGGCCCAGGCCCAGGGCCCAGGCCCAGGCCCAGGCCCAGGCCCAGGCCCAGGCCCAGGGCCCAGGCCCAGGCCCAGGCCCAGGCCCAGGCCCAGGCCCAGGCCCAGGCCCAGGCCCAGGCCCAGGGCCTAGGCCCAGGCCCAGGCCCAGGCCCAGGCCCAGGCCCAGGCCCAGGCCTAGGCCCAGGCCCAGGCCCAGGCCCAGGCCCAGGCCCAGGCCTAGGCCCAGGCCTAGGCCCAGGCCCAGGCCCAGGCCCAGGCCCAGGCCCAGGCCTAGGCCTAGGCCCAGGCCTAGGCCCAGGCCCAGGCCCAGGCCCAGGCCCAGGCCCAGGGCCCAGGCCTAGGCCTAGGCCCAGGCCCAGGGCCAGGGCCTAGGCCCAGGGCCCAGGCCCAGGCCTAGGCCTAGGCCCAGGCCTTAGGCCCAGGCCTAGGCCCAGGCCCAGGGCCCAGGGCCCAGGCCCAGGCCCAGGCCCAGGCCCAGGCCCAGGCCCAGGCCCAGGCCCAGGCCCAGGCCCAGGCCCAGGCCCAGGCCCAGGCCCAGGCCCAGGCCCAGGCCCAGGCCCAGGGCCCAGGGCCCAGGCCCCCAGGCCCAGGCCCAGGCCCAGGCCCAGGCCCAGGCCCAGGCCCAGGCCCAGGCCCAGGCCCAGGCCCAGGCCCAGGGCCCAGGCCCAGGCCCAGGCCCAGGCCCCAGGCCCAGGCCCAGGCCTAGGCCTAGGCCTAGGCCCAGGCCTAGGCCCAGGCCCAGGCCCAGGCCCAGGGCCCAGGCCCAGGCCCAGGCCCAGGCCCAGGCCCAGGCCCAGGCCCAGGGCCCAGGCCCAGGCCCAGGCCCAGGCCCAGGCCCAGGCCCAGGCCCAGGGCCAGGCCTAGGCCCAGGCCCAGGCCCAGGCCCAGGCCCAGGCCCAGGCCCAGGCCCAGGCCCAGGCCCAGGCCCAGGCCCAGGCCCAGGCCCAGGCCCAGGGCCCAGGCCCAGGCCCAGGCCTAGGGCCCAGGCCCAGGGCCCAGGCCCAGGCCCAGGCCCAGGCCCAGGCCCAGGCCCAGGCCCAGGCCCAGGCCCAGGCCCAGGCCCAGGGCCCAGGGCCCAGGGCCCAGGCCCAGGGCCCAGGCCTAGGCCTAGGGCCTAGGGCCTAGGGCCTAGGCCCAGGCCCAGGCCCAGGCCCAGGCCCAGGCCCAGGCCTAGGCCCAGGCCCAGGCCCAGGCCCAGGCCCAGGCCCAGGCCCAGGGCCCAGGCCCAGGGCCCAGGCCCAGGCCCAGGCCCAGGCCCAGGCCCAGGCCCCAGGGCCCAGGCCCAGGCCCAGGCCCAGGGCCCAGGCCCAGGGCCCAGGCCCAGGCCCAGGCCTAGGCCCAGGCCTAGGCCCAGGCCCAGGGCCCAGGGCCCAGGGGCCCAGGGCCCAGGCCCAGGCCCAGGGCCCAGGCCCAGGGGCCCAGGCCAGGCCCAGGGCCCAGGCCCAGGCCCAGGCCCAGGCCCAGGCCTAGGCCCAGGCCCAGGCCCAGGCCCAGGGCCCAGGCCCAGGCCCAGGCCCCAGGGCCCAGGCCCAGGGCCCAGGCCCAGGCCCAGGCCCAGGCCCAGGCCCAGGCCTAGGCCCAGGGCCCAGGCCCAGGGCCCAGGGGCCCAGGCCCAGGCCCAGGCCCAGGCCCAGGCCCAGGCCCAGGGCCCAGGCCCAGGGCCCAGGCCCAGGCCCAGGGCCCAGGCCCAGGCCCAGGGCCCAGGCCCAGGCCCAGGCCCAGGGGCCCAGGCCCAGGGCCCAGGCCTAGGCCCAGGCCCAGGCCCAGGCCCAGGGCCCAGGCCCAGGCCCAGGCCCAGGCCCAGGGCCCAGGGCCCAGGCCCAGGCCCAGGCCCAGGCCCAGGCCCAGGCCCAGGCCCAGGCCCAGGCCCAGGCCCAGGCCCAGGCCCAGGCCCAGGCCCAGGCCCAGGCCCAGGCCCAGGCCCAGGCCCAGGCCCAGGCCCAGGCCCAGGCCCAGGCCCCTAGGCCCAGGCCCAGGCCCAGGCCCAGGCCCAGGCCCAGGCCCAGGCCCAGGCCCAGGCCCAGGCCCAGGCCCAGGCCTAGGCCCAGGCCCAGGCCCAGGCCTAGGCCCAGGCCTAGGCCCAGGCCCAGGCCCAGGCCCAGGCCCAGGCCCAGGCCCAGGCCCAGGCCCAGGCCCAGGCCCAGGCCCAGGCCCAGGCCCAGGCCCAGGCCTAGGCCCAGGCCTAGGCCTAGGCCCAGGCCTAGGCCCAGGCCTAGGCCTAGGCCTAGGCCTAGGCCTAGGCCCAGGCCCAGGCCCAGGCCCAGGCCCAGGCCTAGGGCCCAGGCCCAGGCCCAGGCCCAGGGCCCAGGCCCAGGCCTAGCCCAGGCCCAGGCCCAGGCCCAGGCCCAGGCCCAGGCCCAGGCCCAGGCCCAGGCCCAGGCCCAGGCCCAGGCCCAGGCCTAGGCCCAGGCCTAGGCCCAGGCCCAGGGCCCAGGCCCAGGCCCAGGCCCAGGCCCAGGCCCAGGCCTAGGCCCAGGCCCAGGCCCAGGCCCAGGCCCAGGCCCAGGCCCAGGCCCAGGGCCCAGGCCCAGGCCCAGGCCCAGGCCCAGGCCCAGGCCCAGGCCCAGGCCCAGGCCCAGGCCCAGGCCCAGGCCCAGGCCCAGGCCCAGGCCCAGGGCCCAGGCCTAGGCCCAGGCCTAGGCCCAGGCCCAGGCCCAGGGCCCAGGCCTAGGCCCAGGCCCAGGCCCAGGCCCAGGCCCAGGCCCAGGCCCAGGCCCAGGCCCAGGCCCAGGCCTCAGGCCCCTAGGCCCAGGCCCAGGCCCAGGCCCAGGCCCAGGCCCAGGCCCAGGCCTAGGCCCAGGGCCTAGGCCCAGGCCCAGGCCCAGGCCTAGGCAGGCCCAGGCCCAGGCCCAGGCCCAGGGCCCAGGCCTAGGCCTAGGCCTAGGCCTAGGCCCAGGCCCAGGCCCAGGCCCAGGCCTAGGCCCAGGCCCAGGCCCAGGCCCAGGCCCAGGCCCAGGCCCAGGCCCAGGCCCAGGCCCAGGCCCAGGCCTAGGCCCAGGCCCAGGCCCAGGCCCAGGCCCAGGCCCAGGCCCAGGCCCAGGCCCAGGGCCCAGGCCCAGGCCCAGGCCCAGGCCTAGGCCCAGGCCCAGGCCCAGGCCCAGGCCCAGGCCCAGGGCCCAGGCCCAGGCCCAGGCCCAGGCCCAGGCCCAGGCCCAGGCCCAGGCCCAGGCCCAGGCCCAGGCCCAGGCCCAGGCCCAGGCCCAGGCCCAGGCCCAGGCCTAGGCCTAGGCCTAGGCCCAGGCCCAGGCCCAGGCCCAGGCCCAGGCCCAGGCCCAGGCCCAGGCCCCCAGGCCCAGGCCCAGGCCCAGGCCCAGGCCCCAGGCCCAGGCCCAGGCCCAGGCCCAGGGCCAGGCCCAGGGCCCAGGCCCCAGGCCCAGGCCCAGGCCCAGGCCTAGGCCCAGGGCCTAGGCCCAGGCCCAGGCCCAGGCCCAGGCCCAGGCCCAGGCCCAGGGCCCAGGCCCAGGCCTAGGCCCAGGCCCAGGCCCAGGCCCAGGCCTAGGCCCAGGCCCAGGCCCAGGCCCAGGCCCAGGCCCAGGCCCAGGCCCAGGCCCAGGCCCAGGCCCAGGCCCAGGCCCAGGCCCAGGCCCAGGCCCAGGCCCAGGCCCAGGCCCAGGCCCAGGCCCAGGCCCAGGCCCAGGCCCAGGCCCAGGCCCAGGCCCAGGCCCAGGGCCCAGGCCCAGGCCCAGGCCCAGGGCCCAGGCCCAGGCCCAGGCCCAGGCCCAGGCCCAGGCCCAGGCCCAGGCCCAGGCCCAGGCCCAGGCCCAGGCCCCAGGCCCAGGCCCAGGCCTAGGCCCAGGCCTAGGGCCTAGGCCCAGGCCCAGGCCCAGGCCCAGGCCCAGGCCCAGGCCCAGGCCCAGGGCCCAGGCCCAGGCCCAGGCCCAGGCCCAGGCCCAGGCCCCCAGGCCCAGGCCCAGGGCCCAGGCCCAGGCCCAGGCCCAGGCCCAGGGCCCAGGGCCCAGGCCCAGGGCCCAGGGCCCAGGCCCAGGCCCAGGGCCCAGGCCCAGGCCTAGGCAGGGCCCAGGCCCAGGCCCAGGCCTAGGCCTAGGCCTAGGGCCCAGGCCTAGGGCCCAGGCCCAGGGCCCAGGGCCCAGGCCCAGGCCCAGGCCCAGGCCCAGGCCCAGGGCCCAGGGCCCAGGGCCCAGGCCCCAGGCCCAGGCCCAGGCCCAGGCCCAGGGCCCAGGCCCAGGCCCAGGCCCAGGCCCAGGCCCAGGCCCAGGCCCAGGCCCAGGCCCAGGCCCAGGGGCCCAGGCCCAGGCCCAGGCCCAGGCCCAGGCCCAGGGCCCAGGGCCCAGGCCCAGGCCCAGGCCCAGGCCCAGGGCCCAGGGCCCAGGCCCAGGCCCAGGGCCCAGGGCCCAGGCCCAGGCCCAGGCCCAGGCCCAGGCCCAGGCCCAGGCCCAGGGCCCAGGCCCAGGCCCAGGCCCAGGCCCAGGCCCAGGCCCAGGCCCAGGCCCAGGCCCAGGCCCAGGCCCAGGCCCAGGCCCAGGCCCAGGCCCAGGGCCCAGGCCCAGGCCCAGGGCCCAGGCCTAGGCCCAGGCCCAGGCCTAGGCCTAGGCCCAGGCCCAGGCCCAGGCCTAGGCCTAGGCCCAGGCCTAGGCCAGGCCCAGGCCCAGGCCCAGGCCCAGGCCCAGGCCTAGGCCCAGGCCCAGGCCCAGGCCCAGGCCCAGGCCCAGGCCTAGGCCCAGGCCCAGGCCCAGGCCCAGGCCTAGGCCCAGGCCCAGGGGCCCAGGCCTAGGCCCAGGCCCAGGCCTAGGCCCAGGCCCAGGCCCAGGCCCAGGCCTAGGCCCAGGCCCAGGCCCAGGCCCAGGCCCAGGCCCAGGCCCAGGCCCAGGCCCAGGGCCCAGGCCCAGGCCCAGGGCCCAGGCCCAGGCCCAGGCCCAGGCCCAGGGCCCAGGGCCCAGGCCCAGGCCTAGGCCCAGGCCCAGGCCCAGGCCCAGGCCCAGGCCCAGGCCCAGGCCTAGGCCTAGGGCCCAGGCCCAGGCCCAGGCCCAGGCCCAGGCCCAGGCCCAGGCCCAGGCCCAGGCCCAGGCCCAGGCCCAGGCCCAGGCCCAGGCCCAGGCCCAGGCCCAGGCCCAGGCCCAGGCCCAGGCCCAGGGCCCAGGCCCAGGCCCAGGCCCAGGCCCAGGCCCAGGCCCAGGCCCAGGCCCAGGCCCAGGCCCAGGCCCAGGCCCAGGCCCAGGCCCAGGCCCAGGCCCAGGCCCAGGCCCAGGCCCAGGCCCAGGCCCAGGCCCAGGCCCAGGCCCAGGCCCAGGCCCAGGCCCAGGCCCAGGCCCAGGCCCAGGGCCCAGGCCCAGGCCCAGGCCCAGGCCCAGGCCCAGGCCCAGGCCCAGGCCCAGGGCCCAGGGCCCAGGCCCAGGGCCCAGGCCCAGGCCCAGGCCCAGGCCCAGGCCCAGGCCCAGGCCCAGGCCCAGGCCCAGGCCCAGGCCCAGGCCCAGGCCCAGGCCCAGGGCCCAGGGCCCAGGGCCCAGGGCCCAGGCCCAGGCCCAGGCCCAGGCCCAGGCCCAGGCCCAGGCCCAGGCCCAGGCCCAGGCCCAGGCCCAGGCCCAGGCCCAGGCCCAGGCCCAGGCCCAGGCCCAGGCCCAGGCCCAGGCCCAGGCCCAGGCCCAGGGCCCAGGCCCAGGCCCAGGCCCAGGCCCAGGCCCAGGCCCAGGCCCAGGCCCAGGCCCAGGCCCAGGCCCAGGCCCAGGCCCAGGCCCAGGCCCAGGCCCAGGCCCAGGCCCAGGCCCAGGCCCAGGCCCAGGCCCAGGCCCAGGCCCAGGCCCAGGCCCAGGCCCAGGCCCAGGCCCAGGCCCAGGCCCAGGCCCAGGCCCAGGCCCAGGCCCCAGGGCCCAGGCCCAGGCCCAGGCCCAGGCCCAGGCCCAGGGCCCAGGGCCCAGGCCCAGGCCCAGGCCCAGGCCCAGGCCCAGGCCCAGGCCCAGGCCCAGGCCCAGGCCCAGGCCCAGGCCCAGGCCCAGGCCCAGGCCCAGGCCCAGGCCCAGGCCCAGGCCCAGGGCCCAGGCCCAGGCCAGGCCCAGGCCCAGGCCCAGGCCCAGGCCCAGGCCCAGGCCCAGGCCCAGGCCCAGGCCCAGGCCAGGCCCAGGCCCAGGCCCAGGCCCAGGCCCAGGCCCAGGCCCAGGCCCAGGCCCAGGCCCAGGCCCAGGCCCAGGCCCAGGCCCAGGCCCAGGCCCAGGCCCAGGCCCAGGCCCAGGCCCAGGGCCCAGGCCCAGGCCCAGGCCCAGGCCCAGGCCCAGGCCCAGGCCCAGGCCTAGGCCCAGGCCCAGGCCCAGGCCCAGGCCCAGGCCCAGGCCCAGGCCCAGGCCCAGGCCCAGGCCCAGGCCCAGGCCCAGGCCCAGGCCCAGGCCCAGGCCCAGGGCCCAGGCCCAGGCCCAGGCCCAGGCCCAGGCCCAGGCCCAGGCCCAGGCCCAGGCCCAGGCCCAGGCCCAGGCCCAGGCCCAGGCCCAGGCCCAGGCCCAGGCCCAGGCCCAGGCCCAGGCCCAGGCCCAGGCCCAGGCCCAGGCCCAGGCCCAGGCCCAGGCCCAGGCCCAGGCCCAGGCCCAGGCCCAGGCCCAGGCCCAGGCCCAGGCCCAGGCCCAGGGCCCAGGCCCAGGCCCAGGCCCAGGCCCAGGCCCAGGGCCCAGGCCCAGGCCCAGGCCCAGGCCCAGGCCCAGGCCCAGGCCCAGGCCCAGGCCCAGGCCCAGGCCCAGGCCCAGGCCCAGGCCCAGGCCCAGGCCCAGGCCCAGGCCCAGGGCCCAGGGCCCAGGCCCAGGCCCAGGCCCAGGCCCAGGCCCAGGCCCAGGCCCAGGCCCAGGGCCCAGGCCTAGGCCCAGGGCCCAGGCCCAGGCCCAGGCCCAGGCCCAGGCCCAGGCCCAGGCCCAGGCCCAGGCCCAGGGCCCAGGCCCAGGCCCAGGCCCAGGCCCAGGCCCAGGCCCAGGCCCAGGGCCCAGGCCCAGGCCCAGGCCTAGGCCTAGGCCTAGGCCCAGGCCCAGGCCCAGGCCCAGGCCCAGGCCCAGGCCCAGGCCCAGGCCCAGGCCCAGGCCCAGGCCCAGGCCCAGGCCCAGGCCCAGGCCCCTAGGCCCAGGCCCAGGCCCAGGCCCAGGCCCAGGCCCAGGCCCAGGCCCAGGCCCAGGCCCAGGCCCAGGCCCAGGCCCAGGCCCAGGCCCAGGCCCAGGCCCAGGCCCAGGGCCCAGGGCCCAGGCCCAGGCCCAGGCCCAGGCCCAGGCCCAGGCCCAGGGCCCAGGCCCAGGCCCAGGGCCCAGGGCCCAGGCCCAGGCCCAGGGCCCAGGCCCAGGGCCCAGGGCCCAGGCCCAGGCCCAGGGCCCAGGCCTAGGCCCAGGCCCAGGCCCAGGCCCAGGCCCAGGCCCAGGCCCAGGCCCAGGCCCAGGCCCAGGCCCAGGCCCAGGCCCAGGCCCAGGCCCAGGCCCAGGCCCAGGCCCAGGGCCCAGGCCCAGGCCCAGGCCCAGGCCCAGGCCCAGGCCCAGGCCCAGGGCCCAGGCCCAGGCCCAGGGCCCAGGCCCAGGCCCAGGCCTAGGCCCAGGCCCAGGCCCAGGCCCAGGCCCAGGCCCAGGCCTCAGGCCCAGGCCCAGGCCCAGGCCCAGGCCCAGGCCCAGGCCCAGGCCCAGGCCCAGGCCCAGGCCCAGGCCCAGGCCCAGGCCCAGGCCCAGGCCCAGGCCCAGGCCCAGGCCCAGGGCCCAGGCCCAGGCCCAGGCCCAGGCCCAGGCCTAGGCCCCCAGGCCCAGGCCCAGGCCCAGGCCCAGGCCCAGGCCCAGGCCTCAGGCCCAGGCCCAGGCCCAGGCCCAGGCCCAGGCCCAGGCCCAGGCCCAGGCCCAGGCCCAGGCCCAGGCCCAGGCCCAGGCCCAGGCCCAGGCCCAGGCCCAGGCCCAGGGCCCAGGCCCAGGCCCAGGGCCCAGGCCTAGGCCCAGGCCCAGGCCCAGGCCCAGGCCCAGGCCCAGGCCCAGGCCCCAGGCCCAGGCCCAGGCCCAGGCCCAGGCCCAGGCCCAGGCCCAGGGCCCAGGGCCCAGGCCCAGGCCCAGGCCCAGGGCCCAGGCCCAGGCCCAGGCCCAGGCCCAGGCCCAGGCCCAGGCCCAGGCCTAGGCCCAGGGCCCAGGCCCAGGCCCAGGCCCAGGCCTAGGCCTAGGCCCAGGCCCAGGCCCAGGCCCAGGCCCAGGCCCAGGCCCAGGGCCCAGGCCCAGGCCCAGGCCCAGGGCCCAGGCCCAGGCCCAGGCCCAGGCCCAGGGCCCAGGCCCAGGCCCAGGGCCCAGGCCCAGGCCCAGGCCCAGGCCCAGGCCCAGGCCCAGGCCCAGGGCCCAGGCCCAGGCCCAGGGCCCAGGGCCCAGGCCCAGGCCCAGGCCCAGGCCCAGGCCCAGGCCCAGGGCCCAGGCCCAGGCCCAGGCCCAGGGCCCAGGCCCAGGGCCCAGGGCCCAGGGCCCAGGCCCAGGGCCCAGGCCCAGGCCCAGGCCCAGGCCCAGGCCCAGGCCCAGGCCCAGGCCCAGGCCCAGGCCCAGGCCCAGGCCCAGGGCCAGGGCCCAGGCCCAGGCCCAGGCCCAGGCCCAGGGCCCAGGCCCAGGCCCAGGCCCAGGCCCAGGGCCAGGCCCAGGCCCAGGCCCAGGCCCAGGCCCAGGCCCAGGCCCAGGCCCAGGCCCAGGGCCCAGGCCCAGGCCCAGGGGCCCAGGCCCAGGCCCAGGCCCAGGGCCCAGGCCCCCTAGGCCCAGGCCCAGGCCCCAGGCCCAGGCCCAGGCCCAGGCCCAGGGCCCAGGCCCAGGCCCAGGCCCAGGCCCAGGCCCAGGGCCCAGGCCCAGGCCCAGGCCCAGGCCCAGGCCCAGGCCCAGGCCCAGGCCCAGGGCCCAGGCCCAGGCCCAGGCCCAGGCCCAGGCCCAGGCCCAGGCCCAGGCCCAGGCCCAGGCCCAGGCCCAGGCCCAGGGCCCAGGGCCCAGGCCCAGGCCCAGGCCCAGGCCCAGGCCCAGGCCCAGGCCCAGGCCCAGGGCCCAGGCCCAGGCCCAGGCCCAGGCCCAGGCCCTAGGCCCAGGCCCAGGCCCAGGCCCAGGCCCAGGCCCAGGCCCAGGCCCAGGCCCAGGCCCAGGCCCAGGCCCAGGCCCAGGCCCAGGCCCAGGCCCAGGCCCAGGCCCAGGCCCAGGCCCAGGCCCAGGCCCAGGGCCCAGGCCCAGGCCTAGGCCCAGGCCTAGGCCCAGGCCCAGGCCCAGGCCCAGGCCCAGGCCCAGGCCCAGGCCTAGGCCCCAGGCCCAGGCCCAGGCCCAGGCCCAGGCCTAGGCCCAGGCCCAGGCCCAGGGCCCAGGCCCAGGCCCAGGCCCAGGCCCAGGGCCCAGGGCCCAGGGCCCAGGCCCAGGCCCAGGCCCAGGCCCAGGCCCAGGCCCAGGCCCAGGCCCAGGCCCAGGCCCAGGCCCAGGCCCAGGCCCAGGCCCAGGCCCAGGCCCAGGCCCAGGCCCAGGCCCAGGCCTGGCCCAGGCCCAGGCCCAGGCCCAGGCCCAGGCCCAGGCCCAGGCCTCCCAGGCCCAGGCCCAGGCCCAGGGCCCAGGCCCAGGCCCAGGCCCAGGCCCAGGCCCCTAGGCCCAGGCCCAGGCCCAGGCCCAGGCCCAGGCCCAGGCCCAGGCCCAGGCCCAGGCCCAGGCCCAGGGGCCCAGGCCCAGGCCCAGGCCCAGGCCCAGGCCCAGGCCCAGGCCCAGGCCCAGGCCCAGGGCCCAGGCCCAGGCCCAGGCCCAGGCCCAGGCCCAGGCCCAGGCCCAGGCCCAGGCCCAGGCCCAGGCCCAGGCCCAGGCCCAGGCCCAGGCCCAGGCCCAGGGCCCAGGCCCAGGCCCAGGCCCAGGCCCAGGCCCAGGCCCAGGCCCAGGCCCAGGCCCAGGCCCAGGCCCAGGCCCAGGGGCCCAGGCCCAGGGCCCAGGCCCAGGCCCAGGCCCAGGCCCAGGCCCAGGCCCAGGCCTAGGCCCAGGCCCAGGGCCCAGGGCCCAGGCCCAGGCCCAGGCCCAGGCCCAGGCCCAGGCCCAGGCCCAGGCCCAGGCCCAGGCCCAGGCCCAGGGCCCAGGCCCAGGCCCAGGCCCAGGCCCAGGCCCAGGCCCAGGCCCAGGCCCAGGCCCAGGCCCAGGCCCAGGGCCCAGGGCCCAGGCCCAGGCCCAGGCCCAGGCCCAGGCCCAGGCCCCAGGCCTAGGCCCAGGGCCCAGGCCCAGGCCCAGGCCTAGGCCCAGGCCCAGGCCCAGGGCCCAGGGCCTAGGGCCCAGGCCCAGGCCCAGGGCCTAGGCCCAGGCCCAGGCCCAGGCCCAGGCCCAGGCCCAGGCCCAGGCCCAGGGCCCAGGCCCAGGCCCAGGCCCAGGCCCAGGCCCAGGCCCAGGCCCAGGCCCAGGCCCAGGCCCAGGCCCAGGCCCAGGCCTAGGGCCTAGGCCCAGGCCTAGGCCCAGGCCTAGGCCCAGGCCCAGGCCCAGGCCCAGGCCCAGGCCCAGGCCCAGGCCCAGGCCCAGGCCCAGGCCCAGGCCTAGGCCCAGGCCCAGGCCCAGGCCTAGGCCCAGGCCCAGGGGCCCAGGGCCCAGGCCCAGGCCCAGGGCCCAGGCCCAGGCCCAGGCCCAGGCCCAGGCCCCTAGGCCCAGGCCCAGGCCCAGGCCCAGGCCCAGGGCCCAGGCCCAGGCCCAGGGCCCAGGGGCCCAGGGCCCAGGGCCCAGGCCCAGGCCCAGGCCCAGGCCCAGGCCCAGGCCCAGGGCCCAGGCCCAGGCCCAGGCCCAGGCCCAGGGCCCAGGCCCAGGCCCAGGCCCAGGGCCTAGGCCCAGGCCCAGGCCCAGGCCCAGGCCCAGGCCCAGGCCCAGGCCCAGGCCCAGGCCCAGGCCCAGGCCCAGGCCCAGGCCCAGGCCCAGGCCCAGGCCCAGGCCCAGGCCCAGGCCCAGGCCCAGGCCCAGGCCTAGGCCCAGGGCCCAGGCCCAGGCCCAGGCCCAGGCCCAGGCCCAGGCCCAGGGCCCAGGCCCAGGCCCAGGCCCCCAGGCCCAGGCCAGGCCCAGGCCCAGGCCCAGGCCCAGGGCCCAGGCCCAGGCCCAGGCCCAGGCCCAGGCCTAGGCCCAGGCCCAGGCCCAGGGCCCAGGGCCCAGGCCCAGGCCCAGGCCCAGGCCCAGGCCCAGGCCCAGGGCCCAGGCCCAGGCCCAGGGCCCAGGCCCAGGCCCAGGCCCAGGCCCAGGCCCAGGCCCAGGCCCAGGCCCAGGCCCAGGCCCAGGCCCAGGCCCAGGGCCCAGGCCTAGGCCCAGGCCCAGGCCCAGGCCCAGGCCCAGGCCCAGGCCCAGGCCCAGGCCCAGGCCCAGGCCCAGGCCCAGGCCCAGGCCCAGGCCCAGGCCCAGGCCCAGGCCCAGGCCCAGGCCCAGGCCCAGGCCCAGGCCCAGGCCCAGGCCCAGGCCCAGGCCCAGGGCCCAGGCCCAGGCCCAGGCCCAGGCCTAGGCCCAGGCCCAGGCCCAGGCCCAGGCCTAGGCCCAGGCCTAGGCCCAGGCCCAGGCCCAGGCCCAGGCCCAGGGCCCAGGCCCAGGCCCAGGCCCAGGCCCAGGCCCAGGCCCAGGCCCAGGCCCAGGGCCCAGGCCCAGGCCCAGGCCCAGGCCCAGGGCCCAGGCCCAGGCCCAGGCCCAGGCCTAGGCCTAGGCCTAGGCCCAGGCCTAGGCCCAGGCCCAGGCCCAGGCCCAGGCCCAGGCCCAGGCCCAGGCCCAGGCCCAGGCCCAGGCCCAGGCCCAGGCCCAGGCCCAGGCCCAGGCCCAGGGCCCAGGCCCAGGCCCAGGCCCAGGCCCAGGGCCCAGGCCCAGGCCCAGGCCCAGGCCCAGGCCCAGGCCCAGGCCCAGGCCCAGGCCCAGGCCCAGGCCCAGGCCCAGGCCCAGGCCCAGGCCCAGGCCCAGGCCCAGGCCCAGGCCCAGGCCCAGGCCCAGGCCCAGGCCCAGGCCCAGGGCCCAGGCCCAGGCCCAGGCCCAGGCCCAGGCCCAGGCCCAGGCCCAGGCCCAGGGCCCAGGCCCAGGCCCAGGCCCAGGCCCAGGCCCAGGCCCAGGCCCAGGCCCAGGCCCAGGGCCCAGGCCCAGGCCCAGGCCCAGGCCCAGGCCCAGGCCCAGGCCCAGGCCCAGGCCAGGCCCAGGCCCAGGCCCAGGCCCAGGCCCAGGCCCAGGCCCAGGCCCAGGCCCAGGCCCAGGCCCAGGCCCAGGCCCAGGCCCAGGCCCAGGCCCAGGCCCAGGCCCAGGCCCAGGCCCAGGCCCAGGCCCAGGCCCAGGCCCAGGCCCAGGCCCAGGGCCCAGGCCCAGGCCCAGGCCCAGGCCCAGGCCCAGGCCCAGGCCCAGGCCCAGGCCTAGGCCTAGGCCCAGGCCCAGGCCCAGGCCCAGGGCCCAGGCCCAGGCCCAGGCCCAGGCCCAGGCCCAGGCCCAGGCCCAGGCCCAGGCCCAGGCCCAGGCCCAGGCCCAGGCCCAGGCCCAGGCCCAGGCCCAGGCCCAGGCCCAGGGCCCAGGCCCAGGCCCAGGCCCAGGCCCAGGCCTAGGCCCAGGCCCAGGCCCAGGCCCAGGCCCAGGCCCAGGCCCAGGCCCAGGCCCAGGCCCAGGCCCAGGCCTAGGCCTAGGCCCAGGCCCAGGCCCAGGCCCAGGCCTAGGCCCAGGCCTAGGCCCAGGCCTAGGCCCAGGCCTAGGCCTAGGCCTAGGCCCAGGCCCAGGCCCAGGCCCCAGGCCCAGGCCCAGGCCCAGGCCCAGGCCCAGGCCCAGGCCCCTAGGGCCCAGGCCCAGGCCCAGGCCCAGGCCCAGGCCCAGGCCCAGGCCCAGGCCCAGGGCCCAGGCCCAGGCCCAGGCCCAGGCCTAGGCCCAGGGCCCAGGCCCAGGCCCAGGCCCAGGCCCAGGCCCAGGCCCAGGGCCCAGGCCCAGGGCCCAGGCCCCAGGCCCAGGCCCAGGGCCCAGGCCCAGGCCCAGGCCCAGGCCCAGGCCCAGGCCCAGGCCCAGGCCCAGGCCCAGGCCCAGGGCCCAGGCCCAGGCCCAGGCCCAGGCCCAGGCCCAGGCCTAGGGCCCAGGCCTAGGCCCAGGCCCAGGCCCAGGCCCAGGCCCAGGCCCAGGCCTAGGCCCAGGGCCCAGGCCCAGGCCCAGGCCCAGGCCTAGGCCCAGGCCCAGGCCCAGGCCCAGGCCCAGGCCCAGGCCCAGGGCCCAGGGCCCAGGCCCAGGCCCAGGCCCAGGCCCAGGCCCAGGCCCAGGCCCAGGCCCAGGGCCCAGGGCCCAGGCCTAGGCCCAGGCCCAGGGCCCAGGC